>CM052709.1:39127503-39168651 GCA_028551405.1 Uromys caudimaculatus | reverse complement strand
TGTTTGATAAGACTCCTTTTATTTTATAGCATTTTATTAGTCTTAAAGTTGATTCGTTGAAACAGAATTTCTTCAGTCTTTTAAGTATTGAGAAAAAGAATTGCTTCTTTTTAAAATATGGCTTAAACCAGATCAGTTTTTAGCTTTTAATAAAACTGTAAGTTTCCATTAAGACCATTGGAATTTGACACTTGTACTGGCTGATTTTGTGTGTCAACTTGACACAAGCTAGAGTTATCATAGAGAAAGGAGCTGCAGGTGAGGAAATGCATCCATGAGATCCAGCTGTAAGGCATTTTCTCAATTAGTGATCAAGAAGGGGGAGGGCCCCTTGTGGGTGGTGCCATCCCTGTGCTGGTAGTCTTGGGTTATTAAGTGAGCAAGCCGAGCAAGCCAATAAGGAACATCCGTCCATGGCCTCTGCATCAGCTCCAGTGTCCTGACCTGCTTAGTTCCAGTCCTGACTTCCTTTGGTGATGAACAGCAGCATGGAAGTGTAAGCTCAATAAACCCTTTCCTCCCCAACTTGCTTCTTGGTCATGATGTTTGTGCAGGAATAGAAACCCTGACTAAGAAACACTTTTTTGAGTTGTGTTTTTTTTTTTTTTTTCTCCCTAAATACAAAGAAGGGCAAATCTAATTTTACCATATCACCACTGCTATTGTATGTAAATGTTTATATTTCTAATTGAGTTTAATTGATTTTTAGGTCGTTCGATGGGCTCAAGAGCAGCTGCTTCGGTAATGTGTCATAATGAGCCAGATGATGCTGATGATTTTGTTCGAGGTCTCATTTGTATTTCTTACCCGCTGCACCATCCAAAGCAGCAGCATAAACTCAGAGATGAAGATCTCTTTCGTATAAAGGATCCTGTGCTGTTTGTGTCAGGCTCAGCAGATGAAATGTGTGAAAAGGTGAATTGGAACTCTATATTTGTATGAATGAAAGAAACATATTAGGGGCAAGATTATGACCTGCCACATTTATCCTCTGGATGTGGTGACCCATACCCTTAACCCCAACACTCAGGAGAGAGAGGCTAATGAGTTCAAGACCAGCTTGGTTATGTGTATAGGGAGTTCCAGGACAGTCAGGGTTACATCCACCCTTTTTCAGAAAACAAAAACATGTTCATTTGTCTAATATTTGGAGTACATAAAAATAAAAACATACTAACAGAATACATCTCCCCAAAGGAATTCAATAAATAGGTTTAATCCTTTATTTGAAGAATTTATATCTAATTGTTAAGACTTGGAAGATACTAGGATATACATTTGCTTTCATTTTAAATTTTAGGCAGGTTGTTATTAACTCCAAAGTAAACTTTGGCAACATTCATATATTACTGAATATTAGCCAAATGTGAAACTAGTTCCCTTGGAAAACTATAATTTCCTTGGAAAAATAAGTTTTGGTTTTTTTTTAAAAAAAATAGTTTTTAGTAACTCAAATCTGCCTAACTTTTTCTTGTCAGCAAATGCTTGGTGTGTTCTGTGATGTGACTGCATGAAAGAAGCGGACTGCCTCTGCTGTTGATATCTCACTATATACTCCATTGTCAATAAAATTGCCTGTAGAGCAGGTATTAAATGGAAACTCTTGAGTGACTGTCAGTCCAGTAGAGATAATATCCTCTTCTCTTTCCTTTCTAGAACTTGTTGGAGAAAGTAGCACAGAAAATGCAAGCCCCCAGTAAAATTCACTGGATTGAGAAGGCAAATCATTCCATGGCAGTGAAAGGACGGTCAACAAATGATGTATTCAAAGAAATAAACACACAGATCTTGTTTTGGATCCAAGAAATCACTGAAATGGACAAGAAATAATTGCCATTAAAAGCCATGTTTTGAATAAAAGTACGGTTGGTTAATTTGATAAAGTGAGGTATATCTCTCAGCCTTGTGAGATGTATTTCAGACTAATGTTCTTTAATGTTGCCCTATTTTTGAAACATTGTATCGTGAAAATATCCTTTACAAGATGTCTTTTGAAAGCACTGTTATAGTTATATGAAGATAATGTACAAATATTGAAGGTTGTCTATAATTTATTTTCATTAGTATAGTTAAGTTTTGAAAAATTAAACATTTGCATTTTGTTACAATGGTGCCTTTGTTTTACTCTGAAATGCAGATAAGAAAATGCTTAATTTTGAGTAGTAGTATCACCTTTTAAAAAGAGAAAAGAAAGTGCTGGCAAGATGCCTCAGTTATAAAGGGCTTGTTATGCAAACTTGAGTACTTTTTAAAAATTCTGCTTTCATTTATTTATTTTGGAATGGGTATGTGCAGAGGTCAAAGGTCAACTTGGGGCAATTAGTTCTCTAATTTCAAGCTTGGTGGTCAGTGCCCTTCTTCTCCTTAGCATCTTGCCAGCCCTTGAATTTAGTGCCCAGTACCAATGTAAAAAAGTGGTTAGCAACAGCATGCCCCTGTAAACCTAGCACTGGGACTTGCTGGCCAGGCAGTCTCGTCAAGTCAGTGTGTTCTTACTTTAGAGGCAGTGTCTTAAATAATAAGGTGGAGCACAAATGCATCTACCTTGGGACTCCACGTTTATACTCATGTGCATACATAAAGTGAATGGAATAGTGTTGGGTTGATTGTTCAGACTGGTAGCTTCAAACCCTGGGTTCAACACAGTTAAAAGAAACAGGTGGAAAGGTCATAGAGGTTCATTTCAAACAACCCTGAATGTTTTTAAGAGTGAAGTAGCAGCTTTCATTCATAAAATGTATACTTAATGTCTATTAGGTAAAGCTTCAGTAGTTAAGTTTTCCAAAAAAAAAAATTAAATGGGGTATGGTTCTATTCTAAATTCTACCAGTAATTTACCTACTGCTCTAGACACTAAGCTTCAAGATGTCAGGTATCTTTGAAGTCCTTCATTCCTCCCACCCTGGTATCGTAGATCTATTTTAGTTACTACTTTTTTCCACCTTAGATACAGCATAAATAAAATCCTGGGTAACCGTTCAAGTCATTTATATTATAGTAGAAAAATAATATATATATACATATATATATATATGTACATATATATATGTATATATATATAATTTCAAACCTTTTTATCACTGAATATAATACTTTTTGATTGACTCATTTCCTGAACAAGACAAATTTTTAAAATGTGTAAACAGAATGACTATTTAAAATTAAAAAAAAATATGTTGTAAAACATTGTAAGCCAAAAAACAGAAACAAACAACAACAACAACAAAACCCAATGTACACCAAGCTATCCACTGAAAAATTGTAGGAACTACAACTTAAAATAACGAGAAGTAGTAATGTAGCTCAGTGGGAGAGCTTTTGCCTAACATGAATGAAGTTCTGGATTCACTCTGCACCACAGAAAAATTATAAAAGGGAAATGACAGTACAAAAGGAAACTTGCATATCATCAGCATATAAAAGTATAATGATAAAGTAGGTTTAAAAGATCACTAGTAAGGCTATAAATTTTTAAACTGAGCAAACTAAAGGTAAAATATGTGGGTGGTGCTATCCCTGACCTGGAAGTTATCGGTTCAATAAGAACTCAGACTGACAAAGTCATGGGGATCACACCAGTAAGCAGCGCCCTTCCCTGGCTTCTGTATCATTTGCTGCCTCCAGGTTCCTGCTATGACTTCCCTCGATGATGGGCTGTTGTTACCTGAAGTATAAACTGAAATAAACCCTTTCCTTCCCAACTTCCTTTTGGTTATACTGTTTCATCACAGCAGTACTAACCCTAAGACAACAATCAAAGATACTACTTTAAACAGGAATAGTAATCATTCAAAAGTCAATGGTATATAAGAAATTGTTGTGGTGGTTTATGTAATAGCTTGCCACTTGAAAACCATGTGCCTAATTTTGGTTGGTAAGAATATGTAACTAACCCTGTCTCGGAAAACCAAAAAAAAAAAAAAAAAGAATATGTAACTAATTCATTTCTAAAGCTGAAATGAATATGGAAGGAAAGACCCTTTATGCTTCCCTCTTTACTGCCACATTTAGTAGGAAAGTACACAGCCCTCTTTATTTTGAATACTACTAAAGAGCCATCCTGCTGCCCCTACTAATTAATGACACTGTTTTAGGATTTTATTGCTGTGAAAAGATGCCATGACCATGGCAACTCTTAGAAAAGATACTTAATTGGGGCTAGCTTACAGTTTAGGAGGTTTAGTCCATTATTGTCATGACAGGAAGCATGGAAGAAGCCAGCCAGACATGCCAGAAGAAGCTGAGAGTTCTATATCCAGATCAGCAGGCAGAAGGAAGAGACTGCCACCTTGGGCATAGCTTGAGCGTATTTAAGACCTCAAAGCCCACCTCCACAATGATATACATCCTCCAACAAGGTCACACCTACTTCAACAAGCCACACCTAATAGTGCCGTTCTCATGGCTAAGCATTCAAACACGTGAATCTTTGGTGACCATTCCTAGTCAAAGCACCACAGACACCTACCCACTTAACACTAGTGGTTCTTTGTTTTAGTTAGTGTATGAGATAGTGGGTTTCATTACAATGACCAGGGTCTTACCTGAGTCAAGCACGATTTGTCAGGACTTAATAGTCAGGTGCTACAAAGGTGTCCAAGAGGAAAAAGGGTTGGGAAGTGTTGTGTCTAATTGAGGCTACTTTGAATTCTCACCTGACTAATTGCAATATTTTAAATGATGCTTCCACTTAATTGTCTTCTTGCTCTGATCAGTTGGTATTTCAGCTTTTAAATCATGAGCCTCCTCTAGTGACAGGCCCAAATTGAGACCCAGCTCAGGGGGAGGCCCCAAGACCTGACACTATTACCGATGCTATGGTGTGCTTACAAACAGGCCTATCATGACTGCTCTGCGAAGGACCAACAAGCAGCTGAGTCAGATGCAGATATTTACACCCAACCAGTGGACAGAAGATAGTGACCCCTGTGGTTGAATTAGGGAAAGGCTGAAAGAAGCTGAGGAGGAGGACCCTGTAGGAGGACCAGCAGCCTCAACTAACCTGGACCCCTCAGACACTGAGCCACCAACCAGGCAGCATATACCAGTTAATATGAGGCTCCCAACACATATACAGCAGAGGACTGCCAGGTCTGGACTCAGAGAAGATGCACCTAACCCTGGAGAGACTTGAGGCCCCAGGGAGTGGGGAGGTCTGACAGGTGGGGTGGGGACATCCTCTTGGAGATGGGGGAGGGGGAGCAAGAAGCAGGAGGGGGAGGTGTGGGATGTGGACCGAGAGGGGGATAAAGTCTGGACTGTAAAATAAGATTAAGCAATAAAAAAAAGTAAAACATGAGCCTCCAAAGGTAGCCTCATGAGAGGACCCTATGAACACTGTGGTCTTGGCCCCTTTCAAATTCTAAACCTGTAGCCCTACTGCAGCAAATTTGAATTACAATTTTGTGACACCCCCCCCCCAAAAAAATTCTGTCTCATCCTGTGATTTTTCACTTTGTTGATCTATATGTCTCCAGATTGTATTCCTCCCTCAAGGGCTGGCTGTAAACCAGTTTCCCCCATTCTTTCAGTTTCCTTGATTTCCAGAATATCTTTTGTCAGAGCCTGAAGGCGTGTGCTTCCCTTGACACCATTCCATGTCCATTACAAACTCCTGTCAAGGTGTTTCATTCACTCTTTAAGTTCTTCTTGGCCTTACACTATATTGAATCAATATTTGTGTGTTGAACTATTTGATTATTTCTTATAAGAAACTCTGCTTATTTTATACATTTATTACCAAGAGTTCTTGTTCAAAGGAAAGACTTGTCTTGCATTGTCCAAAAGGCTCAAAGAATATGAAATGTTTGGACAAGGCTTTAAAGCTTAAATAGAATCTCTGAGTGTCTTCTTGTGTTATCAAATACTGTTGGTAATGGACTATCTCTTTGATGTTCTAACTTTTACACTTGCCTTCAGATTATAAAGAATATATGCGTTTTTGTGCTGCTCACTCTAAGAGGTCTCCAATCAAGGAAGCATCTATGTGGCAAAATAGTCTCTTAGTTAGCAGTAGGCATTTACTTAGGGAGCAAACCACAAAGCTCCAGAGGCTATTCCAAGCCTGTTCGTTATGTTTATGTTTGGTGTGAATAGGAGCTCTCTGGAGAACAAGCTAGGGTTTCTGTAGGAGCTACACCTCTTGGGCTCCCAACGGATTGCACTGACATCCGCCCAGGAGCTATCTGGATTTGAGAAAGGAAGACACACATACACACACACACACACACACACACACACACACGCAGGACACTCTTAAACCTGCCACTGCTACCCGAGGCCCAACAGGGAAAGTGGCCAGTGGCCACCCACCTGAATTCTTCATGGCTTGTTGGCTTTCTCTTCTGCAGCTCCTGTGTCCCATCCTTCTCCCTGAGTCTGGGTGATTCTCTCTCTCCTTTTTTCCAGTTCTAAGCCCTCCAAATCTAAAGTTCCCTCCCTGTCTCCCTCTGCCCAGCCATTGGCTGTACAGCAATTCTTTATTACCAATCAGAGCCAGCTGGGGACAGAATTCCCTTAGCCTATGTTTGGGACTGCACAAACAGGTTTTTTTGGGTAACACAATTAGCAAGAGAACACCAGCCACTACAGGTTTCAGTGCCATAAAACTTGGTAACATGCAATACAGAGGACAATACTAAAACGAATTCCTTTCAGTTACTTAACATTAAGGGAATTTGGGGAAATATGGATGTGTAGTGGTTTGCTTGTATTCTAATGTTAATTTTGGGCCTCCAAGATTGGTTGCCCCAGAGACAAGAAAGTCCACATGTAGATGCTAAGTGACACTGTCCCCAAGTTCTTTTTTTTTTTTTAAGATTTATTTTTATGAATACATTGTAACTGTCTTCAGACACGAAACATAAAAATGTTTCGTGTATCTCACATCTGGGAACTTAAGTGGCAAAGGCAGGGTAGAAACCTCAGGCCTGAATTAAATATTTCTACAATAATGTAAGGAAAATCAGACACACCAGAGGAGGGCATCGGATCCTATTATAGATGGTTGTGAGCCACCTTGTGGTTGCTGGGAATTGAACTCAGGACCTTTAGAAGAACAGTCAGTGCTCTTAACTGCTGAGCCATCTCTCCAGCCACCCCCCCCCCAAGTTATTTCTGATTGATAAATAAAGATGCCAACAGTTAATAGCTGAGCAGAAGAGACATAGATTTAGGTTTCCCCTGCTTAGGGTTGGAGAGGAACCACTAGGAGGAGAAAAGTGCAGGACAGGAAGAAGGAGAGGCCGCCATTGGTTAGGAGTTAAGAGAACATGGCCCTGAGGGGCTGGCCAGTTGGAGTTAAGAGCAGCCCAAATGAAGCATAGTAAGTAAAAAAACTCAGGTTTCTCAATAGGAAAGTAAATTCTAACAACACAGAGAGTAGTATCTGCCCAGCTCTTGTGTTGTTTAAGGTTTATTGTAAATAAAAATGTTTCGTGTATCTTACATCTGGGAACTTAAGTAGCCTTAAAGGCAGGGTAGAAACCTCAGGCCTGAATTAAATATTTCTACAATAATGTAAGAAAAATCAGGTTATCTGCTTGGCTGTTTTAAATTTTATCAGAAAAATCTACCACTACCATCCAAAAAACCTAAAAGACTTAAAAAAATCTAGGGAAAAGGAGCCTTTAAAAAAAATCACTGCCAGTGCATGTGTGGAGGGACCGAAATGAAGGCATACTTGAAGAACAAAGTGATTGCTGGTTTCTGAGAGCTATGGAATCCCTGCCACATACTCAAAATCCAAGGTCAAAATGAACCCAAGATAAACACAAGTATCTTTAGTCTGCTCCGTGGACAGGAGACTGTCAACTCTGTTTAGAGTATGTTGTTTCTCTTGTGAGCCCCAGTACTGAAGAAGTAAGAGGTCAGTAACTATGATGCACTCATAGGAGGCCTGAACAGTTTACTCCAGCAGAATAAATATGTCACTCCTCAATTCACCTTGAATAAATGAAGCCCAAGAAATATTATATCATCAAACAAAAAGGGCCATACATCCAAAAGAGTGTTATTCACAGTATCCTGTGACTAAATTTGTGTTTTCTTAGTGAGCTTCCAGGCCTACCCACTTAGATCAAGTACTAAGTAGTCTAAATCTGCCTCTGACCCACCCTTAACTCTGATTTTAGGACTTCAGAAGGAAATTCATCAATTTGCCATTCGAAGGTTTGGTTTTGAATGTATGAATAGATTGTTAATAGTGACCTTGAACGCAGAACCCTAGCAAATAGAAATTTAGAATATTCCAAGAAGCCATGCAGGCTCAACAGAGACAGTTTATTCTATGTTCTACACAGTGGCAACAGTACATACGTTAACTAAAAAGCTATGTGATATATGTTAAATTCAAGTTAACTGGAGAAACCAGTTTTGTTTTTTATATAGTGCCTTACTATTCGCCCTTGGTATCCTGGACCTTACTATATAGTCCACGAATGCCTTGACCTAAGAAATCTGCCTGTCTCTGCCTCTTGAGTACTGGGCTTAAAGGCATGAGCCACCATGCCTAACTACTGTATCCAGTATTTTTATTTGTTACACCTGTCAGTTAACATTTATTCTAAGGACTGTTTTCATGACTACAAGGAAGCACAAAATACACTAGTGCTGAGAGGAAGAGAAATTACTAGATTAAAAGGCTTTCTAACTTCAACTTTATTTTGCATACTTTTTCATTAGGGTAACAAATCAATTATGTCAACGAATTGTGTATAGAATTATGCTGCTTTTATTAAATAATAGAAAATTATTGGTTAAATTAAAAATTATAAAGCTGAGTGTGGTGACTCATGCCTGTAATCCCATTACTAGGAAGACTGAGGCAAAGGAGTTCCATGAGTTCCAGGCCATCTTAGACTTTATAAAGAGTTCCAGGGCACCCTGTGTTACAGAAGAAGATGCAGCCTCAAGGGGAAGGGAAGGAAGGAAGGAAGGAAGGAAGGAAGGAAGGAAGGAAGGAAGGAAGGAAGGAAGGAAGGAAGGAAGGAAGGAAGGGGAAGAAAGAGGTAGAAAAGAAGGAAGGAAGGAAGGAAGGAAGGAAGGAAGGAAGGAAGGAAGGAAGGAAGGAAGGAAGGAAGGAAGGAAGAGAAAGAAAGCTAAGTACGTAATGATGCCAATAGAGGTGGTGCACATCTGGGCTGGAGCTCTCTAGTTCAAAGGCAGCCCAAATTACATAGGGGTTTCAGGCCTACGCAGGCTATATAGTGCAAGGCCTTGCTAAATAAATAAATAACCTACATACTTCCAACACTAGTACCATACATGGACTTTACATGTTTCACCTGTGACCTTCTGTCACTGCAAGAGCTGCTGTGAGCTCAGTTAAACACCCACTGTGACACGTACCTTACTTTATTCAGGCCCAGAGCAAGCACTGCACCATTGGACACAGGCACTGAATGACACCAGAAGTGTTTTTTTGTTTGTTCTGTTTTTCTTTTTCTGGCAGAGCTTTTCATGTGCTTATGAGATAGATGGGGAGAAAAGCTTTTTGTATTTGAGGGACTTCTGAAGTCAATGCCTTCTGAAATATATACCAATCCATTATGGCAAAAACATCTAATTTCTTTAAGAACAGATTGAAGTCTATACTAGACGAGAGTACATCCTACACATTATGGGACTTTCTAGACTACTGGATTTTTAGCAATGCCTGGATACCAATCCTATTCATAATTTTCCTAGGAGTTGCTTTTGAGATAATCCTCGTAAGAACTTGTGAATTCTTTAAGAAGAAGCTTGAACTATGGGAAAATGGTAGTTCAGGTTCTCAGAAGGTAAGAAATAATTGACTACTCGCTCCTATTTTTCAAAAACACTCATAATAACTTACTTAAAAACATTTAACTTGATAGCTGGCTTATTTCTCTAACATGTTTATCTTCTCCCTTGAAGCAGAATGAAGATGATTTACCAAAAGGCATGACATTTGGTAAATATCACACAATTTCATCTTATTTATTTATTTACTTGTTTATTTAGGTTTTTTGAGACAGGGTTTCTCTGTGTAACCTTGGCTGTCCTGGAACTCCCTCTGTAGACCAGGCTGGCCTCGAACTCATACAGATCCACTGCCTCTGCCTCCCTCAGCAGTACTGAGATTAAATGCATTAGTGACCAAAGCT
The DNA here is from genome assembly GCA_028551405.1 of Uromys caudimaculatus. Lineage (NCBI taxonomy): Eukaryota > Metazoa > Chordata > Mammalia > Rodentia > Muridae > Uromys > Uromys caudimaculatus. The sequence continues at coordinate 39,158,524 of CM052709.1, read as the reverse complement.
CTGTTTACAATTTCATTTTTTAATATAAACTTATTTAGCCTGAGTGTCTTCCTCTGATCCTGTAACTTTTTGTTCCCATCTAGCTTTAGAGAGCTGGTCAATTACCCACACATCTTCAGCAGAAAGGTAAGTGAGGTGAAACAACTTGTTTACATTCCCTTCAGACTTTTAGCTGTATGTAAGAGAAGGTTCTTCCCAAAGGTAAGGTAAACTGTAATTCATTTCGATATTGTTTTTAAGTGGTTGCCTTGGTCCAAGCTGTAATAAGGACTTTTCATTTCGTGGTAAAATTGTCCTTTAAAGTAGATAAAGCGTATAGAGGTTAACTGACTCAGGTTCTCACTATAAAATCTCTCCACTACTCACAAAGAAACAGTAACCTCCCGTTCTTACAATTCAGTTGGAAAAAACGTACTTACCATCTATTATGGATGGAGCCAACAGTGAGCAAGGTGTTTTAAAACTGACAGGCTGGTCTGCAATCAGAATGTAAGTTGGAGTCTATCAGCTGGCTACAAGTACCTCAGGAAGTAATTCAAAATCTGTCAGCTCACAACTACCTAACTGCTGTGGATTAAACACCAACATTAGCAGTACTCTTTGTGTTGCTATCTTAATTGTTTTAAAAACTCATTCCATGATTCCATGCAATAGATACTGCTTGATGCTGGAATACAAACACTTAAGCTAGTTTCTGATCTCAAAAAGACATATGGCTACAGGATAGTGCCTCCCAGTATACAAACATCTAGAAGATGCCTCAACCAACCTAAGGTTTTGAGAATAATTTCATGAAGGAGACATTAGAGCTGGGAATTCACTTTTTAAAATTACAGTCATGTATTGATTTGGTTGGTTGGTTGTTGGTTGGTTGGTTGATTGGTTGGTTGGTTGGTTGGTTGGTTGGTTGGTTGGTTGGTTGGTGGTGCCTCTGCCTCCTGAGTTCTGGACTGAGTGTGCACCACCATGCCTGGCGTAATGTAATGTTTTGTTTTTCCATGAGATCACTTGTTTCTTTGTGCAGAATGAATCTGGACATTGATAGTCTTTTTCATATTTCAAATCTTCTAAATTTTAAAATCTAGTTACTTTGTTATCCCATTGGATCCTAGAAACTTTAGTCCTAAGGTAAGTGCCTCAAAAAACAGAAACACTGTGTGGAGGGTCCAGGTTAGTGGAATCCTTGTCAAGAGTTGGCTGGCAGCAGGATTGCCATTACAGGCTGGGGAAACTCCATAGTGCCATCAGATATCCATGGGACTGTCTAAGGCACTGGGGCTTGCAGTGTAAGGTGTGCACTGTCTCCAAGGCTCAGCAGAATATTGACAGGAAAGAGGAAATCTTAAAAATATGAGGACAGGGAATTTTAGCCCCCCCCTCCGTGTGTCATTATTCACTCCTTTCTACTTAAGCAGGAGTTAATCCTTAGGTGGAGTTTCTAGGGGACTTTAAGGAAAGATGGAGCAATCACCTCTAATCAAAAGTGTCACTTCCCATGGTTTCAGGTACTTGAGACTAACTATAGTTGGAAATATTCAATAGAAAATTCTAGAAATAAACAATTTATGACTTTAAATTGTTTGCCATTCTGATGACCATGATGAAATATGCTGTGGTGGTTTGAATAAGAATGTCCCCCATAGGCTCAGATATTTGAATGTTTGATTTCCAGTTGGTTGAATGTTTAGAAAGAATTGGGAGGTGTAGAAGTATCTAATAGTCTGAAGTAATTGTCATCTCAGAGGCTTAATACCTCTTTCTGCTTACCTAGGCCTAGTCCGGGAAGCTTCCAGAATTGGTACAATCTTATCTAGGCCTTGAATGTTTTCAGCCTCTGAGACTTACTGCTGAATAAGCTCACCCTTTCTAACTCCTTCTGATCTCTGGGTGGCTGGCTCAACTCCGCTGTCATGGCTCAAACACCTCTCCAAGCTGACTGATTCCAACTAGCATTCAGATTCTAATTGAATTGCTCTGCTTGGCCTCATACTACCTTTGGCAATATGTTCTAATCTTCTGGCTCCTTCTCATGCTCTGTCTCATTGTCTTCACCTATGTCTAGCTTGTTCTCTGTCTGTAACCTGACTCTCTGCAACTTTCCTGGTAAAAATGTCTCCTTAATCCTTCTTTGCCCTGCTCTCTCTTAAGTAGCCACTCTATCCTCTCCTCTCTATTCTCATGAGAGTTAGGCAGATCCTATTCTGTCAAATCTTTCTCTGATTCATCTCTTTGCCTCTCAATTAGACATAACTTTCAAACATGGGTGCTTCCTTCTACAAACTAACTTTACCTTCATTGTTTGGGATTAAAGATGTGTACTAAGGCAATACCTGTACTTCAGTCCTCTACAAGGACATGTCCTTGATAGATGAGGTGTGACACTGAGGATGTCACCCCATGTCATCATCTCTCTCTCGGTCAAGACTTGTGGGTCAGAGATAAAAGCTCTCAGCTACTGCTGTGTCTGCTAGCAGGCTGCCATGTTCCCAGGCATGGACTAACCCTCTAAAACTTAAGCAAGCCCCCAATTTAATGCTTTCTCTCATTAAATTTCCTTGGTAATCTCCCTGCAAACCAATAGACAGTAACTAAAACAGATTCCATTCTGCTCTGTCTCTTTCTCCATCATATCCATCCTACATAATTTAGTGGCCATCTTTGTTTCAGATTGACTATTTCATATTGATGTACTTGTATTCACATAGTCTTTGTTTTACTTATCCGTGGCTCCAATGCATGCCATCATTGGTGCTGGCAATTCAGACATCAGAACAGAAGCTGCAAAGCACTTTAGGTGAAAAGTGAAAATAAGAAAGAACTTTTTGAGACAGAGAAAAGTTATATAACTTTCATTGTGGAGTATTATAATGTTCTATTATTTGTTGTTTTCAATCCTTTACCTAACAAGTCAAACTCCAGGGGACTCAGTAATAGAGTGCCTACCTCATATGTTCTAGACCTTCGGTTCAATACCTAGTTTGTTATTTATTAATTAAGCATTATTTTAAGAAGAAAAAGCAAAGTGTACCCAGTGTTTGGTGGCATCTAAATATTCAAGCATGGTTGGGATTGGGAATGGGTCCCTGAGAAGGGAAGCAATGTAACTGTGGTAGGGCAGTGGTTTTAGAGGAACAAGCTTAATGAGGGCATTCTCCAGTGGGCACATACTTGGGTGAAAACCCCACCATTTGTGGTTTACAATGGTGGAATTCTAGTTAATTAGCCCATCAGTTGTGTTTGTTTGTTTGAGACAGGGTCTTGCCATGTAGCCCAGACTGGGCTTGAATTCAGGAATCTCCTGCCTCAGCCTCATTAGGCTACCATGCTAAGGTCTTGCTTTGTATCATAGTTATGCCTTTTGTTGTTTGGCCTAGTGTTAGACAATTTACTTTAGGACATTAGCCTAGGCAGTTATGCTTACTGGCAAAACTAAAATCTGTAGTGTAAGTCTAAATATTATCTTAGCAAGACTTCTCTTTTTTGGGTTTTTTTTTTCTTTTAATCACATGAAAACGTTATGGGCAATGTCTTTTTTTAAAAAAAGATTTATTTATTTTACATATATGAGTACACCATTGCTCTCTTCAGACACACCAGAAGAGGGCATCAGATCCCACTACAGATGGTTGTGAGCCACCATGTGGTTTCTGGGAATTGAACTCAGGACCTCTGGAAGAGCCAGTAGGTGCTCTTAACTGCTGAGCCATCTCTCCAGCCCTGAGCAATGTCTTGAAGTCCAGAATATCATACATATACAGACAGTAGTGTGGTTAGAACACACTCCACAGGTTGACTCTTTCCATCACAAGCTTTGCACAACTGTGCCACATCCATATATACCCACACTAGGCCAACTCTCCCACACCCCGACAGTATGAGAAAGCAGTCAATGTTTAAAACTATCAGCCCAGGTGCTCCTGAGTACTCAGGTCCACACCTCACCAGCTATTCCAAAAGAAGTTAAAAAACTGAAAGTGAGAAAGGAAAATTACTTGATTTAAAATTTAGCTGAACTGGAGAATCTAAGCTCACTCCACTGTGCTGAACTTACAATTTATAGAAACACATGAAACAAAAGCCAAAATCTGTGCAGACTTTGTTGTGAGACAGTTTAATTCTGCCCAGGTTGCATCCAACCTCACCTAAGTTATGTCTGTCCTTAGCCAGTTGCATTCTGCCACCCAGCTCTTAGCATGGAAGATCTGCTGTATTTCTGTAATATTGCAAAACTTCTTCTTGCTATGGAGAAGTCACTCTTTTGCTCAGTTTATGCCTAAGGCCATTTGGATGACTCCTCGAACATTAGAGAGAACAGTCTCATTTATAATTTACTAGTTCAAATGTTAATCTAATCCTTAAAATACCCTCACAGAAATATTTATTGTAATTTTGGCATGTATCTGGACTTCACAGCTCAGCTAAAGTGACATATAAATTAACCACTATACTAAAGTGATATTGACGATCTGCGCTCTTGTTTGACAGAGTAGCAGCATCTTTGCTATATGTTCATTACTACAATCATTGCTCTGATCCAGAGGTCTACTGAGAAGCACTTTCTCCAAATGTAGGTTTTTCTTCTCCTCATAAATGGCTGCTTAGGCCAGGCAGTAGTGGCGCACACCTTTAATCCCAGCACTCGGGAGGCAGAGGCAGGTGGATTTCTGAGTTCGAGGCCAGCCTGGTCTACAGAGTGAGTTCCAGGACAGCCAGGGCTACACAGAGAAACCCTGTCTCGAAAAACCAAAACCAAACAAACAAATAGCTGGTTAGATGAACTATCTGCAGAAAATCTACATTTGATGAGATATTCTGCTGTTGTATCTACTAAATTCTATAATGCTGTTCCTTATAACAATTTTTATGTAACAAACAGAAACATATTCTTTATAAAAGCATATAATCTTCACCCCTTGGCCTATTGTTGTTATAAAACACTTTTAGAGAGATTGAGAGAGAAATTCTCTTACTCTTAAATAAATGTTTTTCTTCACTTCAGCAACTGAGTGGTCTACTAAAGGAAATTATGAGGTGCTGAGCTCCTTAACCATGTGGGTGGTAGTGTCACCTTTACCTTCATGTTTACCAACAATCTTGTTTTCATCTATGATAGACTTTCCTTAAGTCTAGAGTGAGACCCTATAAAAATGTTTATTGTAAGTTACAATTCACACTGTTTTCTTATCTCCAGAATTGAAACCTTTTCAGGAAGAGTTACAACTGCTCCTCCATCTGAAGAGAATGGAGATAACAATAGAGAAAGAGCTTTTTCTTCATACGATGAGTGTGAATTTCAAGAAAGCCATTTTTGTGAAAGTCACTCATCTTTAGGTGGGACCAGTGCACCCTTGTCAATGTTTCACTCCAAAGTAAAGAAAATTTTCATAAGCCACAGAAAAGATCCTCAAAGTAACTATCAAGCAATACAATTTTCCTCTAGTAATTTATTTTCAATAATGAAAGCCAACAGTACAAAAAACTCACTTCCTGATGATATTAGTTTTCAAAGCACTTTTCAGTTTATGAGAGATAAGGACCTCAATGTGACACCATGCCCCCTTGTCCATTTATTTCTTTCTGGCGACCAAATTAGACAAGTAGAAGAAAATATAAGAAGAAAAATCCCTGTGAATTCCAAAGCTATGTTAGTGAGTGAAGCTGATTATCTGCACCACAGATTTCAGAAGCCATTGATTTATAATCTACATTCTAATAAAATATTTATTCCTGCCAAAGCACAAGATACTTTCCTGGACCAAAATGCCATACAGAATCAAATTGTTCATGAAGCACATTTTACCAAACAAGCCCAACAGTTTATTTACAACCAAGAGTCAGTCAGCAGCCAGCATGGTTTTGATCAACCTCTAGATTTTATGAGAGTGCCATTTTCTAGCAGTATGCAAGACTCCTTCCAGGCCCAAGATGGAGATTATAATGATAACCAACATTTCATCCACATCCCATGTATTGTTGAAATACAAGACTCAACCAAGGGAATAGAGTCTGATAAACATCTCAATGAGACCCAATATTCTATTTATTTTAATGACCAAAACAAGAGTAACTATTTAGTCAAAGAGCAACATAGTGATTTCCAAAATGCTGAATTTCTATCTTTAAGTCCAAATTCATTTGCTGAAGCTGTGCCACAACAAAACATAATGCCAGAACCCCAGAAACTTACAGCTTCATTGGATTCAAGCAAGTATTATGCATACAGTTCAATGTCTCTTACACCCACCGTTAAAAGGCAAAGGATAAAGACACCAGACAACAAAAGAAAACTCAGTATTAAAGTTCCATCTCTAAAAGCAAAAAAATCGTCTTGTTCACAGGTATTTCCAATCATTGTATGTCATACTTCAGAAAATAAGATGGAGTTAAGATGTAAGAAGAAAAAAATAGTGCATCAAAGGAAAATAATGTCAGATATAGCATTATATCTTATTTCTAAACTAATCTCTAAGCTCATCACTCCCCATGTTAAAAAGTATTTCTTTAAAAATCTAGTGATGGTCATTCCAGACTTAATAAATTATGAACATTTTCTGCAAGAGCAACATAGACCACCAAATACAGAAAAAATCAATTATGCAAGTTCTACTGATAGAGTTAGCTTGAGTATTAATGAAAACATAGAGCACTCATCCATGGTCAACAATAAGGAGCTGACAGCTCCTTATTCATTATTTGAAACAAATGGAGAGAGGACAAGTGACACATTTGACCTGAACATTCCAAAGCATGAGGGACTTTCAGAAATGTTACCAGAATCTCTACAGGAAGATGTTTCATTTCCCAAAATAGAATCACACAGAAGAATAAAAGTCCAGAAGGACATACAAACTACAGAGAATGTAGATGAGTTAACAGTCAGTGCACCAAACACACAAAGGTGCTTTCTAAAAGAAACGGTGCAGAATGCCAAAAAGTCAATGGAGATCATTCTGAGTTTTTCTGGTATCAATTTACTTATTTCCCTAGAATCCCAAAAGCATGAGAAAAATGAATTGAAAGACATGGATGTTCAAGGGATTACAGGAAGCATAAATTTGAAAGAAGAGAAACCATTAATGAATAATATTACAGAATATGGTAAACAAACTGACCTTGAAAAGCTGGAATGCAGCACTACAAACAACAAAAAAAATGGACGTCAATATGAAAGGATGTCGGATACTTCTCATCACACTACGCGGACCGCCATTTCTGAACCCTTTGGTAAGGAAATACGTAGCAAATTAAAAGCCAAGGCAGGCACACCAATAATAAATTATAGTGACTCTTCACTACAAGAGATACTACTAGATGAAAAGAAAATCCAGGAACTAAAGCATATTGATGAGAGCTCCATATTTAGAAAGCCACAAGAGTGTGACAGGGATAAAGAAGAAAAAAGAGAAACAGTTCTACCGCTGACAGAAGACTTGAGAGTCACTGCATGTCTTAAGCAAAAGGTTGAAAGTGTCCAATTTGAAATGGGACAGATACATTCAGAAAATAGAACAATTCAAAGTAAAGAGAAAGAAGTACAATCACAGACTATTTCTGCACAGACAGTATGGAAGACCAGCTCATATCCTTCAACAGATCTACTACAAGTTGAGAAAGTGTGGCAAAGGACAGACAAACCTACAGACAGAGAAGAGGCTGCAGGTTCCACACACACACCTTCAATGCCAGAGAACTTGCCCACTACTGAATATTTAACTGAAACAACAGAATGTGCCATCCCATTTAGTGGAAAGTCCACACAGACATTGGATGGTCATATTACAGAAGACAAAAAAGATCAGAAAACAGACTTATATGCAGTTTCCATAGGACCTTTCAAAATCAGAAAAAAATCATCAGGAACAAAAAATGCATTCAGTGTCAAACATGAAATTACAAAAGTGAAGAAAGCTGCATATTTCCAGAGACTTTGTATTAGGGCATTTGACACTCTCATCCATAGGAGAAAAGTAGGAGACAGCTTTGAAAGCACTATTAAACAAATACTATATAATGCAATATTGGCACCCAGTCCTCTGAATGTTCACCCTCAGAGGTCTAACATTTCCAATAATAAAATAAATATCAAAATAACACATCCAAAACCCCAAGTTGAAAAGAAAGAAAATAATTTAGATTCCCTTACTAAAGAAAACGAAGCCGAAGATCCTCTAGAAGTTCAATCGTGCCCTGGTGTGAATGTGGTAGGCCAGGCGCTGCAGGAGAGAGGAGATCACAAGAGGAGCATCACCAACTGTGACGGACAGCCAGCGAAGGGGGTTAACATGGAGAAAGGAACGTTTCAAGCAGAATCTTTCACGGAAGCAACTGAGAAGCCAGTTGGCTCAGGAAGAGTGGATTCATTCTATGTTGCAAATATAGAGAAGAGTGCATCTTCACAAGCAGAACTCCTAAATTCTGCAGAATTAGAGCTGGGCCCTCCAACATCAGAAAAATCACTGATGGGAGACTCTCTGAGCCGATCAAAAGAAAGCAATGTTCCAAGTAATGGAAATGATAAAAGGGAAATTAGTTGTGGTTTTACCCAAAATGCTTTGTTGTGGCTTTTAAGTTACTGCATGTCTGTTTTGATTCATTCTAAAAAGAAAAAGGACCAAACAAAATTCACAAACAGGAGCAGAGTGAAGCTGCAGTGTATGAATAAGGTGAAGCCACTAGCTTCAAAAACATTCAGTGTCAGAGGCAATAAAAAGAAGTCAAAATTAGACCTCAAGGCCAAATTTAAAAAGATAGACCAAGCTAAAGCATTTTTGCCTGAATGTCAAAACACTATTTACTTAACCATCCATAGCAGATTGCAGGGGGTGTTCCATTGTGCTCGATTTAAGCAAGGAGAACTAGCAAGCAAAATGTGTGCTGCTTGCATTCCTGAGAGTAGTGCATTCTACAATAGAGAGAAAAACCCTCAAGAAGAGAAACAAAACCCTTTTTTGCAGGTACTTCAGCATGGCCAACACCTGTGGGCTGATGCGGATCAAAGGAAGGAAACTCTCCCAGACCTATCACTCTCCTCTACAAGTCAAGAACAACCTGTTAACAGTCAAAGTATAAAAGTCCATAAAGATTCCCTGCAAAATACTCTAAAGGCTAACATACAAATGGATCCCCTAGAAGCTGAAGGATTACAGAAAACTACCAAAACAGAAAATGGTGTAAACTTCCCTGTGGTTCCTAAAATGTTACTTCCTGAAGTAGAGACCTCTTTGCCTGGTGAACTTGCAAACACAACAGATGATGATTTAGAAGTTAACAAAATCTCTGAAACTAAACAAGATTTGTATCTTGTAGTAAAGGATTCGGATATATCAACAAATCTGCAGGTGACATTCCTGCAGTCTTCTGACTCTGTTACAAGATCCTTTGGTTCCAGACCTAAAGGAGAGAGAAAAACATTAAGATCAAAGAAGCAGACACCAGTGAGCCGGAGACGTAGAACTATGCGTGAAATAAAACCACCACAGACAGTTAACTTCAGGCACAGCAAAAACCTAAAATGTAACAAGGAAATGAAAGATCCACAGCAAAGGGTTAACATAGTAGCTGCCTGTTTGGACATTGTTCCTTACAAGGTACATACTTTGCCCAACAAAAAAAATAGACGCTCAAAACCACGGACAAAAAAACAGAGAATAAGAAGACTTGGTCATTTGCAACTAATGCGAGAGAAGTCACCAAATGGAAGAAATGCACACTGCTCAGGTTCTGCTGATACAAACAGTTTCTCTAGCATGAAGAAGTATGAAGAGGAGGGAAAAGAGAAACCAGAAGACTTCCTGATCTCAAAAAATAGCCCTTGCCTTATATTTGGTATGAATCAAGATAAAGACCACAGTCTTATTAGATCAGACAAACGATTGAACCAACTAGAGAGAACAACCACTCAGGTACAACCACAAACACTCACAGAAGCTAAGTTGTGTTCTGCAACATGCCCCATCCCAGATGAATTTCAATTAGAAAAGGAAGCAAAGGAACTATCAGTTCCAAACATTAATCCAAACCACAGTGGGGAAATGAAATGTTACTCAGCCGAAATGAAATGCACATATCAAGAGAATAAAATTGTGGATGAAGCTTCCTCTTCAAAAAATGCTGCACCTGATATTGATATGAGCATCAAAATAGAAAAAGACTCACTGAGGGAAAAAACACCCTGTTTTATACAAATGAAGCCAGAGATACTGTGTCATAAAGGGAAGGCTACTTCAGATGATATCAAAGAAATTAATATTCAAGATAAAGAAGAAAAGCAAAATGATGGTGATGCAATATTAATGCCACTCCCACGGCATAGCCAACATTTTGTATTTTATTCACATCCAAGCAAGGATCCTAACTCTCATAAAGTAGTGAGACAAAGAGGGAGGGATATTCTGTTCATTATGGAACGAGATGTCACACTGCAGAGTCAGTCAGCAGATAAAACACGAGGAGAATATGACATGTATGCATCATGTTCAAAGTTTCATTCCCCAAAATCAGAAAAGTCACAAATAGATGCAGTTAAGACTGTTAGAGCAAAATATCACAGTCCAGCTGATGGAACTCAGGCACAGGAACTGAACAGTTGGGATAGATTGGATAGAGATGAGCTTAAAAATGATCTACAAGCAACCATCTCAGTGTCTCTGAATCTCTCAACTCCTGATGTACCAAGATCTAAAAGACAGAGCAAGGTGTTTACATACAAAGCCTTACAAGGTAAAATGTGTTCAACTGGTGTAACTATGAAAAGAAGGAAAGCATTTGTTTCAAAGGTGTTGACTATTCCACAGTGTGGTCATAGAAACAATCTACTTCCAAAAACCTTGAAATCACAGATTTATGAATTCTTAATACGTTCTGGTGTCTTACCTCATAGGCTTAATATAATCATATCAGAAGACCCATCGGAGAAAAATAAAAGATTAACACAGAAATTGGCAGCAATAATGTTAGAGACTTTGGGAACACCAAAACAATGTAAACCTGTGGCAGTTCCATCCCTAAAAGCCGTCTTCCCTCCTATGCCTGTGTCTCTTGATGTTAGCACATGTAATGGAGTAAAGGATAGGGATACAATGTCGACAACAAGATTTAGTTGTGAACCTCAAGACCAGTTAGTACACAAAGAAGCACAGCTGGTCAATGTAAATAGCCAGCAAAGCAGTGTGGTAGGTGTAATGTTGGGGCTTCTAAATACAGAGGAATCTGAAATTGGCTCCATACCATGGAGCAACGCCTGGGATGGAAATCCCAGGAGAAAGTGTGACCACCCCATTTCTGAACAAACAGCATGGACTCAAAAGGACTTGAGAACTTTGAAACCTTTACAGGAGCCCAGTCTTATGTCATCTGAGAAAAAAAGTGAGAGCTGCACAATAGAGTTTCCAGGCAAAAGAGTGGCGAGTTCCATGACAAAACAAGAATTAAGGCTGCTTAATATTGCAAGGCAGAACACAAGAGTCTGTAGAAGGAAAAGGCACCATCATCGTAAAGAGCAGTTGAGAAAGATGGTACATGTGGAAGAGGCACTGAATCATCCTACTGAAGATGTTGAGATCTGTCCACTCCAATTCGTAACTGATGAACTGTTACTCGATACAGCAGAAAGGACCGCTCAAAGATCTATGGCAGAGGAACAGGCAAAGTTACAAGCAAACTTAGCCACAACTTTCTTGGGACCTTACAATTTTCTCGTACCTGATTCATTTGACTTTAAAAGCCAGGTAAACATGATTAAATTGCCAGAAAATGAAAGTGTGTCGAATCAGAGATTTTCAACTATGAACAAAAAGCTATCAGTTTCAAAGATAATTAAAAGAAACCGTAAGAAAGTTAAATTAAGAGCCAAAATGATAGCCATACAACTCAGTGAAAACATAACTGATATACTTCAAAACACTATTTACTATCTATCAACTACCTCTAACAGAAAAAATAAATTCAAAGCAAAAGTAGGTTTGAGAATATCAAAGTTTGCTCAGTCACAGCCAACACATGGGGAGTCATCAGTTAAAGGCATCATAGAGAACAATGGTTCTGTTTACAAAGATGGTTCCAACATGCAAGTAAGCTATGAAAATGCACTTTCAAATGTGAGAAAATCACACAGTTTCTTAGAAATCTGTGAGTCGGCTATTAACACTACCAAACTTGGCAAAAAGAAAACTAGCCAGTCTTTTTTTAAAGAAAATTATCCATTTTACTTGACAGAAATTATTACTTCTGTTGCCAGGAATTTAGTGACTTCCAAAGAATTTAAAGAACAGATTGATAGCACGAGAGTACCTAACCTGTCAATTCACAAATGTATACCTTCACAGATAATGGAATCCACAGATTCACAGTCACCTCATGTGGAATTTGAGACACAGGACTTTAGAACCCCAGAGATAAAAGTAGATAATGATGAGATAAATACAGACATAAAATCTGTCTATCCATGTACACCAATTCAACATATAACAACAGAGTTATCACCTAAAATATGGGATATATATAGAAAATCTGCAGAAGAAGATTGCTTGGATAAAGCAATAGTGAAGAGGAAAGAGGCGTTTGGACAGCCAATTTTGTTTAAAATAGCTTCACAGAGAGTCCAGCCGTTTGAAGCAGATCAAAAGAGACAACCTGATCCTTTCAAACCAGAAGTCTTTTCAGCTAACATGGTGCACCCCAAGGACATCACGCTTCAGAAAAGAGCTATTTATTTAATAGATCAAGAAGGAAACACAAGAGTTGGAGAAGAGTTTAGCCAAGAGGTTGTCCTTCCTTGTAATGCACATTCTCTTCACATTGAAAAGCAGAACAAAGAATTTAAAACAGGTTGGAAAATAACGTCCTCATCTTTTGCCCTGCCCAGGAAACAGGGAAAGCCTACTATCTTAGGACCTAGGTCTTATGCCAGTTACCATACCTATCTTGAAACTGTAAGACAAAAAGATAAGGCAAAAATATCAAATTTGAAAAGTGCTATGTGTGCCAAACAAATAAAGCTGAAGGCAAAGAAATCACCAATTTCTCTACTTCTTGGACATGGGGGCAGAAGCAATAAAGAACTAGGACATCACATGCAACATCAGAACACATCAGAGCTGAAAAGAAATATACGAAGCCTGGTTCTCAAAGCTGATGTTGACCCCAAGTGCTTTATATCCCCAGTTAAAAAGCTTACCAGAGTAAACCTAGAGAAAGGCAAGCTGGAAGAGAGAGAAAACATTCTTCCACAGATAATTCTGGAGAAACCATCTAACCAAAGGCAAATGTCATGGTCAGGAGGTGTTGATGTATCTAGAAAACTAGAAGAAAATATTAAAGAGGCACATGATCATAGCTCTTTCAAGGACATTCACCAGCAATTTATGCAACAATTTTGGGGTAAGTCAGAACACTCTTGCAAACCAGAAGATTTACAAAGAACGATGGACTCTGAGTTAACTTCACAGAAAGTGGAAACTGATAGTCTTGGGCTAGATAACTTCAGAACTGAAAGAAGAACAAAAGTCTACAGTGACCCACAAGACAGCCTACAACACGAATATTTTCTGAAGGAAGAGACATGGATTCCAGGAACTGTTATCCAGCCTATGAAACAGTTTTCTCATTTCAGAATGGCAAATGAATTCATAATGAAACAAGACATCAAACCATCAAGTCCACAGAGGATGGAAAGACTGAAAGTAATGGGTAAGCCATTAGATTCGAAGGAACCGTTGCTTACTTCCAGGCTTATACAGCAACGAAATCTTTTCACAGATCCTCTTCTGGGATCCATTTCCTCTCAAGTACCACATCAGCCTCATACTGAAGAGCCAAAGGAAGGCATGAAGATAAGTAACAAAATCTTAAAGAATTGGACCCAACAGCTGAAGAAAATCTCATATGAAAATATTTCTGATAAGGATCACATGCCAAGAAGTATTGAAAAACTACTTTTGCTTATTAAAGAACAGGAAAAGAGAAGAAAAAAAAGCAGACTGGGTAAAATAATTGAAGTAGCAAAAGACATAAAAACAACAAAATTTCCATTTCTAAATTATTCACCATCAAGAACACAATTTATCAACACAATAAGGAAGAGTGGTACATTCAGGCAAAGAGATGGAACAGAGCCAACCAGGAGAATGGGCACATCGTGGGGAGAGCAAAGGCTGTGTTTACAAGGGAACAGCCTAGACTATGTTTATACAAAAGAGCTTGCTTCCAAAGATACACATCAAAACAGAAAAAGACTAGCACTCAGGGGCAGTGTTCTGTATCAAAAAAGGATAAATATGAAGGTGAGGAAGACAACTGGAAGATTGCTTAACGTTACAGGATATAGAGCCCTTAACTTCAGAAAGGAACTAAAACACAGCATGAAGACACATAAGACACAAGTAAAAACAGTGACATCTTTACTTTGGAAGGAGTTGTATATTTCTAACTACGTTACATCCCAAATAAAAAAACTTATAGAAGTAAGAGAGAGGAAAGACAAATCACAAAAGCCATATATTCCTCCACAGATGAAGCTGAAGAAAATGAGTGAAACTAAAAGGTTATCTGTACAGCCAATTGATAAAAATTCAATATCAAGCACTGTCAGAAAACCAACACAGTATCCTATAAAGCACCAAGAACACCAAATGGTTTTACTAGATATTATCCCACAAAATAAAGATCTGCTCATGACTGAACAAAAGGTGAAGAAGCTTATGCCTATCTACTTCAATCCTTATTTGGAACAAGAAGCATACCGTGTTGTGTTTCCAGAGTCTGGAAACACTGATTACAGTAGGCTTGAGGTTCAAAGACCCAGAGGAGTTACAAATTTTGAATTCTCCACTGCACAAAGCATAAAGCAAGGAGTTCTGAAAGACTCCATCAAACATGCACTTTCAACTCCACCCAGAAGAGAAGGACCCAAGAAAACAAACATTTCAAGTTCCAAGGAACATGACATACTTCTCACGGAGCTGGATACTTTCAAGAAAAAGACATGTAAGGATCAAGAATTGTTTAAACAAAGCACTTCCAGGGTAGGGTTGGGGTCTGTTGCCTGTCCAGTTAAGGAGTCCTTTGACTCAGAAAACACTAAGGTAACTAAGAAAGTGGGTATGTATCATAGCATAAAAAATATTTCCCCTCTCTCTGGAAGAGAGGGATTAAGAGAAACTGACACAGAACTGGGTTCTAAAGCACAGGCATCTCTCTGCACAGATCTAAAGGATCTACACAAAACAGGTACAGCTCAGAGAGACTACACAAAGTCCACTCACAAGCCTAGACTCACTCTGAATTCTGTACATTGCCACAAGAAGGCTCCTTTCCACTTAAAACCAATCTTGAGTACAACAATGAAGGACAGTGGTGTAGGGTCCAAAAGGGATCTCAAGGGAAAAGAAAAGGCAGAACCAACTGACAGTCCATTAAAATTAAATAGACAGAAAGTGGACAGTTCCAAAAAATTGAGGCCAAAATATTTGATCATTTTTATCCAGAACAAAGAACAAATTCTGGAGTTTTTTTTATCTTGTATATTATACCAACTTCAGACTGAAAATACCCAGAAACAAATCTCAGCAAAAGCAGCTCTGCATTCAAAAATTTTTAAGCCAGTGATAGAAAAAACATCAAGTGAAGTAAAAAGTCTAGGAGATCAATCTTCAAGTTCAGAAGGAATTAACCTGCACGCTACACGAGGAAAGGATGGGCAAGAAAATGCATGCAAGACTTTACCAATGTCTAATACTCAATCTTTGATAGACATACATAGGATTACACCACCACAGGTAAAGAAAGCATTAAAAACAATAGGTAATCTGGACTATCACACTTTAAATACAGAAAATGGAGAACAGAAAAGAAGGATAAAGGAATTAAACCAGCACCCCCTGTCATCTTCCTTCAAGAATCTGAAGGAACGCATATTTTACTCCCCAAATTATTCTTATGTCCTGTCACATTTAGAGCCTCAGACAAAGGAAGCATTGTCAGAAGTAAGCAACATGTCAAGCAGGACAAAGGAGCTAGATTTGTCATCTAAAAATCAACTAAGTACTGTGTGTGAATGTGAACCAGAGTGGATTTTCCCCTCAGTTATTTCAGAGCAAACGAAAAAAGGAGATAAGGTGTTGCTTTTGGAGTCAGACAGTAAAACTATAAAATGCCCAGACCCGTTGTTGTCAGAAAGAAAGCAATCATCTGATGAAATACAGATAAGTAAATCAGTGTCAAATGATAGCTCACCCATACTAAGAGTCAGCAAAAGGGAATTGTTATTACATAAAGCAAGAAAAAAGCAAGGGGAGCTATCCATGTCTGATCTGTTCTTACATTGCCTCTCGTTATACATGCAGATTTTGCATGGAGATGAAAACCTGAAGAATGACATAGAATACAGAGTTGTGAAAGATATATGTCTTGAAAGAAAAGCCATAAACTTGAAGAGGTTAGAACTTCCGCCTAGTAGGTTCATTGACTATGCTCGAAGCAATAAAGCAGAACCACCGTGCTACAAAAAAGAGAAAAGGACATGCATGAAGCCTAGAGAGGATAAACCAGGTGCAGCTGTAGTGAGAGCATGCAAACCCATCCCTTTACCTCATTTCAAACGGGATAAAGAGAAAATTGATGTGACCATCTCAAGTAATGTAAGACCAGAAAAATATAAATCTCAGGAAAAGGAGACTGGCATAAAAGAAATGAAGATGGATGGAATAATAGGTTCTAATATTACTTTAAAGACAAAGGAATCAGCACTGTCTTATTCATCCAGTGGAAAGAAATTAACTTTATACTTAGACACTACAAAACAAGGCAAAGTACAAGAAAAGTTAAGTAAATCAGACATGAAACCAACAAAATCTTTTCTTTCATTACCATGTCTATCACATTCTAATTTAAATTCAAGAATAAAAGTAGAAAAAGGTAAGTCAAGATCACTGAAGGACTGCCTTCCACTACTGAAGCCCCTGCCATCACTGAAAGGCAGAAAAGTACTATTTTCAAATCCATTTAACAGAGATAATTTATGTGGCTTAAAAGAATTAAATTCTCTTCCACAGAGGAAAGAATATAAGAATAATATACCACATCTGAAAGATATAATAGGCCTCAAACATATTGCTCAAAAGGGGAAGAAGCCACCTCTTAAATACTTGCTACAGGAACCATGGTGGGACAACAAAATACAAAAATTTATCCAGGGCAACAAAAATAATCTAGATGTAGTTCAGAATAAACCTTGGGATTCTGTTCCTTCTTCACCTTTTCTGGAATGGGACCCTAAAACAATGGAGGCATACTTAAAAGGAATAACAAAGTTCTGCCTCGGGTCACCAGCAGTGTTAAAATTGTCAGGTGAAGTAGGAATGTACCGGGGGCTAACTAATGATATTTTAAGCACTATTGAAAAAGCAAATCATATGCCACCGAGAGAGAGACTTCAGATAGAGTCCAATGAAGCGATACATTCAAGCAGCCTATCTTTAAGACAGAAACTGTCTTCAGCACCACAGGAGTTACAATTTAATGTTGCAGAAAAGGAAAAAGAGATACAGGAAGTTAAAAACATTAAGAATTGGAACAAACCATTCCATTACCCTCATGTGGACACAAGAGTAAATGGAAAGGAAGCTATTCAAATAAGAACCCTATCTTCTAGTCATTGCTCAAAGCTCCAAAGGCCATCAGATATAGGGGAAATTGTTTCTAAAAAGTCTACTTTTGAACCTGTCTTGGACAGTGTAAAACATTCCTCGGAATATGAAATCCAGAAAGAAGAGAGTACAAAAACAGAAAAAAACAAACATTTGAAAGAAAACCAATCAGTTTCACAGAAAATTCAGTTAGACATCAAAGAGACAGGACAAGAGCAACAAATTAAAGATGAACTAAATGAAACTGGAACCAATACCGGCACATGGACACAGACAAATGTAAATGAAAACTTGGGACATTTGCAGGAAAGAAAATGCAAACTAGGTGAGAGATTGGCCTTGGCAACTTTACCTCACAGTAAGTTGGACATAGAAATAAAAGGCAAGGAAAAAGCATGGCTAGAAACAGGATCCTGTCCTCTGCACTCACAGAATATGGAATCTTCAGATGCAGAAAAATTAAATTTTGCAGCATCTTCTTTGAATGATATCATAAATGATCCAAAAAGATCAAGATGCTTGTCATATAAAGAAGAGGATGGAGTGAATACATTTGAAAGAATCACAATGCGTCCCAAGGCCAAACATATGAACATGAAGAAATCACCCCGTACCTGTGTAGCCAAAATAAAGAGATTTAAAGTGGATCCTGTAGAGCAAAGTAAAAAGAAGCATGAAAGTAGTAGGGAAAAAGGCATGCTTCTGAGAGAAACATGTTCTGCCATCACTTCTTCAGATGTCTTTAAATTAGATATATCAAAGGAAGTTGAAACAGAAACAATGCAAAGCCTTGTACTCTACCCTGTGCTACAAAAATCATTGCCTGTAGGGCAAGTAGGATCTACAAAGACCATTGCTAACAATTTTAAAAAAAGAAAACTACATCCACCATGGGAAGAGGAAGAAGTACAAACCTCAGTCATTGATAATTTGACACACCCCAGTGGCCCAATTTTCAAGACAAAGATATCAGCGCCTCCTTGTGTGTCCAGTGCCAGGAAACACAGAACCCTGAGCAAAGAAAGAACTCATCAGTGGAACAGTAATGAAAAAATAGGACAGAAAAAAGAAAGAGCAAGACACCATAATGAAACTGCAACAAAACATGATGCTTCTATATCATTGCTTACAAAAGGGCAAATAGCATCCACAAAGCAAATTTCTAAATGTTCAAAAGAGAGGAAAACTCTTCCCCCAATGCAGGAAGAAGCACAAACCCCAGCCACAGATGGTTCCACATACTCTCGTGGCACAGTTTTAAAGGCAGAGATATCTACACCTATTGATGTGTTCGGTCTCAGTGAGCACAGTTCCCCAAGAAAGAGGAAGACTCCCCATGAGAAAAATAAAAAGATAAGACAGAAACAGGAAAAAGCAAGAAAGTTTAATGTGTTTGAACCAAAGAATGATTCTTCTGTGCCTTATAGAATTCTTCCACCATCAAAGGTTAAAGATGTATCGGATTCAGACAGAAAAACATGCATGAAATCATCAGGTAATGCATTTAGCAACATAAAAGAACCAACCCAGGAAGAAGGAAGAAATAGACTCAGAAAAGACATGAAAAATGAAAAGATCCCCAAATCAGTAGCTCAAACAGTAAAGAAACTGCCACGATCATATACAATCATTATCAAAAAGTTGCACCGCAAAACCCAGGGAGGAAGACTGTTGGATTTGGTAAGTACAGATGTAAAATTGTCCATCTCACAACTGCAACTCAAGAAGTTTTCACGTTCACAGACAAATGATAGAAAAGTTTACAGTGATATTAAAGAACACGTGCCACAGAAAGAAAAGGCAGGTAAAAAGAAGCACGTGGGTGCAAACAGTCGTGTAGTGCATCGCAAGAACGTACACGTGAAGACAAAGAGGTCACACGTTTCACCTACGCAGAATCTGAGTGACTTTCAGTGGAAAACTAGAAAGCAGGAAGGAAAGGTCAAAGAAGACAGAAGTGAGACACGAACAACATTAACTGAGAAGTTGACTAAGATATCCACTGATATATCTCCCCAGCCTATTCTTACTGAGAATACAGGAATCAAAGAATGTGCATCAGTGTTAATAAGACCCTCTGATTCCATGGGATGCTTACAGAAATCAAGAGATTCTGAAGAAGGCATTCAGTCAATTAGTAGACATTCTTCAATTAGTCTACACAGTGAGAAACATGTGTCAGAGGAAAAGGAAGAAGATGGAATGCAAATGGAAAAATATCAACCAACAAAGGCGCAGAAACTTAAAGATGAACAAGCCTTGGTTTTGACTAAATCTTTTTTATTACAAGACTTGCCTCATCCCCAATTGCATGAGAAAACAGAATTCAGTAACACAAAACTAAGATATAGAAATCCTGCTTTGCAGAGAATGTCAATTGAAGGAGGGACAATACCTAGAGAGGTAGGTATCACTGTTGGTGATACCATGAAAGATGTTGAAAAACATCATATGCCTCCGAGAGAAGAGACATATCGAAAAGAAAAAACAGAAATAATAGACAGGAGAGGCACAGATGTAACTTTGAAATCACGGAAATCACTTCTGTCCCAGAAACTCCACAGAACAGAACTGCACATGCACATTAAAGCCCCCAGAGCAGAGAAGCAAGCTGACGACAGTGAATGTCGAGTTCTGAGGAAAATGTACACTTCCAAAGCTTCTCTAGTCAGAGCCGCCACTCAGTGTAAAGGTGTACAAGCAGGGGAAGTGAACCAGCTTCTAGATAGTTTAGAAAGCAAACCAACTTCTCCACTCTCACAAATTGTTCCAGCATTATCAGATACAGAAAAAATGACACACAAAGAGGACATGTGTACTCATGTCAGAAAAGGAAAACAATATTCAAAAAAGATAGAAAAAACAGTAGACTTGACCATTGAGGTGCCTTGCAAAAAGGCAAAGGTATCACCAATTTCATATCTTCTTAATGCAAATGAATTTGTCCTGAATATGAAGGTTCTAGAGAAAAAGGTACACAAAAATAAAAGTGAGCTCACTATGGTTGCATCACAGACTTTCTTGTCCATACCATCAGCAGATTCTAGATATTCACAGGACAAAACACAGAAAAGCACAGCAGGGTTTACAAAATCTCCTCATCCACAAGAAAGTTTCCAAGAACCAGTAGAGGCCCAGGACACAGCAACCAGAGAGTTAGCTGGGGTTGAGTGTAAGTGTATTGTTAAGGCATCAGAACACAATGTGCTACTGAGACAAACCAGACCACAAAAGCCAAAGTGTGTGACCAGTGCCCTGCAAATAAGTCAGCATCCACATATCGAATCACAACGTAAACCAACCTTCCCACATCATAAAATTGATTTCACAAGATTAGGTACCATAATAGGGGAAAAAGTGCTGGACATGTCTTTCAAATGGCAAAAGGGTCAGCCAGAAAAATATAAAAAAGAACTTTCAACTAAAATTTTAAATTGGAAGAAGGAAAGTGAAATCAAAGATAATTTAAGTCATAAAGCTAAGTTTCCAGTTTCTCCAGTCTTTTCTTTAGAAAAGATACCACTTAAAAAATTAAGCATTGTCCATTCAAGTAAATCTCAAGATAAGGGAAAACAAAATGTGATGACGACAGAGCAAGTCAAGCCTTTAGCCAAAGGTAGACTGAAGGGTAAGCCAAAATCCCTTTCTTTTCTTAATGCTCCAGTTCCCAGCAGAAATCAGCGGACACCTTTACAAATAGATGTGGATAAAAAAACTGTAGTGAATAGCAGTCCACAAATACAGCCAGGGGTACACATGAGTACTAGCAAGTTTTATGGCACAAGAAGGAAAGAAGATCCATCATTGATTGTTACTGCAAAGCAAAACCTTCAAGGACAAAAATTGTTTCAAACAAACAATCTCAATTCATTGTATGACTATATTCCTATTTGTCCTAAAAGTGAGAAAAATAGATTCACAGTAATGAATCAGAAAAGAGAACTGAAACCCAAATATTCAACTATGAGAATCCCAAAGTACCCAATTTCAAAGATACTTGGTATCACAGGAGGGGGTAGTCCAAGCAGGAAGAGGAAATTAGAATATGCCTTCAACAATCCAAAAACCATGGTTCCAAGGAGTAAAGATACTTCTTCAGAAATCACTATCAAAAATCTTTGTGTTTCCATGATAAATCCACCTGACAATGAAGAAATAGTTGAACCAAAAACAAGCTCAAGAAGGGAAATGGGAATCTGTCATTCTAAATTCCAGGAGAAATTACCAGATGCTAGAAAAAGTAAGGACATCTTAATACACAGAGACTCATTTAACACTGTGGAAACTCAGTTGAGAAGAACCACAAGAATACATATTCCATGTCCAAGACTAGAGTCACTGTCTGGGACGCCACTATTCGACAAGATGAGAGAATGTCCCTTGCTTCCAGAGCAAGGAGAAGCTGCTCCAGGAACTGTGCTCACAACATTTCGAGATAAAAACGATGAAAACAAAACACTTGTAGAGTATTTGTTTCCCATTTATAAAATGCTTAAATGTGTCTTTGAAGTCTCTGTTGAAAATAAGAACCAAAACCAAGTTCTTTCTGAAACACTGGGGGAAGTAGAAGCCTACAAGCCTGGTGATGCAAAGGCAAGTACTTTGCCAAAGAGTCCAGACACAGCAAATATATGTTCCACATTGCTACGTACACCTCTTTTAAAACAACTTACTCCAAAATTAAAAAATAAGCTTACTATGCATTTAGTTGCCAAAGCAACTGAGATAAAACTGAATCAGTTACCAGAGATGGTGGACACATCCTTACAGAAGTGTAGCTCTCACCCCCAAGGGACTATTTCAGAAGATAACAGTTACAAGTCTTATCCGAAACATATGAAAATGAATTTTAAGTCTCCAAAACTTGATATTATACATGCCAACTTAAAAGACAATTATGAAAGAGATCTTCCTCCTCTCAGCTATGTAAAGACACCAACAACTGTTTCACGTAGCAACAAGAAGGACATGACAGAACCAAAGGACACCAAAAAGCAAGAAAGTGTAACATTAGCAAGTTTGAGTAATCTCCCCTTGATTCATGTCCTGCACAAGTTCTCAGAGAAAGAAAAGGACAACATTTTTGTGCATATTTGTACAAAAACAGTGCAGATACAAACAATGCGCCTTCCCAGAATAGCCGCACAATCTTATGCAATAGCCAATGACCAGGATAAATCAAGACCCTTATTTAAGTGTATCCATTCTGCCACAAAAGGGCCAAAACGAACAAACAGAGTTTTAGTACTTTTTGATGAAAAATCTTTTTGTGAAATCGACTCTGATTTGCAACACAAATACCTCCGCTCGCTCCCTAACCCTTCTGTCAGTGTGGTCTCTATGCCAAAGGCACTTCCCAAACACACTTCCAAGGTAAGTAAGGGTTCATGGTCAGAATATAAAAGAGTAGATGATAATGAGGAAAATAGTACTCTTTCCTTTGACAAAGAATTTTTACAACATGTTCCTTTCCCAAAGATAAATCCACAAGAAAGCTCATTATGCTTCAGGAAATTCCAAGACCCAACTAATGTGCCTGCCTTTTACCCTGGTCTACAAGACACTGAACAAAATGATATAATTCTTTCAAATTTAAAATTACAGATGACACCAGAAACAAGTAAAGAATGTAATGTATGGTTTCGAGAAGCCAGTGCATACAAGCATTCTGATTTAGGAACTCAGCAAAATCCTGTTGATTTAGGCGATTCACATTCATCTTGGATTTCTGATGATTGGACGAATGTCCCCCTAAATAAAGAGACTTCAACTGACACAGTGAAATGTCAAGCTCCTGAAGAAAGTAACAGTGAGGAATGTGTGTTTATAGAAACCAATTATTACTTAACTAATAGTTCACAAAATTTTCTGTCTGAGGTATCTAAAGGCATTCCATTATCAGATATTTACACAGGTGATGAAGCAACTCATTTGAAACCATTTTCCCATGAAGATCCAAATGGCAGACATACTAGCACCCATAGAAAACATACTTCCCCTATGGCACAACCTTTCTATCAGTCTCAAAGCAGGAAATGGAGGTCAAACTCCAAAATGCAGCCTCCTGACTGGTTGTCTCACAGTTCATCCAGTGCTGTGGAAATGGAGTCTACATCATCTTCCATAACGTTCAGTGACGAGAAGTACTGGACCAAGACCACATGGAGCAGAACAAGCTACTCTTTAACCTCCTCAACAACATACTCAGATATTAAGTTGAGTCTCACAAAAAACCATGGCAGGTATCACATGTATTCACAACTCAAGGATAGAAAGAAAGCTAGATCTGATTTACAGAGAAAGTACAATATCTGCCAGAGTCCACATTACAGTCACTTACACAGTAAAGAGAAACAGACAAAGAAGAAAAGACAAACCGATCAGATGTCAGAGCCAAGTGCTCATTGGCAGAACATCAAATTCTATTCAGAAAGAAGAGAAAACCAACCCTTTTTTTATGCCTGTGTACCAGCAGATTCAATGGATGTTATTCCCCAAACCGTTCGATGGGTTATTCCCAAAAAAATTTTACATAAGAGAAACTTCCAAATTCCTCAAGTGGCAAATATTTCAAGTTCTTGGAATTTATGGAGTTCATCCAAAAAGTTGTTGGGGTCACTTGCAGGGGCCTTTAATGTAGTCCATTAATATCAACTGCACGTGGATTCTTCTGAATTAGAACACTGGTTGCTACTGTGATATTCTAGGAAAATAAAATAACAGAAAGTCAAATTTCCTTGAGATGTGAGATGTGTTTACTCAGTTTGTCTCCTGTAAAGGTAGATGCACGCAATTGTTCTTGAAGACTGGGAGTGGGGCATAGCTCTGTTCCATTCTACCAGGTAAGAGCCCTCCCTTCAGGTAGTGCTGCTGCTTCATAATCCTAATGTGAGAGCTTCACAGACCAGAAGCCTTCTTCTGACCCTTCCCTCATGGCTGAAGGGTGAGTGGGAAGAACATTCTATTTTGGACAAGGTGGAGAATAGGTAGCTGAGATGAAAAGGAGGAACATGGAGATAAAGAGGAGCTGTTTTAGATAGCACCACGAGGTCCACACTGTAAAACAGCACAAAACCCACTGCAAGTACAGAGTTTTGCCCACTAAGTTTGACAGCCATATGGATTAACTCAATCCTTTTTGTAATAGAGAACTCTGAACACTCAAACACAAAGACCAGCACCCATTAACCACATTCCAGAAAAACAGCTATTAGTGAAAACTACCTCATCCATATCTCGTTCCACTCTCTGTCATTAGGATTTTGAAACAAATCCTAGATACATAAACATTTTTATTATGTATCGGCATAAGGGCTTTTAAGATGACCACATGCCTCTGTCCCATCTAAAAATAACATAAACTGTTTCTTAAAACCCAACTAGATTACAGTTGTGACACATTTAAAATAAAATGTATGCTTCAAAAGACTGCCTGCCACTTTTGGTGATACAAAACACAACTGTAATCATGAGTTTAATTCATAGTCATGAATGAAAGGGGTGAAAGAATTGAGTGACTAGGTGCATTGCAATGGCTATTCTTGGTTGTCAACTTGATTACATTTGGAACTAACTAAAACCCAAGTGTTTGGGTACACCTATGAGGCACTTTTTCCTAATTAAATCATTTGAAATTAAAAGATCCACTTTAAATTCAGATCTTTTGAGGTGGGAAGATACACCTTTAATCTGGGCCACATTTTCTGTTGGCAGCCTATATAACAAACATGGATGAAGGAAGCTTGCTTTCTTTGCCTTCTTGATTTTGCTGGCAAGTCTATTCCTTCACTGCTATTAGAGCCTACTTCTTTGGAATTCCAGAGTATACTGAAGACCAGCTGAGACATTCAGCCTTGTGTGCTGAGCAACTACTGGAGTCTTTCTCCTTCTGTCAGATAGACAGATAATGGTGGATTAGCTTGACCACAGCCTGTAATCCATTCTAATAAACCACTCTTCTAGATATAGACAGACAGACAGATTCATTCTATATCATCTGTTCATCTAGATAACCCTGATTAGTATAAGCACAATGCAGAACTGTGTCAAAAATACTACAAAAATTAAAAGCAAAAATAGATGCCAATAGCCGGGCAGTGGTGGCACATGCCTTTAATCCCAGCACTTGGGAGGCAGAAGCAGGCGGATTTCTGAGTTCAAGGCCAGCCTGGTCTACAGAGTGAGTTCCAGGACAGCCAAGGCTATACATCAAAACCTTGTCTTGAAAAACCAAAAAAAAAAGATATCAAAGACAAAAAAACACATTCCAATTTTATAAAGCTTATTGAAAAAAATTCATAAAAATCATTTTAGTTACCTGATTGACATATTTTTCTATAGTTTTTACTGTGTTAATGTTCATAGATAACTTTGTAATATATTTTATAAAAAGTTATATTTTAAGTAGCTCATGAAAATTTGAGCTGATAAATGAAGACTAAAGTCTCACACAATTGTCAACTTTATTCAGATCATGAGACAATTTATATCCTAAGAGTTAAGAATCACATAAGTAAAGTGTACCATCAATCACAAGACAAACTTCATATGTCAGACAAAGAGCATGTAACAAAAACATAGAGGCATATACACAAATAACAGTAGCTAGTTGTAATAAACAATCTGAAGTAAACTCGCTCCTATCTACTACACCTGGGAGGGGTACAAAAGCATAATCCAAGAAAAATTCAGTGTTTTTGAAGTAACTGAGGTCACAGGCTCTTGTCTAGGTTTCTTGACTCAGAAATCTGGTCACACAACTCTATACTTGGACTGTGTTCCACAAAAAGTTATTTGTTATTGTTGTTGACAATTTAGAAAATTCTGTAACTTTTGCTAACTCTAAAAACTTCCAGACAAGAAGACATCAGATATGGTAAGTTTCAAGCCAATAAATTAGAATGTATATAGCATGTGATGTTACTCACGTGTACCTTTGTTATTTGTACTGGGGACAGGATTGTACTGGACAACAGAAAATTCTGGTGACCTTTTTATGGTGGTTAGTTTTAATTATCCCCTTGACACAGTCTAGAATCACTGATGGGAAAATCTTACTGGGGAATTTTTTTAAATAAGGTTGGTCCATAGGATTGTCTTGATTAGTTGATATGGAAAACTCAGCCCTCTGTGGGTGGCAACATTCCCTAGACCTAGGTCCCAGACTGAATAAAAAGAGGAGAGTGAGCTGACACTGGCAAGCATGCATGCAAATTTTCCCTGTCTTGACTGTGGATGCAATGTGACCCAGTACTTCAAATTTCTGCCACCTTGATTTCCTAACAATACTGGACTATTATCTGGAATTGTGAGACAAACATTCTTTCCCTAAGTTGCTGTTGTCAGTGTGTTTTATCACCACAACAGGAAAGAAAATCAAGATACTTCTGTCATTAGTTATAGTAAATATATATTCAGAAGAATGGATCAATTTTCATTCTTCTACATGTAGACCAACAGTTGAACAAGCACCATTTGTTGAAGATGCTGTCTTTTTTCCACTGGATGTTTTTAGCTTCTTTGTCAAAGATCAAGTGACCACAGGTGTGTGGGTTCATTTCTGGGTCTTCAATTTTGTTCCATTGAGCTACTTGCCTGTCTCTATACCAATACCATGCAGTTTTTATCACTATTGCTCAATAGTATAGTTTGAGGTAAGGGATGGTGATTACCCCAGAAGTTCTTTTATTGTTGAGAATAGTTTCACTATCTTGGGTTATGTAAGGCAAAGGACACTGTCAACAGGACAAAACAGCAACCCACAGATTGGAAAAAAAAAATCCTTATCAACTCCACATCCAATAGAGGGCTAATATCCAAAATATACAAAGAACTCAAGAGGTTAGACTCCAGAGAACCAAATAACCCTATTAAAAATAGGGTACAGAGCTAAACAAAGAATTCTCAACTGAGGAATCTTGAATGGTTGATAGGCACTTAAAGAAATGTTCAACATTCTTAGTCATCAGGAAAATACAAATCAAAACGACCCTGAGATTCCGCCTCATACTAATCAGAATGGCTAAGATAAAAAACTCAGGTGACAGCAGATGCTGGTGAGGATGTGGAGAAAGAAGAACACTCCTCCATTGCTGGTGGGATTGCAAGCTGGTACAACCACTTTGGAAATCAGTCTGGCAGTTGCTCAGAAAATTGGAAATAGTTCTACCTGAAGACCCAGCTATACTGGGTATATACACAAAAGATGCTCCAACATATAACAAGAACACATCCTCCACCATGTTTATAGCAGCCTTATTTATAATAGCCAGAAGCTGGAAACAACCCAGATGTCCCTCAGCAGAGGAATGGATACAGGAAATGTGGTACATTTACACAATAGAGTACTACTCAGCAATTAAAAACAATGACCTGATGAAATTTGTAGGCAAATGGATGGAACTAGAAAATATCATCCTGAGTGAGGTAACCCTGACACAAAAGAACACACATGGTATGTACTCACTAATAAGTGGATATTAGCTCCAAAGCTCACAATGCCCAGGATATAACACACAGACCATATGGAGCTTAGGATGAAGGAAGACCAGGGTATGGATGCTTCAGTCCTGCACTGAGGGGGGGGGGGAATAGGATGATGGTGAGAGGTGGAGGGAGGGGGGACCTGGGAGATCATTATCAGGCCCTGGAGGAGACGGGAGAAAGGTACAGAGGGTAAGGAAATCGAATAAAAATATGTAGCAGAGTTGAGGGATGTGAAACTGGAGATAGCCACTGGAGGATTCTAGATGCCAAGGAAAGGAGAGGCTCCCAGGACCCAACAGGGATGTGTTTAGCTGAAATGTGCAGAGAAGAGGAGATAGAACCTGTAGAGATCACCTCCAGTAGATAGGCATGGCCCCCAGTGGTGGGATGGACCACCCATCCATCCCAAGGTTTCTAACTCAGAAATGTTCCTGTCCAAAGAAAGAACAAGGACCAAAAAAATGGAGCTGAGACTGAAGGAAAGGCCATCCAGGGACTGCCCCACCTGGAGATCCATCCTGTGTTCAGACACCAGACCCAACACTGTGGCCATTGCCAGGAGGTGCTTGCTGACAGGAACCTGGTGTGACTGTTCCTTAGGAGGTTTGGCCAGAAAATGACCAATACATAAGCGGATGCTTGGAACCAACCATCACACGGAGCTCACGGACCCTTTTGGGGGAGCTGGTGGAAGGACTGGAGGAGCTAAGGGGATTGCAACCCCATAGGAAGAACAACATCAGCTGGCCGGACCACCCAGTGCTCCCTGAGACTAGGCCACCAACCAAGGAGTGTACCGATACATATGTAGCAGAAGATGGCCTTGTCTGCATCAGTGGGAGGAGAGGCCTTTGGTCCTGTAGAGGTTTGATGCCGCAGCATAGGGAGATGCTTTAGTGGTGGGGCTGGAGAGGGTAGGTGGGTGGGGGAGCAAAAAAGAATAAAGAAAACCACTAATTTACAGTCTGAATGTTACTACTGCGTTTCTAAACAAAATAAGTAACTTCACAGTAACTTCAGTCCAAAAGACTGAATTACATCTCATGCTACTCAGTGATCTCTGAAGAACAGATAGAATGTATATTATGAAAGGGGGTCTGTTAGATTGGTTTAAACAATATTGGGTATGTAGTCTAACTATAGCTGTCTACATACTGGAGAGGCTGAGGTCATTCATGAGGGTAGGTGCTTCCCAATCTGGCACTGCAAGCCTAAAGGGTTCAAGGAGAGCTTTTGGTCCATTAGTACATGGTGATGCTGAAGAAGCTGGTTCTGATGTCGGTGAGGGACAGCAGGAGGAGCAACAAGGCTGGTGTACTCAGCATCAGGAAGCTAAGGTGCACAGACAAAAGCAGCACTGAGTTTTCCTTGAATTCCCTGTACTATCTGAGCTTTGCCTGGAAGTGGGAGCTGCCACCCACTCCAGGGGAAGACCTTCTTCTTTCAGCGAATCCTTCCTGGAAATATCTAAGTTGACAATCATTAAACTCCCCTGCCTTAACATCTTAGTAGCTTGAAAAAGATAATACAGGTAAAATTTTAAAAAATTTTATTCTTAAGTGAATTTGCTTAATGGAATGTGTGCCTGTTAGATAGTAAACAATTTTCATGCTTTGGAAACACTTGAAATGTCACACTGATTCTTTTTCAGTGCTCCTATTCCAGCAAAGGTTAAAGTGTACTAGCATTTGATTGCTAAAAGGATTCCAAGAATGCAGTCTATGCCATGTCCAGCAGATGGCACTGTATTTCTCTTACAAGTTAAAATGGATCTGTTTGCCTTAGTGCACGTTTGCAATTTCTGTCTTGTGTCTCATTCGATACCTCTCTTTCTGTACTTTGTTCAAGCATATATTCTAGAACAAGAGGAAAACAAAAGGTAGTATAAAACTGTATCAACGAGAAACTTGAAATCAGAGGAGAGTGGGTGCTTTCAGGGTGGTATGACCGTAGACTCAAGGAGAAACACTGCTTCCTGCCAACAGATCACCCCCGACTTAATCGGAATTATTTTCAGTATGACAAACTCTGGCTGGCCTTAGTGCATCACCACAATCTATTCCCTACCCAGTTCACCTAAAGATCTTCACCCTTCACTTCCTTCCTCAAACTTTGAACACCACACACAAAGACGATCTGCTTTGTATTTCACAAAGAAGAGACACAGCAGGCTGACGACCCTCTCACACACATCTTCACCTCTGAATCAGTCCCTAGAGCTTGCAACAGTACAGAACTTTGACTTGGGTCAGCTTATTTTCTGCAGCTTTGGAGGCTGAGAAATCCAAGGTCTGGGCGCTTTGCAAGTTCAGTGTGAGGTGACTGCCCGGTTCCTCACATGTACAGCCTTCTTTCTGTTTCCTCATGGGACACAGCATAAGGCTAACAAACTACTTCAGTCCCTTTAATAGAAGCTATAATCAATTCATGAGCATCGTATATTAACATCTCCTTAAGACTCTTCCTCTCGGGCGGCGGCCGGGAACCTCAGCTTGGGCCACAGGGCTCCATAGCAAAGACAAAGATCCCTCTCAGGAGTTTGGAAAAGCCGGGAGAGGGCCAAAGACACGCCCCACAGCTCACCAGGAACTGCCCCGAACCCACGAGACACAGGGACCAAGGTAGGCGGGGTTAGAAACCCCCCTGGATCCCAACAATGGGCGGCTGAGGCAGGAAACTTTTGCCTGGGACACTAGGATTCCATAGTCAAGCAGCTCCGGGAGAAAGTTTTCTCTCCCAGGAACGCGGAAAAGCCCCGAGCGGGGGCAAGACGAGCCCCAGAGCTCACTGATTCCACCCGGTTTCCGCGGGCCACAGAGACTGACTGACAGCAACTTCCGGCGGCGGCCGGGAACCTCAGCTTGGGCCACAGGGCTCCATAGCAAATTAGCGCC
>CM052709.1:39095485-39127003 GCA_028551405.1 Uromys caudimaculatus | reverse complement strand
AGGGGTTGGAGAAAGGTCTGAAGGAGCAGAGGGAATTGGTAGCCCCATGGAGGGAGCAAGAGCGTCAATGGGCCTGACCCTCCCCCTGGTTGTCCTGGAGTTCAGACCACCAACCAAAGAATACACATCTATTGACCCATGGTTTGGACTACATATGTGGCAGAGAAATCACCTCGATGGCCATCAGGGAGAAAGGAGAGGACTTTGGGCCTGAGGGTGCTAGAGGCCCCAGTAAAGGGGAATGTCAAGATGGGAATATGGGGATGGGTGGGCGGGTAGGTGGGAGGAGGAATTCCCTCACAGAGGCGGGGAGGGGGAGGGGATAGGGGGTTTCCAAAGAGGAGACCCAGAAAAGGGGAAACATTGGAAATGCAAATAAAGTATCAAAAAAAAAAAAAGATATATTGCTCTAATACCTCACAGGATATTCAAATTCTGTCTGACATGGGGTCCACAGGAATCTTGGGTTATTATCCTGCTTGGCAAAATAGAAAAGGACTAAGAATAGGCACATACAGTATTTTAGTTTACTTCATTTGTTTTGGATTGTTTTAACTTTAAAAATGGGTGTGATTGTGAGTTTTGTGGTTATGTTATTCCTCTGGGAGAGAGGTCAATGTAAAGGTTTTTCTGGTTACTGGCTCAAGGATATGCTGATTGGGGAGAAAGGTTTTGTCTTTGCATTTTTAGAAAAGGTGATTAGTGTCTATACACTTTCCAGAGTAATATGGATCAGATTTGACAGAGGGAGACCCCCAGAGAACTAGATTCCAGAGGATCAAACAAAAAAAAGTTATCTTGATACTAAAATTTTGTTTTGAGATTTGTATATTACAGAATATACAGCCTTGGTGAGTCTCATCATCAGACATGATAAACTGACCTGCTTGAACTCCTGTCTTGGACTTTCAGCCGGATTCAGTCAGGACACTGGCATCAGAGAGTAAATCAATCATTGGTGTGGCCTTCTTAAGGCCAGCCAACTCCCCTATTTTCCCTCCACTTCTCCTTCCCCTTCAAAAATATCTCAACACACATATTCAGCTTGAAGAAGTTATGAAGAGTCATTGTCCCAGTTCTCTGGGCTATGGGGCTGGAAGTGGTTATTATAAGTTGTCTTTCTAGGGAATTTAGAAATGGTCATAATTAGAACAGGGAGGAAATAGCAAGAATTGATTGTATAGCCATAATTTGGTAGAAATCTTTATAATTAGCCGGGCGGTGGTGGCGCACACCTTTAATCCCAGCACTTGGGAGGCAGAGGCAGGCAGATTTCTGAGTTTGAGGCCAGCCTGGTCTACAGAGTGAGTTCCAGGACAGCCAGAGCTACACAGAGAAACCCTGTCTCGAAAAGAAAAAAAAAAAAAAAACAAAAAACAAAGAAATCTTTATAATTGCTGCTAAGTTGAAGTCATTTCTTATTTTGGTACAGAATTTATTTTAATGCAAAAAAGGCCCTGTTTTCCATTTCTGTACAATTGAGTATTTCTGATCTCGTTGTCTATGTATTAAGGTCTGCTGCAATTCTTTCTTTTAGGAGGGGCCACTGTGTTTTTATTCCAATATCTAGAGTGACTCATATGTGAGCAATGAAAAGATGATCCCCTGTGAGAGCTGCTGCTGATATTATTTCTGTGCCAGTCAGAGAACCAGGCCTGTAACCAATCAGCTGATCTTTTTACATGTGTGCCAAGCACTCAAGCTGCCCTGCGGTTCAGTGTTTCAGTTTGCACTGAGTTTATGATTGAATTTTGATTGCTACTCAGGGTTTTCTACTAACATTGTGAGAAAGAATCCACAGAATATTGACCTGCAAGGCTATTTTTTCTTGGAGAATTACAACAGAATCTACTGTACTATTATGGTAAAGACCTCTTAATTAAAACCTGAACCTTGATTTTTGTTGCTATTAATTTTTGTTGAGTATTAAGCTTTTCACATGGATTTTTAAAATAGAAGTTTTAGGTCACAGCATAATTGTATGACATATCCTTTCACAGCTGTCACTGACAGTACCTTGTACCACAGGGGCACACTGTTACAATCAATCTACATTAATATCATTAAGACTGAAGGACTAAAGTCCCCGGTGCACACTGCAGCTCACTCTCAATGCTGAATATTCTCTGGGTTAGGATAAATGTTATGACATGTATTCACTATTGCAGTATTACAGAGCAATTATACTGTCCTAAAGTTCCCCTGTGCTGTTTGTCTCCCAGTCCCTACTTCTCCCCACTTACCAACCAGTAGTCCTTTTGTTATCTCTGTTGTTTTTCCTTTCCTATTACAGTTCAAATATGAAGTGTTTACCCTAAAGATTCATGTGTTGAAAGCTTTGTATCCAGCAATGAGTAGTTGGTGCATGAAAGTGTTGACCTCATCTGTAGATTAACTCATTGACAAGTTCATGACTAGATGGGTTTGTTGATTACTTTTATACTATGACAACAAAAAGTCTGACAGAAGCTCTCCATGGAGGAAGAATTTATTTTGGCTCTCAGTTTCAGCTACTACCAGGCCATCAAAATGGGAAGATATTATGCAGGAG
The DNA here is from genome assembly GCA_028551405.1 of Uromys caudimaculatus. Classification (NCBI taxonomy): domain Eukaryota; kingdom Metazoa; phylum Chordata; class Mammalia; order Rodentia; family Muridae; genus Uromys; species Uromys caudimaculatus. The sequence goes on along the minus strand of CM052709.1, from coordinate 39,124,452 downwards.
CTTTTACAAACTTCTTATAACATGGAGGATCAGGAAGAGTTAACACCCGCAAGACCCATTTCCTCCAGTTAGCTATCACCAAATGTTCATCACAGGAGCTTATGGGGATGTTTTATATTCAGACAACAAATCTTGGAGCATGATTTTTTTAAGGGTGTATCTTGACCCTAGAACCTTCTTCCATCTCTCTGCTTTCTGGTTGCTCTAAGAAACATCAAGTAGTTACTTTTCTCATGGCTCTAACAAAACACCTAACAAAAGCAAATTATCAGAAGTAAGGGTTTCTTTTTGGTTCAAGGATACAGGTGTTCACAAAGAAGTCATGGAGGCAGATGCTTGAGATGGTTGGTCACATTGCATCTGTAGCCAGGAAGCAAACCAAGATGAATTCTGATGATCAGTTTGCTTCTTCATTTTTATTCCATTCAGGATCAATCCATGCACTGGTGTCATCCATGCTGGGGTCAGGGTATGGATACTTTTACCTCATTTAACTCAATCTGGAACCTTCCTTCTGAGGTTTGTCTCCTAGGTTGGATCTAAATCTTAGTAAGCTGATAGTCAAGATTGATCAGCACAGCATACATGCTCCTCTATGTTGTTTTAGATGCAATATAACTGAGCTCTCTTATAAAGCTGGAGCTCCATTGGTTGAGCAACTTGCAAACATGAAGAATTTGCTAGTGGCATAGCCCTGTTCAACAGGTCCTCTAGGAGATTAATTTTGATGTACATTTTATGAAGTTCATCAGAAGTGAATTCTGATTGCCTGTAGCAATAAGCAACTGGAAATCCATCCGTATACTGAAATTACCTTTGCATTTCTCTCCCTGGTCCTAAAAGCCACTTCCAACTAATCCTCAAGAGGAACACAGGTTAGGACAGTGAAGCAAAGAAAACTACCCAAAATGCAACCATTCAGATGTAATGAACATTAACATTTGGATTATCATTTATTCATGCATGGGATCACACCACAAATCATTTGTATAACTATGAGTTTATTATTATTATTGTCATTATCATCATTTTTATTACTTTGGACCACTTATTAATGTCTTCCTTGTTCCCACCTAATTTCTTCATCAGTTCCCACTAATATATTTTGATTTTATTCATGCTCACATAGACACCATGACAAGACCATGCACACAGCTACACACAGATGAATCATAAGTCAGTTTATCCTGGAATCAATTGTGATAATAATTATTGTGCTCATGTATTCCCATAATTTTTTGTGTTGACCATATAGGATGGTGGCGAGACTAACTCTTTGGGGCAGCTTTCTTCATGAGGCAGCTCAGCTTGATGGAAAGATTCCATCATCTCTCTGCCCAGGGCTGAAAAGAAAAACAAGAGATTGGCCCAGAGGAGTTTCCTTTCAGAACATTTTGGAGTACATATACTTAAGGCATTTATGTCTCTGATAGAAGGAGAGAGATCCTTAGAGACTGGCTTGTCTGAGATTACAAAGTCAGAGGGTGGGAGTCAAAGCTTCCAAGGGCTAGAAGCTTTCTTAGTTTTTAAAGCCAGGATTGGGCTTGAAGAAAACTAATCACACCTCTCCAAGCTCTGACAGTGTAATCTCACAGAACTACCTCCCAAAATAAGTCTACTCTAGAAGGGGTGGGGGGAAAAATGGAAGGCATGTCATACCACGGAACATTCCAGGATAGTTCTGCCAGATAAACACATTCTTTCCTATTAGAAATCTGTTGGGAAAAATTATCTTTCTGAACAGTGGTCAAGAGATGTAGCTAAAATCAGAGCCTCGTCAGTTACAATTAAGTCTTTTAAAGAGCTATACTTCTGAGCCATGGGTGACATTATGGAAACAAAGATGTCTCTGGAGGTGTTTGGCACCATCACAGTAGTGAGTAGCTTGTGTTCTCAAGATCACCAAAAATGGCTTTAGTAGAAAATGTGCTTTTTGTATATATTTGGCACAACATGTGCTTGGTTGAATTAAGTCAGAAACATGCTGTTTATTAACGTATAAGACAGGAAAAATATTGTTATCAAACTCAATCTTATATATTAGAATTTTTATTATATATACGTGTGTGTATTATTCATGCTCACACACAAACTTGTGTGTGTGTATGCACACTTATGTGCATGCATGAACACATAAGTATGTATGCCACAGTATGTTTTTGAGAGTCAGAGGACAACTTTCAGGAGTGAGTTCTCTTCTTCTACTTTGGGTTTCAGGGATCAAATCTAGGTCATCTGCAGTCTTCAGGATGTACTTGTGGCTGCTGAGCCATCTTGCTGGTCACTGAAAAAATTTCTGTCAGAATTTCTCACCCAAACCTGTTTCTCAATTATGGCATCCTCCTTATAATTCAGTCCCAGGACATTTTTTTGGCTACTATGTAACATGCAACCTGGTGATTGCCAGTTGTGATTTATATACAACTGAAGCTGTTTTACTATTACAGTCATAACAAAGTATGGAAGTATGCTTTAAGAACTAGAGCAACCCATGATCATGGATCAAAAGAATTCATAATGTGAAAATAACCATCCTACCAAAAACAATCCACAGATCCAAAGCAACATAAATTTAAAATTCCAATGCTATTTTTTATAGAAATGGAAAAATAATCTTAAAAACTGTATGGAAATGAAAAAGACCCGGGTTAGCTAAAACAGTCTTGAGCAAAGACTGTACTTTTCTGTTGATGTGATAAAATACCTCAGCAAAAGGCAATGCATACAAAAGCTGCTGCAACTGTGGGCCGTGGAGGCCAGGCTCCACCTAGACCTGGTAACAGAAGTTGGAAGTTCATCCATGTCGAAACGTTCATGTTTACCACACCAACAACCCCACTCTTAGTACTGTTTTCTGTTTAGTGGCAGATCACTCATATGGTACAAATAAAATGCCTTCATTTGAATCACTGTCTCTGTTTGCTTCTTGGAGAATGGAAACTGCTGGATACTTGGAAGACATAGCTCACAACTGCTCATGTGCTAACTGCTCTGTGAATACCAACCCTCATTTCATACATGAGGACACTGAGGGGCAGGGGACGTAGGATGCCAAGCTTACCCAGACAGTAGATGGCTCTTTGAAGATGTCCACTACAATTTTCCCGTATGGCAATTCTGATCCATAGCCTATGTGGAGAGTTTTGATTCTGGTCCTTTTGACATTTGGGGCCAGATAATTGTTCTAGGTGCTTCCCTGTTGGTTGTGGGATTTTGAGCCATGTCCTGGATTCCAGGCACTCAATGCTAGTAGCACCCCTCTCCACTGGTGTGACAACTAAGCATGCCTCTACAAATTGTTCATTTGTCCTTTGTTGGAGGGGAGGATGGATTCCTATGAGCACCAGGAGTGACAGAGGTAGGTTAGGTCAGAAAAGCAAATGAAAATCAGATTTGTGCTGAGGGAGAGATTTAAGTGACAGTGTCTATTGACCCTAAGCCTGCCACCCTTCAGTATCTTCTCACTCCAGATCTGGTCCACTTTCCATTTTCTACAGCTTCCCATGAACAACTGTTCTGAGCAGTGCTTGTTAGAAAGTTCTTTCCTATTGAGCCCAAAGCCAACTCAGGGATCTTACTTCATCAGTGTGCCCTGCAGATTCCTAATCCTTCATGGGTTGGCACTCGAAATAGTGTGTCCCTGTCATCTCCCTGAGATCACTGTGGACCCCTGGCACTCCAAGGTTCAAGAGCAAAAATAGCAACTACACCTGCCTGGAGGTCAGTGGATAATTCTTGGTTGGAAAATTCAAGCCTCCGGGCTCCTTTTCAAGCCTCTAAGCAAGACTTACCAGGGATTTTAAAGCGTCCACAGATTTCTGACATAGTTTCCAATAGTCTTGTGTTTAAGAAACTCTGATCTAAGTCATTTGAGATCCAGGAAACAGTTGTGATTTACTTCTTAAAGCACCTATAGTGCACATTGTGCCTTCATTTTCTTTCTTTTTTTTATTGGATATTTTCTTTATTTACATTTCAAATGTTATCCCCTTTGCTGGTTTCCCCCAACCCAGAAACCCCCTATCTCATCCCCCCTTCCCCTGCTTCTATGAGAGTGTTCCCCCATCCACCCATTCCTGCCTCCCTGCCCTAGATTCCCCTACACTGGGGCATCTATTGAGCCTTCACAGGACCAAAGATGGAGGGAACTGGGTGGAGCAGTAAATGAGGAGGGGAACAGGGATAGGGATCGGGTGCCAAGAGGAGGGGTGGGAGAGGGTTGGAAGAGAGAACATAAACCAGTAGGGGGGCATCTCTAGGACTAGCTGGAGACCTGGAACTGGGGAGGCTCCCGAGAATCTATGAGGATGACCTTAGCTAAGACTCCTACCAGCTGGGGATTTGGAGACTCAAGTGGCCACCTCCTATATATAGGCAAAACCTCCAGTGGAGGGAGGGGGACACCAACCCACCCACAAAACCTCGACTCAAAATCTGTCCTGCCTACAAGATGTGCAGGGATAAAGATGGAGCAGAAATGGAAGGAACAGCCAACCAATGACTGCCCAACTTGAGACCCATTCCATGGGAGAGAACCAAACCCTGACACTATTAATGGTACTGTTATGTTTGCAGACAGGAGCCTAGCATAACTGTCTCCTGAGAGGCTTCATCCAGCAAATGATAGAAACAGAGGCAAAGGCCTACGGCAAAACATCAGGTGTAGCTTAGGAAGTTGTAGAGAAGAGTTCAGGATAAGATTGAATGAGCTGGAGGTGTCAAGGACACCATAGACCTAGAGAGTCAACTAACTCGGGCCCATGGGGCTCACAGAGATTTAACTACCAACCAGAGAGCATGCATGAGCTAGACCTAGGCCTTACAGATTTGTACTAGATATGCAGCTTGGTCTTCATTTGGGTACCTTAACAATTGGAGAGTGTGTGTGTGTGGGGGGGGGGGGGTGTTGTCTCTTACTCTGTTGCCTGCCTTTGAATTCCTGTCCTCTAGCTGGATTGCCTGGTTTGGCTTTAGTAGGAGAGTTTAGTCCTGCTACAACCTGATGTCTCAGAGCAGGACGGTACCCAAGCGGGGCTTCCCCTTCTTTGAGGAGAAAGAAAGAAAATAATAGGGGGCCTGAGAGGAGAGCAAGGAGGGGGGCCTGTGATCAGAATGTAAAGTGAAAAAATAAATTAATTAAAAAAGCAGCTCCAGATGCTCTCAAAAAGATTAAAATAAACAAACCTTAAAATAAAAGACACACTCCCATCCAGTCTTATTTCTATAGTTTTACAAAAAATAAACAAAAATAGCAAACAACCCCTCCACTTTTTAATGTAGTTTTAAAATTTTATACAAAAAATTATAAAAAATGATAATACATAAATAAAATACTAATTAGGTTGATCTTTTCTTATAATAGGATTAAGTATATTTAATTTTCCTTTTATTCCCCTTTCTTCATGTTGAAACTTCTAGAATGAATATATTTTATTATTTATAACATATGCACTGCAGTCAGTTTTAAAGTTTGCAAGCTGGGCAAGTACTCTACCACTGAGCAACACTTCCAACCCTTTATTTTTATTTTGAAATAAAGTGCCCTAAATTGCTCAAGCTGGCATCTAACTTTTGATCCTCTTTCTTTCAACCAGATTACAATTGACACCAAGTAATCCATTTTCCAAAATTTCCCATATCTTTTAAACCAAATTGTGATCATGTTGATACTGTTTTCATGAAGATGAAGGAAACTGGTAGAAATAAGTATTGGAAACAACAGTGCAGCTAGAAAACTGGCATTATTGGGAGGAAGAGAATGTCCAACTGATAGGGTTGAGAAAATGTCAGAGTACCTTGTCCCCTCAAGTTACAAGAAAGAAGATCCAGCACGTACGGAACCCTAGGAATCAGTTAAGGATCCCAAGTTCAGAGAATGTGACAAAGTACAATAATGATGATGGCAGAACGAGTTCTAAGGTTGGATAGAGAAGTGAATGTTGGTTTTTATGTGTACTCAAGTTAATCACTTTTACTCTGTATACTTAATTAAGTCCCATCTGCCTGCAGCTTTAATTTTCATGACCTGGATTCTATTTTAAGAGTTATGGAGCTTCTCTCCATAGCTTTTTCCAGGAGGAGTCTTTCTAAAGTTTTCTTCCCCTGACCCTACTTCACACACCCTGAATACAGGTTTAAATCTTTAACTTTCATTCCTTCTTATGTGCAGATATTCTCTCTTCCTGGAAACCGCTTTCCTTTATTCTGGGTAGTGGCTGTTGTTCTCAGCTGCTGGTTCAGCATCTTGAGCAGTGCCCTGGGCAGGCATGCCTCTTGAACCACCGAGTGTTTGCAGGTCTGTGTGAAACCCCAACCACTCAAGCTATACTTCCTGTTTATTTTTAATTAAATTTCTTTTAGGTTAGCTAAAAAGTACTGAATTTCATTACAGGATTTTCATACTTATGTATTACACTTTGATCCCATTCATTCCCTCCCCAAATGACCTCCCATTTCTCTAGAACTGAAACAGAAATTTCCATTTTACCCTGCCCCCAGCCACAGGGTACAGGTAACTAGAGAGCTAGTCTCTATTTAGACATTATGGATCTTTGAGGAACATTCCATTTCAGGTTGCAAGGGCTCCATGTGTGCTGGATGGAGCAGGAGAGAGGTGGGGGAGGAGGGAGGAAGGAAAGGAGGGAGGGAGGAGACAGAGAGAGAGAGAGAGAGAGACAGAGAGACAGAGAGACAGAGAGACAGAGAGACAGAGAGACAGAGAGAGGTGTCAGACTAGTAATGTGTCTGTGAGAACTCTGGGTAATGCTACCATAAATAACTTCAACTCTAACTGGCTGGCTTTTGGTCATAAAGAGCTCATCATTTCAAGTATGGACCTATATAAAAAACACTGCTGACTTGAGGCCACACAAACTTCAATCTCTGCATCATAAGGTAAAGGCATGCTTAAACTGATAGTTTGAAAAGGTTTTGAGGGGTTTGAAGGCAATAACCAGGAGTTGCTTTAAGAAAGATCAAATTCTTTAATAGTAAATACTAATATATGTCAAACTAATGCAAGACTCTAAAAAGGTAACTAATTGTACTAGATTAATTTTTCAATACACAAGCTGTCTTTGGGGAAAAATTGTTGACATCAACAACAGTGGTGGGAGGGGTCATTTGATTTCTCAAGAACTGTCTCCTATTCCTTATCTGAAACATGTTCTCCCTCCCTTGCATAGGAAATAAAACAGTGTCTTAGATTACATTTGTGGCATCCTATGGTGACAGACAGGCACTTTATTGCAGGGTTATATTGCATGCTTATTCCATACCCTGGAGGTTATACAGGGAGTATGTCCACTCCATAGCTCTGGAAGTCTTCATATTGAATGTCCATTCCATTGCCCTGAAGGTGGTAACAGCAGTGGAGGACTGCAAGTGTGAGAGGCTTTGCTGGATTATAGCTCTCAATCGTCCAACCTCATGTGGTAGGTGTTACAATTAACCTCATTTTCAAAGCAGATTCTGCATAACAGCCAACATTCTAACACAGCTTCTCATCACATCAAGGATAGTTTCTGAACCTCACAATAATGTTTGCTACTTTTTAAGGTAGAACCATTAACTTCCTGAGGTCATTGAAAAGCCGAAAAATTAAAAGCTAAGAAAGTGTCTGCTCCTGTAAGGCACATGGGTGGAACACTCTTGGGTAGCTTGGTAAACTGGAGAATTGAGGTAATTCCTTGATGTGTTGAGTGCTTGAGCTGACTAAAACGCCACATCACAGTCATCCACTGCAGTCTAATTTTTTAGACACTCCCTTCACCAGAGATGCCAAGGACATGCAGCCACATAGCATCCACCACAATCTCATTGACATGCATAGGGACTCCAGGGACACACATCCTCTGTACAGGTTGAGGTACAAATGCTTCACGGCTGGAGTGCCTCTGGCACCTACTGCTCACTCATAGGCCCAAGTGATTGGAATTAAGCAAGTTCTGTAGTAGTGCTTTTGGCTGGGGTGCCCTCAGTAGAATGGGGCAGCTCTTGAGAATGGCGATAAACTCAGGATAGTAAATGCAGATGACAAAATCTACAAAAACTTGTTAGAAAGATTAAAGATGTCAATGTACAGTGTAGACTTACTATACACTAAGTCCTGGGAGTCATTTAAGGAAAGCCATGGTGAAATAGGCAGCCCCAAGGGCAAAGTGTAGGTTGCAGTTGTCACTGATCAGCTTCATCTTTATCTGGGATTCTCTTTCCTGACCCTCTTAACTATTGACTGAACATTAGCTTGGTGCAAGGCAAGTGGTCTACCACTCAACTACCAGTTTTAATTTTGAGACAGGACCTGATTTCCAGGGCTGTCCTTGAACTTGTCAGTCACCCGCCTCAGCCTCCTAGGTCCGTGGGATAGTGATGGGAGTTACTGTGATTTTGAAGACAGTGAGTGGATACACATTCCTAGTGCTGGTTGTGCCTATTGTCTTGTTTCTAATCAGTCTTCTTGTATGTGAGTGAGGGGATTAAGGAGACTCCAAGTACTGAAAGTGGGGAGCCAAATCAGTCTCCTAGCTAGAGCTGTGTTCCAACACAGTCTCAGAGTCTGATCCAAGCTGGGTATCTTACCCATGGTTCATTAAACCACAATCCACAAGTGTCCCCAGTGGTATCCGATGCTGGACAGGCTTTCTTCACTGAAATTGTCTTTTGAAAGTTATTTGAAATAATTGTAACTCCAGAACTTAATGATGAGCTATAGTCCTAGACTGTGAGAAAGAACAGCAGCATATGGTCCCAGGTGCACCTGCTCTGGATTGCATTTCTTCTTGATCATAGGGGCTGTATCTTATTCTGTAAAACCAGCTCCTTGGGTGGCTGCCCTACTCACCCCTGAGGAACCAAGCTGATAAGCAGAGTATTCTGTTTGTTTGTTTTGACTCAGCAAACGATAAAGCAATAAGCAGTGCTCCTGGGAACCATGCAAGGTTGAGTCAGAAGTGTCTTTCCCTTCTCAGCAGGCTCTGGCTATGGATCAGCATCTCCACACAGCCCAGCAGGCCCTATGCTCAGGGACTGTACAGAAGGATGGTTTCACAGGACCCTCAGTAGGTAAGTCCTTACAGCATTTCCCAGTCACAAGAATATATGTTTCTTTTAAGCTCTAAGATTTTTAAAAACTATAATAGAGAAGAGCAGAAAACACCACCAATTACCATCTAGTTTTCATTGTTATCACTTCCACAATGTTTTATCATGTGTGCAGGTCTGAGAGTGCTATACGTTTGAAACAACTTTTAAAACCATCAAAAGGGAATTTAGATTTGTTTTTACTTCTCGCTCAGATATATTCCTAGCATCTTTTCTGACAGTGGTTCCCTGTCAGAGGTATTTCTTCTTAGAGCCAATGTGGAAGTTTAGAATTATGTCTAGGCATGAATTCAGAAGCAAATAAATAATAGACATAACCAAGGATGTCCTGAGAACCATTTAATTTTTTTTTTTTTTTTTTTGAGACAGGGTTTCTCTGTGTAGCCCTGGCTGTCCTGGAACTCACTCTGTAGACCAGGCTGGCCTCGAACTCAGAAATCCACCTGCCTCTGCCTCCCAAGTGCTGGGATTAAAGGCGTGCACCACCACTGCCTGGCCCTGAGAACCATTTAAAACAATCATATACGGTGGTTAAAAAAAAAAAAAAAGTTTCACCTCTGCTAAAGGTGTTACCTTATTTTTTAATAAAATATAACTTTCTAAAATTCTGATTTATTTACTATTAATAAATGAAACTATTTAAAGTGTAATACAGATATTTTTCTCTTTATAGACCTTCAGAGAGGGTCTTACATAAAACTATTTATATGCTTATGTTTAAAATCTTATTACATTTCTTTGTTTTGTTGTGCATGTCCTGGCACAATATGTAGAAGGCAGGAGATAACTTGCCAGAGTTAGTTCTCTCCTTCTACCATGAAGGTTCAGGAATCAGTATAGGTCCTCAGGCTTGGAAGCAAGCACCTTTAACTGCTGAGCTGTATCATGCACCCAATGCCTGTTTTTATTTTTAATACAATTTTAGTTATGCGTGTGCAAATATGTGCATGCCACAGTATGTGTGTAGAGGTCAGTGAAAAATCTGTGGCAATCAATTTTTAAAATTGAAGCAAGGGACAGTGGTGCACACCACCAGTATTCCCAGTATAGGAAAGTCAGAGACAGGGGAATCAAGAAATCAAGACCCACTTATTATACATATCTCAAAATAAGTAAACAACAATAATGAATATTATTGATAGGGATAGTGTAACTGCCAAACATAATACTTGTTCACTTACAAAATCAGCCTACCAACCTATCTGTAGCACTGAGAAAACTGTTGCCACAGTGGTGGTCCTTGGGAGAAAGGATAGAGGTATACATTGGGTGTGGTAGGGTTAGAGGAACCTGATGGGGCTGGCAGGAATCCCTGATGGCCTGGTCTGCTGGAGACAGCCTATTCTGCCTGTGAATTTCATGAATTTTGGATCTGGTTGTTACTTGTGGCCAAGAAACATTTAATGTTATGTAACTAACAATTAGATTATATTAAAGACCAAAGTTAACTACAACTACTCAAATCTCAGGCAGGAGGAATTGTTTAGTGGTTAGAGTACTGGTTCCTCTTCCAGAGGATTCAGGTTTAATTCCTAGTACCCACAGGTGGCTCATAGCCTTCCTAACTCCAGTTCCAGATCTGATATCTTCTTATGACCTCTGCAGACACTGCACCATACACTGTACCCACATGGCACACAGACATACCTGAATACTTGTAGGCAAAATACCCAGACATGAAAATAAATTTTAAAAACTACTCAAATCTCACCTTTAGTCATCTTCCACATCTCACTGTGAAATATGCTTTCCATGTTACTTCCATTCTCTCTGTTGCTGGAACACACAATACTCATGGTGGGTATGTTTATACAGGGTCCTTGTAAATACTTGTCAATCAGTGTCTCTTCTTCCTTGTAGAACCTGGGAGTAAAACATTCTCCATTGTGTTCCTTGGCTTTCTGTCTGTCTGAACTAGATTCGCATCAGCTCACAGCCCCATGGTTCTAGGACCTCATCAGTCATTCATAAAGATGGGGCTTGTCAGGTCACTGTGAAGGCTGTGGGTCTGGTGCCCTACAGCTTTACAGTGGAGAGAGTGGCCCAATGATTGCACTGGCTCTTGATGAGCAAGTTCCTACAAGCATATTGAAGCTTAGTTGTGAAGTCAGTACAGAAGTTTCTCTCTTTTAAGTGATGTAAATTAGAATTGCCTGCTTGTTAACAACCATGATACCGTCAAAGGAACCAAGGCTTCCCCTAAATTAATCTATAAATGACTCAATTACCCTTACTATTGGTAAGAACCTGTTCCTAATATGTCCCACGCTGATACCATTTTAAAATGCAACAAACTTCTAGGAAATAAAAAATGAAAACATATATAGACACATAGACTATGAGCCCCAGTTTATTTTTAAAAGCTTATGCAACAGTGTCACCTGAAGTCACTGTAGGACCTGCCCTGAAGGAAGCTACAACTATGTAGAAACTCATCTCCTTCCTTTCCCACCTTGAGTGGAAAGGGAAGACATCAAATGTTCATTGACTGCTCTCCCATCTCTTTTCTAGAGGCCAGATTCTACTACCCCTCTGTCAAAATCTAGTCATATTCCAGGATACAGAGACAAGGGCTATATGACCTTTCTGCTCCAAGCCAGAATCCCTATAGTTGGTGTCATTTTAGTTCTTAGCCAACAGTAGATCATGTGTTCAGCATCCTCAGCCTCCCTCCTGACATTTCACCTCACTGCACCTCTTAAACATTGGAAAACCTATGAAGATTTGTGACTGCATAATACTAGCCCTGTCAGGTGCTCTCTTCCCATTTTATGACATGTGAGAACTTCTATCAGGGTTTATGGGGCTCAAAGAGTATTTAAAGCAGTTGTAATTTAATATCTGGAGTTTGGTTAATAGCTTCCCCGTGCTTGGGAAGCTGGCTCGACCATGGGTAGTTTAGGCCTTTTGAGAGGTAGTTGTGGATTTAAGAGAACATGCTCCTGCCAACATGTGGGAATGCCATCTCACCCCAAGATCCAAAAATAGCCATATTCATGTTTATCTAGCTCCTCCATGTTCAGAAAGCTCACTCAGGCCACTTTGTAGATAATCAGATAACATTACTTCCTTCTGGTGGCAAGAAAGTGGGGTTGGGGCTTCACCTCTTCTGTCCTCTAAGGAAAGACCAGAGGCATACTTTGTCATTTTGTCACATGTGAATTCCATGTCCCTACCACCCTATGTAATTTAGTTTTGTGTTCTATGTACAGTCACAGCTACTGATGGTTGCCCTCTCGATAGAGAAACAGTTTCACCTATTATTATCTTATTGAGGCCCATCTGATTTTTCTGCTTCACAGAGTCTGACAGGATAGAATCATCTCCTCGTACCATCCAGAAATTTGTTCCTACAGACTATGCCAGCTACACACAAGAGCATTATCAGTTCGCAGGCAAGAAGATCATCATTCAAGAATCCATTGAGGACTATGGCACAGTGGTGTGGCCAGGGGTGAGAATTGCTACATTTGTGGTCCAGCTTTCTTAAGATAAAACGTTTTGTACATCTGTGTTGCCTACAACAACTGGCCATGTGCCTTCTTACCCCTGTGCTTTCGCAACTAATGAATAACTGCTTGGTTTCCCAGGAACTTGGGCTCTTCAGACATACAGCATGTCTTCCAGCCACACTGGCTTTGAAGAAATCCTTCTCTCCCATTCCTGTACCTTCCTCCTCTTGCTCCTTGCCCATCCTCTCCCTTCTCATGATAGACAAGTGATCTATTACACACACCCCTACCCTAATCAATATTTATTGAAATATTTTCAACTGACATAAGTACAATACATTGGAAATGGGATGTAAAACTGAGACAACTACATATGAAAAAAGTTAAAATGTATGGTTTAGAATTTGCACTGGCACTTTTGGGTTCCCCCTCATTCTCAGGCATTCAGTAATTTCAGACTCTTTCACATGGTAAACAGTACGTACTTCAGAAGAAACATTCAGCAGTCATTTCTCTACCTCTCGCTTCCCATGCTTGTAAGGACTGAAACAGACAAAACTGTGATCATGGGCAGTCATTGCCCATTTATCTTGTCCATATTTAAAATGTGAACTACTGCTAACAATTAGTTGCTGACATGTTTGTGAAGATAAATGAGGACTATTCCTAGGCCCACATTAGCTGTAGTGATTGGTGCAATATTATTCCTACCTCACAGCTGAGAATACCAGAACTCAGTAACATTCATAGGTTTGGCAAACCTCAATTCTTGAGTGGTCTGAGGCCCAGTATTATCAATTTCTCCAATGCAAGGCTGTCCACATTAGAAAGGGTCCAGAGCAGAAATTCGCAGATGTTTGGGAGTTATATTGAGATCTTCTTTAAATATTTTAATTGATGACTGGGTAGGGAAAGGAGGTAACTGTTTCTTAAAAACTGTCTAATGACACATTTACATGGTAAAGGAACTCTAAACTAGAAAGCCATGATGGTGGCACCGTGGAACACTGAGTAGTCATAAAGAGGGTCCCACTGGACTCTCCAGGTGGTCTTGGGGACTGTTAGTGGGTGGAAGAAAAGCAATCAAGGCTTCAGGTCTGGGTGCTCTCAGTAATTTATACATAGGTATGATTTCCTTCCAGCAATGGTCTTTTGCTTAACCAGAAGTTTGGAACCACTAAATCTCCTACTACACCAGGCAAACACGTAAGTGTAATAGGACATTAGAAAAATTAAGGCCTCAGCCTGCCCTGTACCAAATGGGCCTGCCTTGGATTTGTTTCAGACAGCTGCACAAAGTAAATGTATGATTTTTGGTGCAGCTGTCGATGGAGAGAGATTTACTTCAGAGTTTGCTTTGAGGGATAGAGTAAGGGCATTGAAATGTCAAAATGACACTCCAGATGACACTTATTGGAGGGCAGGGTGTTCTCGGAGCTCAGAGGGAAGCTTGCCACAGTCATCTTTACAAGATTGCTCAGAGTATGTTCTCTGGAACACTGCAGGCGACACTCAATATTGAAGGTCCATACAAGAACTTTCTCCTTGCCAACCAAAACCCCCTCCCTTGCTTTGGTAGTGTCTGACATCTGCTACTCTCACCCGGCAGACCACATGCATCTTTCCTCAGCTGGCTCACCTCTCCCTGCATCAGGAAGGTAGTACTGACTTCCAATTCTGCCCAGTCCCACCTGTATGCCTCGTTTATGCTACATAAAGCACAGTAATATGTAACTGGTTCACAGTCTTACCTGTCACTAGAGTGCCTTAACAGCATAGACAGCTGTTCAACAAGAACACAGGATGCAATGGGGTAGGGTTACTGAACTATTCACCCTATGACCTGCAATGGTGAGAGCAGGAGTTCAGGAATTCCCTGGCCAGTAACTTCCTGCCTAGCCCAAATAAAAAGTGGAGTGCAAACTAGAGAGCTCAACTGCTTTTCACCTCCATGTCTTCACTGAAACCCTAGTCTGTGTATACATGGGTTTGTTACTTTTTTGAGAATACTTATCTTTTTAGTCTTTCCCAAGGCATCACTGATATTTCATTTGCATATGTATATATGCATGCCCCCCCCCCACACCAAATACTGTTTTGGCAACAAGGTCCTAGCTGTCCTGGGGGCACTATGTAGCTGAAGTTGGCCTTGAACTCCCAGGGATCCTCCTTCCTTTCCCTCCTAAGTGCTGGGAATAAAGGTGTGTGCCACCATGATCAGCTGACATAACATTTTTATGAATCAATGAAATGTTATATCTCATTATAGAAAAGTTACGAAAAGTAGAAACAAAGAGTAAAAAGGACATTTAGTATGAATTAAAAACTAATTTGTTCACTCATACTCATTCTGTATTCATTCAGACTGGTATCATCAGGGCTGATGTAGACACATGGACCTACAGAAGCTAAGGATCTGTATCTTTATGCTGAATACTTTGAGAAGTACTATTTTGACAATGTTTGCCACCCAAGAGGAGGAAGGGGAGAGGGAAAAGTGGGGAAGAAACCTAAACTGGTCAGTTGTCCAATGTAACAAACCTAATTAATCTATAGTTTCATAAAGGAGCTGGGAGAAAAGTGTTCAAATTTATATAACTTATATGAAGCACTTAGAGACCTAACGTGAAAAGGCTGGCAGGATTTGCTATTTTTCAGTGCACATTACTGATTTAAGAGTAGAACTGATTCTCCAGGTCTTTAGGTAGAATTATAACATTCATGGCAGAGATGGATATTGCATTAAGTTTTTCTGTTTTGTTTGTTTCTGGATAGGGGGAAGAATCGCATAGTAGCTCAGGCTCGCTCAAGTTCTTAGTGCTTACAGGTCTGAGTCACTGTATCTGGCTATCTTGGTTCTTATAGAACACTTACTAAACTGAAAATATTTAGGGTTATGCTTTAATGTTCAACTACAAGCAACAATGGTTTGCTCCTGGTTTCTAATGATCCAATTTCAAAGAGAAAAATTGTTATTAATGTCTTTTAGGCTACAGCTTTGTGTCAATATTTAGAAGACCATACAGAGGAATTAAATCTCCAAGATGCTAAAATACTTGAAATTGGTGCTGGACCAGGCCTTGTTTCCATTGTGTCCAGTCTTTTAGGTTTGTTTTTTCTTGTTCGTTCTCTCTCTCTCTCTCTCTCTCTCTCTCTCTCTCTCTCTCTCTCTCTCTCTCTTTAAATCTCTTCTGTGACAATTCTGATTTCTTACTACTGGCAGGGTGTCGTTTGGCCACAATTTTATTGAATTGCCTTTAAATGTCACTTGACAAGCATCATTAGTTATACAAATAGTCTTGGAGACATTAGTCTTCAAGTGCTTACTTTACCTAGTTCTCATGCATGGAAGTTGAGAGTCCAAAGGTATGAAACTGAATCCCTCTGACATTCATGAGTCGGGGTGGAGGTTTAAGTTGGGGTGCTACTGACATCAAATGTGGTGCTAATCATCCTAGGTCAGGACTTCCTAGGAGGAAGCTGCCTAGTTTAGATTTCCTCAGTTTCCTCAGCATGTTTCTTGTCTGTCTGTCTCTTAGTAAAGGAAATTGTGGCTGCCCATATCTCGAGGCAGCATTACCATTTCTTTTTCTCATAGGAGCTCAAGTCACAGCAACTGACCTGCCTGATGTTCTAGGAAATCTTCAATACAATATTTTTAAAAACACACTAGAATGCACAGCTCATCTGCCTGAAGTAAAAGAACTGGTATGGGGGGAAGATCTGGACCAGAAATTCCCTAAGTCAACCTTTTATTACGATTATATCCTGGCCTCCGATGTTGTCTACCACCACTATTTCCTGGATAAGCTGCTCGCTACCATGGTGTACCTTTCCCAGCCAGGCACTGTGGTGCTTTGGGCAAACAAATTCAGATTTAGTACTGATTATGAATTTTTAGGTAAGTTCAAGCAAGCTTTTGATACCACTCTCTTGGCTGAACATTCAGAGTCATCAGTCAAGCTGTTTAAAGGAATACTAAAATGGGACTGAAATGTAAAGAGCCTTTGAAACAATCGGTGTCTTGTGAAGATATTAGAAGGTATACTATACCATACCGGTATGGCTAAAATAAATGCAATTCAATATACAACTTTCTAAGATGCTAAGATTATGTGGTCAGTCTAAGTGTCTACAGAAAGTAAACAGATACATGAAAGTAGCCTTGCTGACTTCCCAATGTATTAAGTTCTTAAATAAGAGCTTACACAAAGTAGTAAATGAGCAAGTGGGTTCCTCCTGTTTCTGCTCTAGTACCTGGATCTTACATGTGCCAATATGCTTGTCATAATTACTGACACTGAGCTTGACAGGGTCTCACTTTGTAGCCCACAGCTTTGAAATAGATATGCACCTGCCTGATTACAGCCGTGTCACAGCGATTGCCTTACTGTATCGAGAACATTTATATGGATCATAGTAGGGAGAGGGTAATACTGACTAAAGGTGGAAAACATGGAAACTGATGGAATGAGAAAGCAGACGTCTTAAGAACCTCCCTTGAGGTTTTGGCGAGATGGATTAGCAGTTAAGATCAACTGCTATGCAATCATGGTGACCATTCAGATCTCAATACCCCACATAACAAGTTGGTATTCAGCAAACAACTCTATACAGCTCTGAGGGATCTGATGATCTCTTCTGGATTGTGAGCACCACAGGTGCACACACTCACACACACACATATAAAAAGCTGAGCACAGCAGCACACTCAGGAGAATTCCTGGTGCTTGGTGGATAGCCAGTTCTATCTTAATTGGTAAGCTTCAAGTTCAGAGACTTGTCTCAGAAAGGAAGGTAGATAGTGACTGAGGAAGACATCCAGTGTTGACCTCTAGCTTCCACACACATGTGCACATACATGAACATGTACACTACTCCCATGCATTATCACAATTATAGAGCAAAGCTTGAGGAAGGGAAAACACAATTCTGACTACCATTATTTCATAAATACATGTATGTATGTATGTGCATGCATACACACACACACATTGTGTCTGTGTAGATTTTAGCTTCTGTGGCAAAGAAAACTTTAAATACAAATAAAACATACAATATACATGCCTGATGTGATGGTGTTGGGTCAGGATCAGATAATACTGTTGGTTTAGCATGCTGCATCTTATTTCTGTAGAGCAATAGCACCTAACATTTTTTTTGCTTTACCATCATTTATAAAACCGAATTTTTTTTTTGCTTGTAAAAGCAGACTGTAGCTGGATGTGACTTTCGGGGCACCCTGATGCCCATAAATGTGTAAGTCCTCTGCAGGAGACTTTTAAAATTTCTAGTAGTTTAGCCAAGAAGATAAATGTCAGAATGCAAAGTGCATAACATATTCTAGCCGTAGGTCTCAGGAACTACAACTCCCTTACAACAGTAGTGCCAAATACCTAGGACGATCTAGCAATGGATATGCTAGAACCCTACCAACTTCACAGAGTTATCGAGAAACTAAAGACAATAAGTAAATGGGATGACAAAGCAAGTTCTTACACTAGAAGGCATTCCAAAGATTAATTTCTCCAAATTTTATTAATAGATAATGTGGAATTCCCTACATATGTTCCTGTGAGATGAATCTGTAGATTCTAATTACACTAAAATGAAAAGGACAAGAGATGTCAGGATACTCCTTAAGGAAAAAAGGTGGGAAGGCTTGCTTTATAAAAACATGACAAATAAAGTCCTATCCCTATCCAAGAAGCTCTTTGCAGTTGATAGCTACTGGGAGAGGGAAACTCTCTTTTCTTCAATGGAGTCACACTGGGTTTAACAGCTGACCAACACACACCAGACTCCATAGCTGGATTGTGTGTGTGTGTGTGTGTGTGTGTGTGTGTGTGTGTGTGTACACGTGTGTGCACAAGTAGGTTTAAAGTGAGAAAGAATATAAAGTTGGGTAAGAAGGTAGGATCTAGGAGTTCAGGGAAGAGAAATAATATGATCAAAATACATTGTATAAAATTCTAAAAGAATAAAAATAATAATAATAAAAAAAGTGCCTGGGCTAGGAAGACAACTGAGTGGTTAAGAGAACTTTCTGCTTATACAGAGGACTGATGGCATTTGTTTGGTTCCCAGAACCCATATGGTAGTTCACAACTGTAGTTGCAGTTAGAGGATTCAACACACTCTTCTAGTCTCCGTGGGCCAAAGGCACACACATAGTGCACGTGCATGTATGCAGGAAAACACCTGCACTCACAAAATTCTGAAAATCTTAAAACACACACACACAAACAAAATTCCCCAGGACTACACACACACACACACACAAATTATGTATTCTCTACTTTCACCAAATAAATACAAACAATCTTTACCAATGCTGTAGCTGTACTTTCTCTATTTTGAGCAAAAGGAAGGCTTTTTGCAATCCTCTTCTTTAAGATACAGAAAATTCTAGGATCCAGCTTCACAGAAGAAAACAGAAAAGGACAGAGTGTTTTTGGTATCTGCACAATGTATGACAAGGGTTATTTGTCTGTGAACTCTACAACAGAACTCTAGTTTTACTTGCTATTGTTTCCCTGTTGAATATGGGTGGGAGAAATCAATCTGGAAATCTTTGGTTTCTCAGTGTGAACTTAACTAATGAGTCTGAAAGAGCCATGGCATAGCCATGGAGGGGATAGTGAGGTCAATGGAACAGAAATAAAGTTCAGAAAGTCCCACGGTCAACCAATTCTGACAAAGTCATGGTCATTCAATGGGAAAGTCGTAAACCACAGATATAAGAATAAATACCCTGTACACACCTATATAATACACCCTTGAATAGTGGTCAATTTCATAGGCTAAACAAACAGCAATGTACACTGAAATATAAGTTCTAATAATTATAAACATTGTAAAATATAAGGGAAAATCTTTGTAACTTTGAACTAAAAAAAGATGTATTAGAAATGATATGTAAAGTACAACTCATAAAAAACAAAAAACAAAACTATTCTGTGGTAGACACCTTTAATATTAGCCCTTACGAGGCAGAGATAGGGGAATCTCTAGTTAGCCTGGTCTACATAGTGAGTTCCAGGTCAGTCAGGATTAAATAGTGAGATCGTGCCTAAAATAAAATAAAATAAAATAAAAATCATAGAATTTGACTATACCAACCTCAAAAATCTTTGCCTTTTCGAATGTACTAGCAGAAATTTTTAAAAATTTACACCTACATAATAAAGCACTTTATGTACTAAAATACATAAAGAACTGAAACAACACAATAAAAAAAAGTGGACAAAATTTGGAAGATCCTTCCCCAAAGAAGCAATACATGCTTAATAAACACATTATTTATTGTGGGAATGCAGATTAAAACCACAAAGAGATAACACAACCACTACCTAGTTTTACAAGTAACATCATTGAGTACTGAGAAGGATGAAAACCAAAAGCACCACCACAACAAAAAACCTCAGAAACCCATGACTCTCACTTGGCCAGTAAGATATTTTAAATCAGCATAGCCATGTTGGAAGACAATTTGAAAGTTTCTTACATTAAAAAAAAAGCTCAATAAACAGCAATGTTGTTTCAAAATATTTACCCCAAAGTAAATATAAATACTCATCAATGGGTAAGCAGATAGACAGAATGAGTGCATTATGTATTATGTCATGTAATTATGTATCAGTGTTAACAGTGTATCACTCACCACAGGCCAGCCTACAGTGTGCATTAAACTCAAGAATACTGCATTAAGGAAGACTGAAGAGACTTTGCATTCTGTCAGTCCAAAACTGGAAGAAAACTCAAAATTGAGATTAGAAGCAGGTCATGGATTGTTTGAGGACAGGGTAAGAATGGAAACTGACTACAAATGGACAAATGACTTGTTTAAAACAACAAAAACAGGTGCTAGTGGCTTGTGACATGGTTGCCTCCAGGCTTGATGACCTCAGTTCAATCTCCAGAACTCACAGGTGGATAAAAATCAACTCTCACTAGTTGTTCTTTAACAGCTGTGTATGGGTACACATGCCACACAAACAAAAACATTTAACAAAAATGGTAATAAACAAAACAACAACAAAAACACCTCTCAAATAGAGCCCAAATTCTTTTTAGATGCACCTTTGAAGTACATAATGTAGACAAATAAGATTATAGCACATGGGTCCTGTTTCTAAACGTCTTCTTGGACTTAGATGTACCTTATTTTTATTTCCATGGTAGGACTCAAATTCCATGCTATTCTGTAAATGAACAGAATATTTTTAGAAAGTCTGGATTGACTATAGTTAGACGAAGTAGAAAAACCACTGCCTGATCTCTTTTACACAGTTACTTACAGAGCCACCATAGCTCACCACAACACCAGACATAGGCCTCTTGGCCTCTCATCCCCATAGAATTTCAACTCACTGAAAGTCTTTTCTTCCTTCTAAACCTCCAGTCACTTTTTCACTGTTACAAATTTGAAGATAATTACAGGAAAATCTTTTCTTCTGCAAGTTCAGTTTGTCTCAAAGTATAAGATGAAAACCTTTTTTGAGACAGGGTTTCTCTGTCTAGCCTTGGCTATACTGGAAATTGCTTTGTAGACCAGGCTGGCCTTGAACTCACCTGTCTCTGCCTCCCGAGTGCTGGAATTAAAGGCGTGTGCCACCGGTGCCTGGCTCTAAAATACATTGTTTTTCTTAATTTAGCAATAAAAACACAGTGTACAAATTTCATTGTCCCACGACATCCATAGTATCTCAAGAGACTCCCAAAAGTCTGTTTCATCTTTTTTTTTTTTTGGGGGGGGGGGGGTCTAGTCTATTTCTACATTCTGTTCCATATATTCTCGTTCTTGTAAATCATTCTGATGACTCAGACTTGGAATCAGCTAGTAACAAAATTTGCTGCTAGAAGCTGAGTTTTGAGGCAGTTAGCTCATGGAATCACTGCCAATATGTGCTACGTAATACCTTGTAAACTCACACATGAAAACTAAGGGAATTTTATAGTTCCCCTCTATTCTGTGCACATTTTTGTGCATTTGCTGTACATGGCTGGGAAAATACATATACTGCACTCACTGCAGAACTGTCATTATATATTAATTGTTGTATGGACAAGACTTACTGAATAAACCATATAATGGCAAGCTGTTCAAGATCTTCTCATAATAGTGAAGGTTCTAGAAGAAATTAAGCCAGAACCTTTGTAGGCCAGTGAGTAGCTATTAATTTGTAAGAGCAATTCTCCCTCTGGATTCAGAGGGCTAGGAGGGCAGTTAGAAATTCTGTCAGGGAGAGTTGTCTGCCACCAACCCTCCCTGGTAGGGCAGTACTCATATCTTCCTATTTTTGGTTTTTATGTTTAGACTCAAGTCTAGCTTATTTATTACTTTCGTATTCTTCAAAAAGATTCCACTCGGAAGGTTTTGGACATGCTTCCTTACCCACCTCCCTACATGCAGGGTTCTCACACCTCATATGCAGAGGATGAAGATGCAGGTATTTTCAAGTATTGGCTTATTGAAAGAGCAGAGAAGAAAACATGGCACAAAAGCTGCAGTTAAATCAAATAAGCAGTTTTTGAATGAGTAGCACCCTGAATGCACCATGACTTTCTCATGGGACACGGTGGTCAATTCAAGGGCTTTTGAGTGTCTACAGATTAGACTGCAAGGGTAGGTAGGTGTCAAATTATCCAGTCTCTGGTCAACACAATAAGGCAATGGGCACCACAAGGGAGATTTGAGTCTTGTGAGTCCAAGGATAGGACTGGCCTTTTCGAAGGTACAGTATTTAGGAGTAGAGCATCCCACGACAAACTGCTTATAGCTGGAAATGTCCTCAGGAAGTAATCCCAAGCACACTCTGCAGCTCTAATGTTTCTTTGGGAAGTTACCTTTCCCTAGGTCTTCAGTTGTTTTCAGTGTGAGTGGTGTAGGCATCTGACACAATGACTTTCAGTCACCACCTTGTCCAAGCATCTTTTCTTACAAGTTTTTTGGTTTGAGGATATGGTCTAGTGTAGAGCTTACTTGATATCATCTGTTCTCTAGAAGCACAGTATGATCCAGACAGGAAATGATACATGGTAGCACTCTGACTCTCCCAGCTACAGAACTATACCAATAAAATTACTGATGTATGGCTTAATGGCCATAGTTTACTGACCCTTCCTGAGATACTTCAGATGGAGGGGCAAGGCCTGGCTGGTAAAACAGATTCGGAAATTAGTAATAGGTCACTCTGAAGCGATCTTTGGAAGTTGCTGTAGTCTTTCTGAGCTAAGACTAGATTATGTGCCTGTATGTGTACAGGTGAAAACACATACAAGAGTTCATGCACTCAGTCAGCTATCCACAGAAGGACGTTAGACTCTAGATCCTGTAGAAACTGCATGCAAAACATTTTAAAGCATATCTGTAGTTTTTCATAAAGCTCTAATGTTTTTGTCAAATTAAAAAAAAAAGTTACAAATGACTAGACAAGATTAACTAGTAGATCTTTTATAGCAGTACACCAAGAAACAAAGATCATACACACACACACACACACACACACACACACACACACACAATTAAACATATATAAGATTTAAACACAAGATAAGAACTGGAAATATATTCAAATAACTGCAAACCCATAGGAAACATTGTAAAATAAATCACCTCACTTTTTAGCCTATAGATTTAATAAACTAGTCTGTGTTCTTACCCCAAACTTTGTGAAAAAATTAAGACCAATTTTGAATAGCTTCAATATTTACTTTTATTTATAAAAAAAAAAAAAAAAAAAAAGGTATCAGAGTGCATCTGGTGTACCGTGCCTGTGGTTTTGCACATTTATTCATGTATTTTACATGATTTCAATGTTATAAACATATTGTGTATATCTTTACAAAACCAGATAGATTCAGCTGTCTGGCACCAACACATGAAATTTTAACTCATTCTGATGCTGTGTACTTGAGGATTCTATAAAAACAACTTGTCATGACTCCTTAGTGAAGATTTCTTTAACATGTTTCTTTTCCCAGTTGCCATGTGTTTATGCCCCCCCACTATCCCCATTAATTGAATTTATTCTTAGAAAAAAAGTCTGGAAATTATGTTCTCGTAATTTTTAGTCAAATAAATAATTTAGCTACACACCTAATGTAGCATTTTTAAGGCCTCTATATAATTGGAAAAATTTAGCATGTTTTAACCTTTTTGATTTATAAAATAATAAACAGGATGATGTTTTACAGTTAAAATTAAAAGATGAAAACCTCTCATGCAGTGAGCAGCTGCATCCAACTCAGTGTTGGGGCTGGCAGGCAGGATATGCCCTCCCCTTGCCAAGTGCGGGAGGCAGTAGGAAAGCAGCATCATGTCAGAGGTCTATATTACATGTATTAAGCCACACGCCATTGAGTTCTCCGATAAATACATATAGTTTTAATGATCAGTATTGGATAGTGGATGAAAACATGCATTAGTTAGACTAAAAATGCCACACATTTGTTCATATATCTGTTCACTATAAAATTTTCTGTTTTGAAATTTAAAGTTTTGGTTCTTATTTTAAAATACACAGTAATCAGGAGGATACATGATGGGGAGCCAGTTTTCAGTAAAAGATGCACAATGGGTCCATCCAAGTAATTTCATCAGCTATAATAAAAGAAAGCATTAGTAAAGGAAGTGACAAGTCCCAAGCCCAAAATTCAGAATAATTTAATAATAACAGTCACAATGCACAGAAATCTTCCTTCCATCAGTCTATCATTCATTAATCCATCCACCCACTGACTATCCTTCCTAACCCTTCCTAACAAAACACAATCTTTTTCATAGGAGCACAAGGACATAAAAACAATAATAGGAACTCGAGAAAGAGTTCTCTTACCCTAATCAAGACCCGAAGGACTTAAACTGTCTTACCATTTGTACTTAGTGATGAACAAAGACAGAAAACAAGACGACATTAAAATAATTTCCTTCATATCTCAAGCTAACTCATGGAGAAAGATCCAACTAGTTTCCCTTTACACGTGCGATATATGGTAAATTAATAAAGGTGGAAATCATCTTAAACAAAAAAATATAAACTCCATGAATTCAAACCATTCTAGAAACCATTCTAAATGCAATACACATTAAGAAGAAATGCTTCTTCCTTAAAAAAAGAAAACATTGTCTTCTAACTACAGAAAGCAATTAATTCATTTTTGCCCTTGCTGAAAACATTCAAGGCTAATAAGGGTCTCTGAATAGCAGTGAAAATATTTTAGAAAGTTGGATGACTACAAATAAATAATGCATTTATTATTTAGTTGATACTGCTTTAGTAATGATAACAACTGGCCACAATAGAATAAGTAGCGAAGACAGTTTTTTTTCCCCAGTGTTCTTGGCACTACACTGTATGGAAGTAATATACAGTATAATTACTTACTTGAATACAATTTTTCCAGTTTTCTTTTGTTGGCTTTTCTTCTACGAGTTTGGTTGCAAACTTAAGGCCTCTCCCATACATCTTATTTACTAATGCATGCTTGTATGCAAATGTCAAAACCTATAAAATAAAATAAAGATTATTTATGGCATATATATATTTTAAGGCATATAGCTTTAACAATGAAATAAGGCTTTCACAGAAGCATAGCTTTTCTTCTGTGAAGGTACACATGTGTATGCAAGAGGCTGGAAATCAGTACAAGGTATCATTCTTAATCGCTCTCCACCTTATTAAGGTTGGTTTGGCTAGAGTGGTGGACCCACAGATCATCCCAACCCTGCTGCTGCAGCTCTGGGATTATGGGTGCATGTCATAGTGCTTGGCGTTTTTTTGTTTTTTTTTTTAACATTGCTGCAAGGGATTGAACTCAGGTCCCCATACTTCTGTGGCAGGCAATTTACTGAGTGAAGCCTCTGAAAGTACAGCTTTTAAGTTGAGTATGTTGTATCGGGGAAATTTAAAAGGATGTCTTTTAAGAGCAAATAATTACATAAAAGAGTATAGGAAGTAAATAAGGAGAAGTCACAAGCTACTAAAATACACTTTAAACCATTATTTTTTGCAAAATAAACCACAGTTGACATAATTACAGAAAACAAAGAATAGAAATAAAAATGGCCAACATCCATCATTAAATCTGTAAAGGACACATTTTACATTAACATAGTCTTTCTGTCACGCTATTTCTATGTTTTGCCTGAACTGTGGAGTCTGGTAACCATCTTCAAAGACAGAAATCCTGTTATACTTATTTGTTCTTTAAGGATCAAGACATGTATTAAAAAGTGTTCAGTTAACAGGGTAAACAGGTCAGTACTATAGTCCTTTATCCATGATCAGCAGCGTCACTGTGAAGACAGAAGTATGCATAACAATCTCACTGTAGTGATTGTAAGTGTTTACTATCTTGTTACGTTTCTCAAAGACAGAGACTAGTTATCTCTGTTTCAAGGAGGAAGTAGTATTTAGGAAATGGTAGACCTTCGGTAACAGTTAACAATTAACAGCAGTACCACCAAGGACTTTCCATTAACTTAATATTTACTCATATTAGGTAATACATAGGCATAATGGTAAGAGATAGGCATCAATGTTCAGTAACTTGTGACAAAAATGGCAGAGGCAGGACTTGAACTCAATTTCAGGTCCTAATCTCTAACCTGCACAATTCTGCCTGTTTTACTTTCATGAGTACTACTGAGGCCTTCTACAAATACACTACTGGGCTGTAGGGGAATTGGAACCATACAGAAAGAACTTTTACAAGTTTTAGTTGTTTTTTTTTTTTTTTTTTCAATTAAAAATTACCATAGTCAATTGGGAGAACCTGTGATTGACAACAATGACCTTTTCTGTGTGAGAACTCATCTATTTTTTCTTCCTTTCCTTCTCAAGGAAGATTAATAAAAATAGTTATATAGTCACTGCTGTTAAGACTAGACAAAAGAGATTTAATGTATTTTTTAAAAATCCAAATCCAAAGAGTTTCAACTTTGCTTTTCTAAACATCTGTTTAAAACTGGTAGCTAAAAACTGAGGTATGTAGAAGTTACAGAGTTTTGAGGAAAATAAATAATATCCAAACTAAGGAGCATATTTCTCCCTAAAAATTAACATAAAAAATTCAGGGGGAAAAAAAGGACAATTTTCTAGAAGATCATATAACTGTCTTAAAAGGCTACTATGAATATCCTCAAAATTGTTTTCAAAATCATTGTTGAACACTTTCAAACAGGTTGGGTTAAAATGCATCTTCTTGAGAGTGGAGCCTCATCGTCATCCTCCTTGGCAGAGCACAAGAAGGCCTGAGAGATCACTACCAAGAGCTACCGGGACCAATAGCAGAAGGGAAAGTTACCTTAGTGTCAAAAAGATCTGTCCACTTTGTAGTTTCCCAATAGGTTTCTGATAGAGATTCCAAGGTACTTTCTCCTTCCTCTTCCTTTGCTTCTGCATCTCCAGCTCCTGCCCCATCGTGAGGCTGTGTATGAAGAAGATGGTCTGCCAGAGCACATCCTTTCCGGCAGAGGGCATCTACCAGGGTGGATTTCTGCTTGTCCATATCACTGGAGAGCAAATAAAAATATTTTTTTCACACATCAGTTAAATGTTTTCCAAGGGGTGATTTTATTTGAAGTACATATATTCTTTTCTCTAAAACATACCATGCATAAATTTTGTACATCCATACTGTGTAACAAAATTAGCATCCATGATGTGTAACAAAATTGTGTTACACATCAAAAGACATTGTTATTAGTAAGTATCATAAGGCTCATCACATATACCGATGAAATCAGTTAGGGCAACTGTACTCGGCTAATGCAGAATACCACAGCAACACAGTTGAAGGACTATCCAGTTGTTATCAGCTACACAAATTTTAAGAAGGGTAGTTAAGTATTTACATTAAAAAAAAAAAAAAAAAAAGTGGAGATCCCTCCAAAAATTCCCTGACTGCCTGGTTTCCATGGGGTATAGCCAGCAAAGGTAAGCTGCACTCAGTACCCTGACCTCTAATGTCTGGCCTAAGACCCTGTCTGCCTTCCTGAAGAGCCTTGCAGGGACCCCAGGAGATACAGGTCAATGTTTCTCCCTACCACCATGAGGAGTATTGCTGACATCAGGAACATCTGACTAACACTAGCACAACCAGATGGCTAAGTCAGAGTAAAAACACAACCAACAAGAGCCAGAGCAATTTGGCACCAACACAGAGGAAGCACAAAAGATGATCTTAAATCAAGTCCTATAAAGATGATAGAGGCCTTTAAAGAGGAAATAAATGAATCCATTAAAGAAATACAGGAAAACATAGGCAAAAATTAGAAGCCCTTAAAGAGGAAATAAAGTCCCTTAATAAGACACAGGAAAATACAATCAAACAGATGAAGGAAATGAACAAAATAGTACAAGACCTAAAGATGGAAATAGAAGCAATAAAGAAAACACAAATGGAGGCAAACCCAGAGATGGAAAACCTAGGAAACAGAACAGGAATGAGAGGTGCAAGAATCACCAACAGAATACAAGAGATGGAAGAGACAATCTCAGGCATAGAAGATACTATAAAAGGAATGGATACATCGATCAAAGAAAATGCCAAATGTAAAAAGTTCCTAGTGCAAAAACACCAGGAAATTTGGGACACTATAAAAAGACCAAACCTAAGAACAACAGGAATAGAAGAGGGAGGGGATTCTCACTTCAAAGGGCCAGAAAATATCTTCAACAAAACATAGAAGAAAACTTCCCTAACCTAAAGAAAGAGATGCCCATAAACTGTACAAGAAGCCTACAGAACACCAAACAGATGGGACCAGAAAAGAAAATCCTCCCACCATATAATAATCAAAACACCAAATGTACAGAACAAAGAAATATCAAAAGCTGTAAGGGAGAAAGGCCAAGTAACATATGAAGGCAGACCTATCAGAATTACACCTGATTTCTCAACAGACTCTAAAACCCAGAAGATCCTGGACTGATGTCTTGCAGACCCTAAGAGACCACAGGATTCAGGATTCTATGCCCAGAAAACCTCTCAATCACCATCGATGGAGAAACCAAGAAATTCCATGACAAAAACAAATTTAAACAATATCTTTTTATAAATCAAATCCTACAGAGGATACTAGAAGGAAAACTCCAACACGAAAAAGGTAACTACACCTAGAAAAACACACAAAATTAATCATCTCACCACAAACCCAAAAGAAGAGAGTCAATCTCTCTCTCTCTCTCTCTCTCTCTCTCTCTCTCTCTCTCTCTCTCTCTCTCTCTCTCTCTCTCATACACACACACACACACACACACACACACACACTATACCACCTCCAACAACAAAATAATAGGAACTAAGAGTCATTGGTCATTAATATCTCTCAAGATTAATGGGCTCAACTCCCCAATAAAACGACACAGACTAACAGACTAGCAGACTAGCAGACTAGCAGACTAG
>CM052709.1:39062035-39094985 GCA_028551405.1 Uromys caudimaculatus | reverse complement strand
TCTGTTCTTCTCCTCTCCTGCCCCTTCCCCTTGTCCCTTAAATAGTCTACAATCCTCCAACCATAATCCACCACGTAGGTTCTGCAGATAGGCTACTCTAAAGCGGAAGCTATGTAATTCACCACCCACAGCCATAAGGAAAATGTTTACCACCTGCAGGGTGGCGTCAGGCAGGAAACCGGCGCCATCTTTAAGGCGCAGCAGCAGCTCCCTACACAGAACATTTGACCCCAAAACAAAAGAATATACCTTCTTCTCAGCACCTCGCCGAACCTTCTCCAAAAGTGACCATATAATTCGACACAAAACAAACCTCAACAGATACAGGAAGACCGAAATAATCCCTTGAATCCTATCAGATCACCATGGACTAAGGCTGGACTTCAATAAAAACAGAAACAACAGAAAGCCCACAAACTCTCTAGTCAATGAAAACTTGGTCAGGGAAGAAATAAAGAAAGAAATTAAAGACTTTCTAGAATTCAATGAAAATGAAGGCACAACATACCCAACTTGTGGGTCACAATGAAAGCAGTCTTAAAGGGGGGGGGTATCAATCATACCACTCAGTGCCTTCATAAAGAAATTAGCTCCCAGACTAGCAACTTAACAGCACACCTGAAAGCTCTAGAACAAGAAGAAGCAAACACATTCAAGACAAGTAGAGGGCAGTAAATGGCCAAACTCAGGGCTATAATCAGCCAATTAGAAACAAAGAAAACAATATAAAGAATCAACAAAACCAAGAGCTGGGTTCTTTGAGAAATTCAACAAGATAGATAAACCCTTAGCCAAACTCACTAAAAGGCTCAGAGATAGCATCCAAACTAACAAAATCAGAAATGAAAATGGAGACATACAACAGAAACTGAAGAAACTTTAAAAAATTATCAGATCCTACTACAAAAGTCTATAGTCAACAAAACTGGAAAATATAGGCAAAATGGATGATTTTCAGGACATGTACCAAAGTTAAATCATGAATAGGCAAACTTACTCTAAACAGTCCCATAACCCCTAAGGAAATAGAGGCAGTCATTAAAAACCTCCCAACCAAAAAAAGGCCAGGGACAGATGGTTCTAGTACAGAATTCTACCAGACCTTCAAAGAAGAGCTAATGCTAATACTCCCCAAACTACTGCACAAAATAGAAACAAAAGGTACACTACCAAATTTATTCTATGAGGCCACAGTTACTCTTGATACCTAAACCACACAAAGACCCAACAAAGAAAGAAAATTTCGGACCAATTTTGCTTATGGACATCAATGAAAAATAATAAACCGAATCCTTGCAAACAGAATCCAAGATCACATCTAAACTATCATTCACCATAGTCAATTATGTTTCCAGGTATACAGGGGTGGTTCAATATACAAAAATCCATCTATGTAATCCACCATATAAAGAAACTGAAAGATTAAAACCCCATGATCATCTTATCAGACTGCTTTGACAAAATCCCACACCCCTTCATGTTAAAAGTTTTGGAGATATCAGAGGTACACGGTACACACCTAAACACAGTAAGTGCAAAATGCAGCAAGCCAGTAGCCAACATCAAAATAACTCGAGAGAAACTTAAAATCAATTCCACTAAAATCAGGTACAAGACAAGTTGCCCACTCTGTCCCTATCTAGTCAATATAGCAATTGACATTCTAGCTAGAGCAATAAGACAGCTAAAAGACATCAAGGGAATGCAAATTGGAAAGGAAGAAGTCAATGTACCGATATTCCAAGATGATAAGATAGTATACATATGGGACCTCAAAAATTCTACCAGTGAACTCCTCCTAGCTGATAAACACCTTCCGTAAAGTGGCATGATACAAAATTAACAACACATACACACAAATCAGTAGCCCTCCCTCCTTCATACAAATGATAAACAGGCCAAGAAAGAAATTAGGGAAACAACATCCTTTACAATAGCCATAAATAATATAAAATATCTCAATGTAAATTCTAACCAAGCAAGTGAAAGACTTATAGGAGAAGAACAAAGTCTCTAAAGAAAGAACATGAAGAAAACATCAGAAGATTGAAAGATCTCACATGTTTATGGATCTATAGGACTAACAGAATAAAAATGGTCAGCTTACCAAAAGGGGTCTACAGAGTCAATTCCCATCAAAATTCCAACTCAATTCTTTAAAAGACCTTGAAAGAGCAATCTCAACTTCATATGGAAAAAACAAAAACCCAGGATAATTAAAACAATACTGTACAACAAAAGAATTTCTGGAGGTATCACCATCCGTGATTTAAAGCTGTATTACACAGGAATAGTAATAAAAAACATGTGGCATAATAACAGACAGATTTATCAATGGAATAGAACTGAAGACCCAGAAATAAACTCACACACCCACGGACACTTAATATTTGAGAAAGAGGCCAAAACCATACAATAGAAAAAAGAAAGCATCTTCAACAAATGCTGCTGGTATAACTGGATGTCTGCATGTAGAAGAATGCAAATAGAACCATATTTCCCTACAAAACTCAAGTCCAAATGGATCAAAGACTTAAACATAAAATCACATACACTAAATCTAATAGAAGAGAAAGTGCCGAAGTGAACAGACACCAATGGCTCAGACACTAAGAAAAACTGAATTAACTGAATTAACCTCATGAAACTGAAAAGGCTATGCAAAGCTAAGGACACCATCAATAAGACAGAACAGCAGCCTACAGAATGGGAAAAGATCTGATAGAGGACTAATCCAAATATATACAAAAAACTCAAAGAAATTAGACATCAACAATCCAAATAGCCGAATTAAAAAATAAAGTACAAAGCTAAACACAGAATTTTCCACAAAGAAAAGCACTTAAAGAAATGTTCAACGTCCTTAATCATAAGGAAAATGAAAATCAAAATGACTCTGAGATCATTTTACACCTGTCAGAATGGCTAAGATTAAAAACTCAAATGACATGACGGCACATGCTGGTAAGGTTGTAAAGCAAGGAGAATACTCCCCCATTGCTGTTGGGAGTGCAAACTTGTACAACTGTTTTGGAAAGCAATTTGACGCTTTCTCAGAAAATTGGGAATAGTTCTACCTCTAGAGCCAGTTATACCACCCCTCAGCAATACCCACAAGATGCTCCCCATCATATGACAAGGACAATTGCTCAACTTTGTTCACAGCAGCTTTATTTGCAATAGCAAGGAACTGGAAACAACCTAGATGTCCCTCAAATGAAGAATGGATAAAAAAAAAAGTGGTAAATTTATACAATGGAATACTACTCAGCTATTAAAAACAACTACATCATGAAATTTGCAAGCAAATAGATGGAACTAGAAAATATCATCCTGAGTGAGGTAACCCAGACCAAGAAAGATGAACATGGTATGTACTC
The DNA here is from genome assembly GCA_028551405.1 of Uromys caudimaculatus. NCBI lineage: Eukaryota > Metazoa > Chordata > Mammalia > Rodentia > Muridae > Uromys > Uromys caudimaculatus. The sequence continues at coordinate 39,091,605 of CM052709.1, read as the reverse complement.
ACTTATAAGCAGACATTAGTTATAAAGTTAAAGTACAGGATAACCAATCCACAGACCCAAAATAGACTAAGTAACAGGGAAGATGACTGAATCTCACTCAGGAGAAATATAATAGGCCATGGAGGTGGAAGAAGCAAGGGAACTGGGTGGGGAACAGGTCTCCAGAGGGTTGTGGAGGTTTGGGGAATGGAAGAGAGAATGTAAATCGGTGAATGGGGGACATCTCTGGGACGAGCTGGAGATCTGGGATGGGGGTGCCCACTATCTGAGACTCCTGCCAGCTAGGGACATGGAGACCGTAGTGGTCAGTCACCTCCTGTATCCAGGCAAGACTTCCAGTGGAAGAAGGGGGACACCAACCCACCCACAAAACCTTTAACCCAAAATTTATCCTGTCTATAAGATGTGCATGGATATGGATGGAACAAAGTTTAAGAGAATGGCCAACCAATGGCTGGCCCAACTTGAGACCATGGGAGAGAGCCAAGCCCTGACATTATTAATGATACTCTGCTATGCTTGCAGAGTCTCCTGAGAGGGTTTGTCCAGCAGTTGATGGAAAGAGATGCACAGACCCACATCTAAGCATCATGAGGAGTTCAGGAAGTTGTGGGGAAGAGTAGGGAATAGGACTGAGCGAGTTGGAGGTGCCAAGGATACCACAAGAAGTCCTACAGAGTCAACTAACTTGGAGTCACTGGGGCTCACTGAGACTAAACCACCAACCAAAGATAGGGTATGGGTTATTTTCTTGGGCTGTGTTTTAAAAAGCTGAAGAAAAATATGAAATTTCTGAGGGAGTTGAAAAAACTATCAATCCTAACTGTACGTTTTAAAAGAAATTAAAAAATCTTCAATACTAGTCCCTAATTATTAAACAAATAACTAAGAAATGAGATGCAAGAAAGACTATTTACTGGTTAGGTACTTTTTTATAGTAGCTGCATCAGGCCTGGGGTCAGTCTTCATTGCAATGTAAACTGCAAGAGCGGTTTGATCGATGTGAGAAATAACAGCATTGGCAGCATCAACGATTTCATTAAGTCTTTTCATTCGTTCCTGGGTAGGAAATAAAGGAGTGTATAAAATAGTGCATTAAAATATTTTTATTTCTACTGTCACAGCCAAGAAACTGTATGGGCACTATGTCAGTTCCTTGTAGGCCTAGAGCTCTGATCTATCTTCTTGTGACTTTTACCATTTCCAGTATTCCTGGAAAATGGGCTCAGGTGTGAGAGTATCTAACTTAAGTCTGTGGTTCAGAACTGAAAATAAAACAAATACATAAAGTTTACCAAAAGGACTTCTTTTTAAATAAGGAAAATTCCTTTCTAGCATACCATTAAGATTTTAGAGATAACAATCTCTATTTTATGCCACGTCAAATGAAAAAGCAGAAATTAAAAATCCCCCACATCCCCATTACCAAGCAAATTCTTTCTAAACAATCATTAAAATGAGAAAGATACGAGTAATAAAGATGGTGGCCAGGACTCTTAACTATGGCCATCTTGAATAGTAGTTTACTTAGTTGTTTTCTCTTTTGTCAAACTGCTTTTGAGAGGCCTCCTTTAAATATTCTATTCTAGTTGACTCTAAATCTCCATGACTTGGGCATGTTCCTACTTCCATTAAAAGTAATGGTCTGGAATTATAAAAACTGTGGTAACAAAGTGTTTAGATTTCCAGTTGCCTGGGACAACTCATCCTTGAGATTAAGGCCAAAAACCAAACCTTCATATTTTTTCCTGTACTAAGATTTCACTAACCATTCAGGTACCATCATCACATCATTACTACACATACATACTGTACTTCATCACCAAAACTGAACTCAGTAGTGGCCAGTTCTTGTAATTATCTTAATAACATATTCAATTGGAAGAGATTCATTTTCAGTAGGTAGGAAAAGGCGGCAAAAACAAATGTACCTTTACTCAAAATAACAAACTTTAGCTACTATTATACAAAAAGCAAATTAGTAAAAAAATTAGTATATCCAACCTTTTCAGCATCCAATTGATGAAGACGTGCAACATACAGAGGAAGGTAAGCAGGATATGTTTCTTTCAATTCATTGTAAATGTCAGTAGAATCCAGCCTGTGTAAAAGAGACATATTAGTAATTTTCAATTAAAAGCAAATTTTGGTTAAAAATAAATGTAAACATTGCTTTATAGTTAGTCATTAAAATATTTTATAAGTATAATTATTAGAGGGACTGGTTACACATAATATATCTTATCTGAGAATTACTTCAGTTAAGAGTACTATAAAACATTTAGATGAAAGTAGGCATCAACATGGGCTGGAAATATGGCTCCGTGAATAAGAACTGGTTATGCTCTTGTGTTTGTGTGCATGTCTATCACATGTATTGGGTGTCCACAGAGGCCAGAAGAGGGTGTCAAAAAAAAGAAATCCACGGAGTTGGAGTTCCAGGTAGTTTTGAACTGCCTAATATAGGTGTTGGGATCCAAACTTTGGTCCTCTGGAAAACCAGTGCATGCTCTAAATTCCTGAGCTATTTCTCCAGCTGATGAGCTGAGCACTTTTGATGGAAGGAGGACATATAAGGTCTTTAGGCTGGACCTTAGCCCCCAGCAAACAATAAGAATATGTGCGGGATAAGGAATGGTACAACGAAGCTAAGGCAAAAGAAAGACAGTGTCTTGGTGGTGCCAGTCTAAATCAAGATTTGGCAGGGAGGAGGCAGCAGTCTGTAGTTAATACTTTCATTTTCTTACAAAACTGTGTACTTTTGTGTGAAGAGCCATAGCTCAATCTTGGGGTCATTTCTCAGTCACCCTGGCCCTTATTTTTGAGACAAAGTCTCTCACTGAATTTGGAACTTGCTGATTAGGCTGAGCCCCATGAATATATCTGTTTCCACCTCAGTGGTAGGATTATAAGTAAGTACCACCATGCCTGGCTTTTTAATGTGGGTTCTGAAGATTGAATCAGGTTTTCTCATGCTTTGAGTAACTATTTTACTGAGCTATCTTTACCACCTACCATAGTTGTATATATATTCCTGATTAGAAGCTTCCCCATTTGCAGTTTGCCTTTAGAACCATTTCTTAAGTTTTAAGAGTTCTTTTTCTTTATATAAACATTTTTCCCCAACCAGTTTCACTGGATGGTAGAATCAATAGACTTCTCAGGCTCTCCTAAGAGAAGCAAATCTTTGCAACTCTGAAGAAATTTATATTGTATTGTCTGCCATTTATAAGTAGCAGCCAAAGGCAGACATGGTTCTTTGAAATCTGGTGAGATACCTTTAGTTTTAGATAGGCCAGCGAATATGAACACAGACTGGCACCATACTGGTTTAATCCCTGGGAATTCTATTCCCATTATAAAAGCTTCTGTTCCTTCTCGGGCCACATATGCACAAAGATGTATAGACAAAGTCTGCGAAAGAGGGCTCCCCCAGAAAACTATCAGTGAGAGAATACAACAGAAAAAAGCAACCGATTCAACATCACAGAATAAAGTTTTGTGTTAAAAGATAAGCTAAAAGCCCAAGAATAAACTGAAGGAAAGGAGTGATAAGCAATAGCATCTGTCATATTAAAAAGTTTAAGCGGGTAAAAAAAGCCTAACATTCTAATGAAGAGTGGGCAAAACCTAAGTTCAGCTGAGAACAGTTAAGTAGTAAGCTGTCAGCAACAGCGGCTGTTTCCATCATGTAGATACTGATCTTACATTCATACCAAAAACCAATTTGAGAAACATACCAAGTAACTTTTAAAGATATCTAAATTAACAATTAGACTATACTATCTGACAGAAAATTTTAAAAATATGTCCATTAGGCCAGGTATGGTTGTATATGACTGTTATTTCAGCCTTTGGGAGGCTGGATGACCAGGAATTCAAGGTCATTCTTGTCCAACCAGAGAACTGAGAACAGCCTGGGATAAATAAAACACTGTCTCAAACAACTAAAAACAAACAAATAAGAAAACCAAGTTAAAACTGTGTGTATAAAAAAGAGTCATCACAAAATCACAGAGAAAAGCTATAAACATATATTCTAAGTAAGTTATTAAATAGGTTATACTGTACTCTTAAAATAAAGTATACAGTCGCTAAAAATAGAATTTTAAATTATTAAATGACACAGGAAGTGCCTAACACCAAAATTAACTGGAAAAGTAGGGTACATAACTACTCTCACTGCTACATGCTCAGAGAGAGAACAGATAATAAAACCAATGGTGATTTTTTAAAAGAAAAAATGGTTATCTTTTTGTTTTTATGCCCTTCAATAAAATTCCCCTCTGGAGCAAATTAAAATAAAAATTTTACATATTTTATCGTCAAAATTGTTGTGTATGTTTATACAAAGTATAAACAGGAAAAGTTTAAAAACCTGCAATACTCTCATCCAGGTCAACAATTTTGAGTAAAGTCTATACACATATACACAATGTATTAGAAAAATTCAGAGAAAATGTATGAGAAAAATTCAGAGGATTGAAATCCACTAAAATGACCTACTTGGTCATCCACTGAATTTTAAGATCTCGCAATGCTTCAGTAAATTCTTCTTTCAAATCTTTCTCTTTTTCTGAATCCTTTTCTTTATCTTTGCTGCCATTCTTAGTCTTTGTTGGTGGAGGTATGAGATAGTAATGAACAGGGATCACATCCTAGGAAGGTGAAAGAAAGCCTTAGGTTAATACACTTCATTTCACACACTTTACAATCATTGTCAAAAGCTGAGAGTCTTGTAATATGGGGTTGTGCCTGCCTGAGTTGTGTTATACTGTATTCCACATCTGAAGGGTCATAAGCATAAAAAATACCAATCTGTAATTACTGGAGTTTCCCCCCTGAACTTTAAAAGCACTGAAATTTTTATCCATTCCATTAAAATAAAAGAGGTAAGAATTTTTCTCTATGAGTGTCTTTCGCATTCTTAGTTGCACTTGACACCTTAAGGACAGTGTACCTTGTACTTTCACAATTGAGGCTGAACAGAAGAAAAATTAAAACTAAAAAAAGATTTTTTTTGTCTTAGTAAGAGGGCAGAGTAGACAAGTACTATTCCAGCTCTTATAAATAATGTTCTACCTAGAGTTAGCCAGACAATAAACAAACAAGTAAATAATTTCTGATAGTGACATAGGACACACAGAAATAAATCAATAAAACATAAACAGTGACTGTTGGGTAAGATAGAAAACTATGCACACCATGCAAACCACCAAGTGGTCATGGAAAGTTCAGCAAAGCTAAATGAAAACATGAATACATTTGAGTAACCTAATTGAAGAGAAGAAAAGCCCCTCCCCCAAGAGTTGTCCTAGGAGTGGAAATTGAACAAGTACAAAAACCCAGTATATGAAAAGTTATATAAACCAAGAAAGTGGGCTACAGCCATGGAGAGTTTGGTGGGACATGCTTCAAAATGTAGATCCTATTTAAATATATAAAGAAGCCTATCAAACATTGTATGCATGGCAGTGATTAAAGACTTTGCTTTTTAATGACTTCACCATATATATATATATATATATATATATATATATATATATATATATGTTAAAAATTGGGCTTATGTTTTATAACTCTTGAGAACAGACTATGGAAGAGAAAATTAGAGGTAGGAAAGCAAACCAGGAAGCGAGCCAAGAAATCTCTACATTGTGTGGAAACAAAAGAAAAAGAATAGATACTCTTTGAAGGCAGAGCTAAGAATGTTTGCCAACAGTGCTTAAAGTCATGACATGAATAAGACTAACAGAGATAAGAGAATAAAAGAGAGTAGATGTGGTACTACTGCTTGGCCCAAAGATGCTCTAAGACAGGGACAAACTGAAAAGAATTTGGGTTTTGAAAACCTTGAGGCCATGCATGCAGAAAGGAGCAGTGGGGATGGCAAGACGGACCAGACAGTGAAGGTGCCTGCTGCTGAGCATCATAACCTGAATTTGATTCCTGGTCTTACCTAATAGAAGGAGAAACCTGACTCTGTCCTTCCTTCCTTCTTTCCTTCCCTCCCTCCCTCTCTTTTTCTCCTTCACTCCTCATACAGAATAAATAAGTGAGTTTCAAACAAACAAAAGAATGGAGTGATCAACTGCTAAACCAGATGGAAGATGGTGAATAATGGAGAAGAGATATGGCTGCAAGGAGCCTGCTAATCACCTTGGCAAGAGTAGTGTGCTGAGACAAAAAACAAAGATAGAGTGAACAGGGGAATAAGTCTACAACTCTTTGAGAAAGTTCTGCTTTGAAGATGGCAGAAAAAGGTAGCTGATTACTTTGTCTATGATGTATAAATCTTTCCTACAGACATATATTGCTTGGGAAATATTAACCAATGCTTAGACTTAATTTTTGGCAACAAACTGATTGTCCTTAATTAAGTCATTATTTAAGTCAGCTTTTGAAGTTCTATTTTAAGGTTTATATCAAAATGCTGTTAAGTTAATATCTACATTTATTTTAATGAAGTTTCTAACATTAGAACAAACTTATATTACCAAAGGGACATATACTACCCTTTTGACATTATTTCAGAAAAACATGAGACCCCTAAATAGGACTTTTATGTGTAAACAACACATCTATTTAACAATATCTGATACTCAATTCTGGGGTATAAAGTGATGCAACAGTATATGAGGAATGACTGCTGCAGCTCTACTATCACTTCACTACAAAATAACCACCACCATCTCTTCACAGCCCATTTAAAAAGAAAAAAACAGAAACGAGAAAGTTCTAGAAATTTATCTGCAGCTCACTGTTATATTCTCTGAGGAAAGGGAGCCAGAGCCCAAGAACAAAGGCTCACACAAGGCCCAAGACTAGAAAAGGAACAGGTCTACTGCTGGGCTTGGTTCTTTAGGCCCCGGCCACCTACCCATCCTTCCTTCCTCAACACCACCACGGTTTTTATTCCTGATTCCGGCTCTTGCAATAGAGGCCATGCTGACTCTAAATTCATCATTTTGTCTCAGAGTCCTTCCTCCCAAACTCATAACAGTGCTGGAATTATGGGCATGCTCCACCATGCCTAGCTTTTTTTCTTCTCCACTGCTTGCTTGCAGATCACTTTCTTGAGTGGGTACTGCCCCAGACAAAGCAAAAAGGTATTTGGAAACCTGACCCTATAGTATCAAATTCTCAAGAAAGCAGCTTCATTGTCACAGGCTTAGCACAACTGACTAACAAGTAAGGATATATGGAGTCTCCAATAGTTACTGTAACGATGGTTTTACCACCTTTGGAATCAAGGTCTTCACATAGCATGTTACAAAGACTGTACATTACCACATGCCTGACAGTCCCTATTCATTTAACAGTCTAGAAAGTGGGACACACTTCCACACAGAGAAACCTGCTTTGGAAGGCAATTTCTCCTCTGAATTTCAAAGATAAGGCATGTTTTATTACTGTTTTAGTATGGAAAACAGAAAATAGAATTTACTATGAGTAATATGTTAATGTATGATAAAAAGGTAACACCTATGAAAATATAAAATCCTATTATAGCAAGCTTGAACTATCATTAAAAATGAGTAAAAAAGTTTATGATCTTAGAAAAAATCAATAACCAATACAATTAAAATATTAGTAATACCTTATAAAAATAGTTTTCAACAAGAATTTTTTATTATTAAAATTATAAATGCAGTATTTATAAACCTTAATCAAAAGGAAAATGGGAGTTGTTTTACATTGTGTCACCATGATCACACTCTTTCTTTAAAAAAACATTTTTTTTTCAACTCACTTAAGGGACTAGGATATAGTTAATTTAATAGTAATGATTTTGTACCTTAAATCATGAATGATTGTGATGTTCTAAAAAACATATTCAACAATATTCATAGTAGAAAAGCTATAGAGTTCTCAATAAAAGAAACTAAGTATTAAAATTTAAAAATAAAAACCTTTGTAAGCTATCCATAAAGTATTTCAACAGTGTTCAAACTGAAGACTATTTTTCAGAAACAGTGTTACTTATAAAACCAGTAACTGTCCAGTGGACAGCATCACAGCATCACTTAGATCTGGTTCGAAAGGGCCCAGTTTCTTGAGTGCTTCAATTATTTAGTTATCAAAGTAAAAGCTTTATAAAAGCTCACCTATTTTAAAGATTAGTATCACTGGTGCCATTTATGGTTTAGTAAAAGAATCTAAATTATTTTATATTATATGTGTAAGTATTTCTCTTTGAAACCTTATATTTGTTTTTTATAAAAGAGCTGTATTATGCCATGTAGTTGCACTGACAGGAAGGGATGACAGAGGTGATTCTAGTTCCCAAGTCTGGTACACAAGCTTTACTCAGCTTCCAGTAGTAGTAACCTCACGCTTCAGTACTATCCATTATACCTTGTACAACCTTAGCCCAACAAGATTTTGTAGGCCAACTAAAAAATACAAGTGGAAGAAAAGCAAGGCCTAAACTCTTATTGAAATATACTTCCTTTTGTAGTTGAGTCCCTAGAAAACCTTTTCAAACTGTCTTCATGGCAACTCAGAGGCACATATCAATGCATAAAATAAAATTTTTAAATGCTCAGTTATGATCTATTAAATGGATTCAGATTGTGCCCAAATGAGTCAAATCATCTATCTGAGAAATACTGGTCTTCAGTTTCTTAACTAGAAGATTCTTCATGGTCTTACCAGAGCTTATCAGTACACAACAACAACATTTTGGACGACATTTCAATACTACGAAACACAACTGTTTCTTCCATTACAATACCTCTTGGATAAATAGACCACTGAATGGCTCTTCCTAAAATGTATCCCTTTCTCTGTACTCAAAGAGTAGAGATATTTAAGTTCAATGTGGGTCCAGCAGACTCTCATGCTAACAGAAATCAAGTAGAATCAACTACTCATAGCATCAAATCCGTCTTTTTTATTACAGGCTCAACTTTTAGTTAGAAGTTCTTATTTGCTATTTTTTGTATCTGCCCTCCCATAACTAGGGTAGATGCAGGAGCAGAGGCTATAGTTTATTGACAAAAGCATTTATTTAAAATGGCTTTTACATTATAATGGTTTTTTTTTTACATTTTTCTTACATTTTAAAATTTTATTTATCTATCTATTTATTTAGTGTGTGAACGTGTGCGCTTGTGTGTGTGTGTGTGTGTGTGTGTGTACGTACCACGGTTCATATAGAAGTCAGACTACAACTCTCTTTCCATCATGTGAGTCCTGGAGATCAGACTCAGGCTGTCAGACTTGTCAGCAGGTACCTTTACCCACTGAGTCATCTTGCCAGTCCTAGATTTTAAAAATAATGACTTTGCTCTCCATTGCATTCATCTTTTTATGACTTTGGATATGCAAAATTTCAAACTTTTCAACTTGACATCTTATCTATACGAATAAATGGGAAGCACTAAAAATCATCCACACCATTGGAAAATATGGTTTAATAAATATGGTTTCCATATTCCATATATATGGAAAATAAACCATAGGGTTATGGTTTAAAAAGCCATTTATAGAAAGGCAATATGTCAATACTGCTTGTAGGTATTAACTAAGAGAACTATACTGCAGAATGTAAAGAAAGGAAACTAAGGGACAGATTCTTTAAAAATAAAGATTTATAATAGTGAGAGAAAAAAGTTTAATAACTATGTAAATAAGGCTTTAAGACATCGTTTTTAAGAACTGACAATCAGTACCTTTTTAAATTTTCCTTGTCGTTTGGCTGCAGACTGCCCCTGGGAGTTAGAACGACATTCTGTAAGAAAACATGCATAATCTACACAGGATGGAGATACCACCTCTGCCTAACTTTCTTCCAGTAACATTCCATCTGTATGTGTCACAGTACTCAGAAGGGTCAGATCTGTGACCAAAATGGAATGCTTTTAAAGAAAGCAGCACTGCCATGCCAATTTTTAAAAATAAAAATGTAATCAAATATGCCATTTTAAGGCAAAATTCTTTCCAGTGTTTTAGTTAAAATAGTGATTAAATTCCATTATCATTAAAACATTTTTAAAAAACATTTAAATTTAGCTGACAGTCTGCAGAGTCTGATTGTATACAGAAGGTCATGACCATTACACAAGCCTAAGTCATTCTTAAAAAAAAAAAAAAAAAAACCAAACAAACAAAAAGAAAACAAACAACAAAAAAGAAAAAAACCAAAGTAACACTGAGGGCTACAATGAAAGGTAAAGTGAAGTAAAATGGCATTTCCTTTCCAACTACCAAAATGTAGGAAGTATAAAACTGCTGAGGAAAGTTTAAGAACCCAATGGCAATTATACTCAATAACTTTAGATTATTGCTATTTTCTTATAAACAACCTTTCTATCTATAGTCAGCTAGCAACAGTCAATTCTAAGCACTTATACTTTCAATATTGCCTCTGATAGTTATTGTCAGGAAGTGCTATTTCTGAATTCTTATAAGAATATTTCTGCCAATAATTCTTTTCTGCTATACTTTCCATGAGAAGTGGACTTCTGAGATGAGTTATCTATCATCTGGGTGAAAAACTCAATAGAAGTCCCATAGAAGCAGCTATCTAGGTAAACCTACAAAAAGATCTACGAGGATTTCTTAACTCAGTGCAAGAACAAAGTCCAGTATCAAGTGCTGATTTACTTCAAATGACACTGAAGTGTGTGAGTAAGAGTACACACTGAAATGCACCCGAGAGATGTCAAGGGAAACGTTGTCTAAGCACAAAATCCCCAAATTAGTCCTCAGTGGCTATGAATACATGACCTTGGCTGAACAGTGACAAGAAAAATACATTTCAAGATAAATGAGATGAGTTCACTCTGACAACAGCATTTATAGATCCCAGGATTAGGTTAAGCAGACTTACATAGTTTTGTATGAACTAATGCTAAGTGAGAAATGCACAGATGTAAGAATTATATTACACCAAAATGACCTATGATAAAGGGTGACAGATCCACATAAAAAACATTTTCTGCAACAAATCTGTAATAAAAACAAGATGGAAAAACCTGAAACAAATACCTTTAAATTTCTAATAACAGTTATCTCTAAACTAGCAACAAAAGCATCATTCTGAAACTAAAAAAATCAGTATCGCAAGAAACATTGTCCATTTATCCACATAATTATACAAGACCTCAACAAGCCTTCACAAATATGAGAGCCAATATCCATTAATAAAAATTCTTCAGATTGGTCTTTATAAACAAATGAAGAGAATCTGACTTATTCCAATAGCTACAATATGTTGGTTGAAATTCTAGGGCATGCTATAATTTTACATATCCCATTTGCTTCAACCAACTATGACCTGGATGTCAAGAACTTTAGGAACTGAAGTGGGATAGGTTTAGGGCATGAGGCTTGTGGAAAAGAACATAAAATACTTTTTAATGACATATTAAAAAAGATACCAAATATTAATCCACCTTCACTTACAGCTCAAGAAAAAGAAAAGCAATTACTTTTCCCTCCCTGCGAGTCTTCTTTTACCCCTTCTGAACTGTGGACCTACAGCCCATCCTCAAGGGGATGGGAAATGTTAAACAGGTACTTTCAGTGTACAACACTAGTACTTACAGCTTTCTTTCCAAGCTCAGTCTTTGACAATGTCAAGGAGCCTGCAAGGTAGCATCCGGGTCCTGCCCCCTTAGGTATTCTAATGAGAGAATTAAAAAGGGAAAAAGTAACAAAAGAAAAAGTTTCACAAAAATACTTAGAGGAAAACCATCAAAATAATTCCAAACTGAAATATTTCCCATGTCCAAATTTTGAAAAATCAAACTGAGAAATAACTTCAGACTAAAATGATAGCACATCTTAAATCTAGGTTAACATATGAACCATAATGTCATTCAGTATCATCCACACCACCACTTACTTATCGTCAGGTAAGGAAGTAACAAAGAATGGCTGATTATATTTGGGTGGTAATGTCAAACTGCTTGATTTCTTCTTTCCTAGAAGTGCAAGGCTATGATTTTCATGAATATCTAAGCTCAAGGTATTAGACAACCTATGCGAAACAATGAACGGAAGATCTTTGAGACGATCCAAATCACTGATTTGCTCGTGACGAATCTGTAATCGAATTGTATAATCTCCTTTCTCCAGTTTCAAAGAATACTAAAAAAGAAAACATTTGGAAAAGTAAGTTTAGTTCAGTAAAATCAGAGTAAAAGGATAAAAGAGACAGTTCCATTCACAGAATGTACAAGGTATGAGACAGCTATACGCAAAGTGTCTAGGGTGCTAGTGAGCAGGCAGAATTTGAAGTATCAAGTGGCTCGCCTGTCAGAGTCATACAGGAACTCAAGGAAGGTCTGGCCCCAATGTCCCCATTCTTTGCACCACAGAGTATCTATTCATATAATCAATGTTTATATATAACTAAGAAAAGCAAGTATATTTTTGTTTATGGGTCATAAGAAACATGAAGTGGTAGTCAAGAAGTCAAAATTAGATTTGCATATTATCTAAAACAACATTGATGTGTATACACGTGTGCCTTCTATTAAACTTTACATTTTAACTGTGAAGTGTGACATCCCTTTATGACAAGCAGGGAAAACAAGGAGCCAGTAGAGATCAAGGAATGTAAAGCTACTATATCCCACTTTGCTAACATGCTCATGGAACAGAGATGCTGTATTCTGCAGAAGCAATGTCTGCTGAGCCAATGTGAATGTAACTCAATGTAACATTCCAGACTATAGCGATGGGACTGCTGCTTGCTTGATAGGGGAAAACTGGGATCATTCCTTAAATGACTAAAGGCAAAAGCTTCCATAAACAATTTTTATTATTCAGCAAAAAAATCATGAGCATTTCAGGAAAAATATCTCCTATTTCTTCAAATACAATTTCAACCACAGACAAAATTTCCAAGTAGTTACATGTCAAGAGATTTTCTTTTCCTTTAGTGTCAGTGGAAAACAAAATGCATAGCATGCAGTTCAATGCTCAGTACACTTTCAGATCTGAAGGTACTAATCAACTGAAACCACCAGGCCTTATCAACCTCAGTGTTCCACTCAGACCTGGGGTCACTTTACAGTCTCCCATTCCCAATCTTTAACTAAGTAGAGGCAGTGTGTAGGAGGGAGAAATACTGCAACAAACAGATATACCAGGACTGGAGGTCTAACCTAGTGGAAGAATGCATGCTGAGCATATACAAAGTCCTGGCTGTAGTTCCTTCTCAACTAAAACTGCTCTGCTAGCCAGTATTTGTAAGCAACATCCTTGAGTATGTGGCAGAAACGCTATCAAGTCTGTTGCTTAATAACTACAATAGGCAAAAGAGATTTCTATAGGTGTCACAAAATTGAATATAACTTTATGGTTTTAAAAAAAAAAAAAAAAAACCTTTTAAGTGTTATACCTTTACAAGAAATTCGGGATTTATTACTTTTTATAATTTATACCTGATGTGGATAGGCATCGCCTGAGCCCATCTGTCTTTTGTTCTGGTCAAAAATAATCCACAACTGACTGTCAAATTCTGACTCATATAACAATTCACAAAGGAGTGGACAACTAGGTGTTACTTCTCCGCTCTTGGGCTATTAAAAAAAAACAATAATTGATATGATTTATATATAATTTATAATACTAATAACACTTTCAAAAAAGTATCCAAAATACATTCTTATAAATATTTTTTTTCAAAATATATGATAATTACTATCTTGGCATTAAATAGATGCACTTTTATAAACTTTAAAATCTACAAATCTAGTGTTCTTCCTACACACACACACACACACACACACACACACACATTTCTAACAAATATATATTGTTCAAACATATAGTCTCTTATTTCTTTATAAACCTAAAATCTAACAGAAATCTACTGGTATGTAACATGAAAACTATATTCACATTATGCTTCAATAACATAAGCATAAAATGAACTGAAATCTCATTCACTCTAAAAACACCCTGGGATTCAACATTTAAAATGATCTCAATTACTTTGACTACTGACTCTTTGCAGAGCATAATCAGGCTAGGTGTTAAAAATGGAGAATTTTGTTATGGTCAAGAGGTACAGTATCTCGCACATATGCTGAATACTTGGTACCCAGCTGGTGATGTTGTGTTGTTTTGGAGATCACTGAAATTCTTGAGGAGTCAGGGATTCATTGGAGGAAGCTGGGTGGTAGGGGCCATGCTCTAATTTTTATTTCTTGGTCCCTTTCTCTTTGCTTTCTGTCCCCTGTCAGCTGAGTAGCCTCTGTTAAATGTTCATACTGCCATTGTGTACTGTCTGGAGCCATTTGCCTATTTTTAAAAGCAGAGTAAGTTTGCCTGTTTCTCCGAAGCAAAGAGAAAGAAAAAAAGAATAAGAGTCTGCCTGCCAGGCAGAGAGTCAAGGTGGGTCAGCATTTCTTGGCACATTTCCTGACCTACTGAGGCACAGAACTATAAGAGGAGGTACACTTGAGGCTCAAGGTGAGGAGCTGAAGATTCTATTGACCTTAGTGGAAAGAACAGGACGGCCTTTGGATGGGAACAGATATCTTACTGCTGCTGCTGTGGTACTGACCAGCAGTCCTCTCAATTCTATCTCTTGTCTTTGTGTCTTCTTTCTGCCTTTCCAATCTTTAATCCTTGCTCCCTCCTCAGAGATTGTTCAACTTGTGCTTGCGGGCTCCGGTAGTGTACTGCCGGACTACAAGCCCAGACACATACAGCCCAGAGCCATAGAGCCCTCTGAAACAGTGTGGCAGAGTAACAACTCATTCCTTTATGTTTTTCTTTCTTTCTGTTACCTGTCCTATCAACAAAAAAACCTCAATAAATTATGAATAAAAACTAGGTCTCAAAGACAAGCCACATTTTTCCATCTGTGATTTTATAGTACATAAAATGGGAATTTACTACACAGGTATATTTTACTAGGAAACACATACCTGATGAAAGCTGTATGTTAGGACCATCTCATAAAGCTGGCGATTATTTGGCAAAACATCTCTTGATCCTAAAGGTCTGGTTTTTGCATTTACTGGGCTGTAACAAGGCAACTGCATCACTGAATTAAGTCAAGACTTCATTTAAAGAAAGCAGTTAAACATGCCAGGTGAGGATCACTCCTTAAACTGTCTCTCATAGTAAACCGTACAATCTTTTAATTATCAATATATAGTCCATATTAACTAAATTACTGCAATACTACAAACACATGAACAGAAGTTCATCGTCCAAAACACTTAAAAATGTTACCACAGAGCTCTTAGCACAGCCAAATCCCAACCCTTGGGTGATGATGACCAGTAAGAGTTAAAGAACATTTCTGATGTGTACACTCACTCACACTTGCTGGTGCTGGGCATAGGTATGGCAGGGGCTACATCATATGCCAGAGGTATGGCTAGTCCTTGTCCTAAGGAAATGACATTGCCATGGTACCAGCAGCAGAACACCAACATTGGAAAATTGTGCTTCCACAGAGAGTTTATAGCATACACTCAGGACACAAATTCCTTTTACTGTCAATGAGATTTTCTGGTACTGAATTTTTCAAACAATGAACAATGCATTCACAAAATAAAAATTTGACACTGTTAATTTGCTTTGTAGTAATACCTGAGATGAAACTGAGGGTCTTACACATGGAAAGTGAACACTATTGTTAAGCAGTTCCTCAATCCTTCCTTTCTCTCAACTTTCTGAGTTATCCAGGTAGCCTTGAACTTGCTTTTCTCTTGCCTCAGTCTCAACTGCTAATTTGTTTTGTCAAGAAATAAAATGGTCAACATATAGGGACACTACTGATGATGGGATCAGTGAGGGCAATGCTGAGTCACGTTTTGGATACTCGAGAGGATTCCCAGACAGCAAAATAAAACTTATTTTTTTTTTAATACTAGCATCACAGATATAAAAATTAAAAAAATAAACAAAAAGCAATAAAAAAAGTTCTTCCATTAACATTTAACTTTTGTAGCTCTTAAAACAATGAGATACCGTAGTGTTTGCACCCAGCTCTTCAAAGTTATGCAAGGAGCCAGATCTTCATACTTTAAAGAGGACTGAACGTCAAAACGATTGATTCCTTCAGATGCATGCTACAAAACATATTTAAAAATTAATTTATCAAACATTAATAGACAATATTTGATATATACGTTCATTAATGCAAGTTTTAAATACCCATGAATGAATATATTCAGATTTATAGATTAGTTTCTAATTAAGTTTTACGTCTACCACAGAAGCTATTTTTCACAACAAAAATGACACTAAAAATAACGAGAAGGTTATAGTACTTACAATGTTTAACTGTGGTGCAGTACACACTATCCCATGGAACGATATGGTATAATCAATATTGACATCACTGAGACTTGCCCACCAACGAGCAATACAAAATTCAATTGCTTTCCCGCCCTGGAAATAAAAATAAGAATGTTAAAGAATGAATCTGTTAACCTGATCTGGTATTGGGTAAGGGAAAAGGCTAAAGCCCTGAGGGCCAGCAGAAAGAATGGAAACAGGCAACCTTGGGAGGTGGGAGGCTGTGGGAATCCTCCAGAATGTACCAGTGACCTGGGAGGTGAGAGACTTTCAGGACTCAAAGGGAGGGACCCTAGATGAAATGCCTGACAGTAGGGGGAGGGAACTTGTAGAGCCCACCTCCAGGAGAAAGACAGGACATCAAGTGAGGGATGGAGTTGCCATCCCACAGTCAAAACTCTTGACCCATAATTGTTCCTGTCTGAAAGAACTACAGGGATGGAAATGGAGAGGAGCCTGAGGAAAAGAAGGTCCAGCGACAGGCCCAAAGTGGGATCCAGCTCAAGGGGAGGTCCCAAGGCCTGACACTATTACTGAGGCTATGGAGCACTCACAAAAAGAGGCCTATCAGACTGCCCTCTGAAAGACCCAGCAAGCAGCTGAAAGAGTCAGATGCAGATATTTGCACCCAACCAATGGACAGAAGCTGCTGACCCAAGTGGTTGAATTAGGGAAAAGCTGAAAGAAGCTGAGGAGGAGGGCAACCCTGTAGGAGGACCAGCAGTCTCAATTAACCTGGACCCCCGAGATCTCTCAGACACTGGACCACCAAACAGGCAGCATACACCACCTGATATGAGGCCCCCAACACATATACAGCAGAGGACTGCAGGGTCTGTATTCAATCAGAGAGGATGCACCTAACACTCAAGAGACTGGAGGCCCCAGGGAGTTTAGAGGTCTGGTGGGGTGTGGAGTGGGGACATCCTCGTGGAGACAGGAGTGTGGAGAGGAGGTATGGGATGTGGAACAGTTGGAGGGTGGATGGGGGAGGGAATAAAATCTGGAGTGTAAATAAATAAATAAAAGTTTTAAAATTTAAAAAAATATATATATAAAATTTTTACAGAAGAGCTGAAAATATGGACAATTTATAATTTTTTAGATAAATTGGTTTGGGACAAATAGATAATCTTTCCCTTTGTGTATATGTAATGTTTAAAGACACATGTACAGATAATAAATTGTTTCAGTCTAAAAACAAAACAAAAAAAACCAAAAAGAATGAATCTGTTTTCTAATTCTTCCTCATATCACCAAATATTACCTGTTTCAAAAATAAATTTTTATTTGTAGCAAGAAATGAAATATTTTATTATTCATTATGTACTTTATTTATTTATGCACATAGTACATTAATAATAAAAAACCCCAGGACCAATTAAAACATAATTATGATCCATAATGAGAAGAAATATTACAAGGTTTATAAGGCATACTCAATAGGCATGAATAAATTTTGGTTTCAGAGCCACCTTGCAACTTAAGTATCAATAAAGTTACAGTCATATCCTTCTCTTAAGGATCAATTTTAAAGGAGTACCCTAAGCCCTGTTGTACCAGTACACTTAAGGAGATGAATGAAGCTAACACCACCCCGTTTAAAAGTTAACAGAGACATAAGAGACCTATGGTGTTATGGAAGCAAATGAAAACCCATAGGGGCAAGCACGGCAGCACAGCAGCACACTCACCTTCCAAACGCAGGTAAACACAGAGACCGACCAGACTACTATTCTGTCTGCAAATTAAACTGCTTTACAGAGAATCTTAACCCTAGGACTTTAAGTAAGATAACAAGGGCCAATATAAATGAAGACCCAAGATTAGAACTTCTGTTTGACCGAAGAGACCGTGAGCTCCACACAGCACTTAGGAGGTAGAATGGAGGGAGAAAACGCACTATGAAATACAGCGTCAATTTTATTTCTTAGTGTAGATGCTCACTATGTCAATCAAGCTAGCGAGGAGATCTCCCTACTTCTCCTGCCTCCCAAATGCTAGGATTAAAGTTAAGTACTATGATGATAACTGGTTTGGTTTTCAATAATTTTGTTTAAAAGATTGATTTATTTTATTTTACGGATATAAATGTTTTGCTTGCATTTGGTGCTTTCCCAGTGCATGAGGAAATCAGAGAGGTCATAGATCCCTTGGAACTGGAGGTACAGATGGTTGTAAGCTGCCCAGTGGGTGCTGTGAGCTGAAGCAGACTCCTCTAAAGGGGCAGCAAGTACTCTGAAGCCCTGAGCCTTCTCTCCAGCCCTGGATTTCAGTATTCTTCATTAAATTACCAGTCATCCTACCTTATCTGGCAGACATGAACAGAATCTGAATCTCTAATGGTCTAGGCACAGCCTCTAATGCTGTGGGAGTGTTCTGGATTTTCCTGTTAGATAAACTTACCAGAACAGGAAAGGCTTCAATCAGTGTTCCTTTTTCTGGAAGGGAACAAAACTTATAAAATTCATGACTTCGATATGCTCTCTGCTTCACAAGCTGTACTGCATGAAGAACAAATTTTGCTGATACCTCAGAAGAACATGAACACACGGTAACCTCTAAAACAGAGAAAATAAATTTTAAACTGGCAAGAATTAAAATAATCATAAAAAGGTCAATTATTATTATGAAATTATTAAAATTTCATATGTTTAGGTAATAATAAAAAATAAGATTTATTATATTTTAGATTTATTTATAGTTTTTATATATGGGTGTTCGTATTCATGCATGTCTGTACAACATGTGCATATCTGGTGCCTGTTGAAGAGCTCATTGGATAATCTGGAACTGGAGTTATAAATGGTTGGGAGCCTCTGTGGGTGCTGAGAATCAAATCTAGGTCTCTCAGGAAGAGCAGCAAGTGCTCATAACCATTCTTCCCTCCAATCCCTAAACTGGTGTTTTCAAAGGAAAGCTGTAAGCTCTGTGAAACAAAGAACAAAGTACGTGTATAGATGGTATTCTGTAAGAAGGAAACCATTATTAAGTAAGCAACAATCCTTACTACAGACATTTGGAAAGAACAAAGCTGTTTCTGGATCGATACACAATTATAACCAGGACTTTGAAAAAAACTCTCTTTTCTCTTGTTTTAATTGGAAAGCAAATTAATTCCCAATAAAATGCTTATAATTTTAGAAACCCCTATTTATCACGCCCTGAGCTATATATAACCCCAAGGGCCCTATGTAAATACTGCAGTACAGTGAATTCCACAACTTGACCATAAAATAGTCTACAATGACAACTCACAATTATAGCTATAAATAGCTTTCTGTCACCAAATACACTGAACTGTTAAGAGTTGAGTACACCAACTGTTAAGAGTATGAAGATTACCTTAACATAGATGAAACACTTTATAATTGTCTATCCTTATAGAAGAGGGTAAGTAGTATCAGTTAAGATAGAAATTCACCTATGTAAAACTAGGTGTTTCAAGTTAAGTAGTAGCCCACACTTGAGCCTAGACTTCCCTCTCTCAACAAGTCAGTCAAGAATTTGGGTAAGGTATTCTGTAGAAAGCCCTCTAGAAGCAGTCCTCCTAAGGGCCTAGCAGACATAGACTATACAGAGAGTAACTTCTGAGAACTCTTAGCAGGAAATCAACACAGCAACAGCACATCCCACCAGTTTACAAATTCTTTAATAGATTTAAAAAATAAAAAGATCACAGACAAATTTTACTTACCGGCCCAGGTTGCCCCCTCAGGAACCTCAACAAAATGTCTTCGAATCTGACCAGGTTTAAAATGTACATCTGTAAAGGCTAGATCATAATGTGATGACTCATTTACTCTGAAAATTAGAATAAAAAATTAAACATGATACTCTAACAATAAAACTATATATGAACAATAAAATCAACACTCTAGATGTTATCCAGCAGAGGCAGGAGAACAGTTTGCTAGAAATAAACCCTGGAACTTGTGGTAAGTGTAAGCACAATACTAACTCATTCTGTAACACAGCAGTATATAACCTCTGACAGCAGCACACAGAGGATCTGCTCACCTATTTTTATACCGTGTAACAGAAACAGTAAAAAGCTTATTCTGTCTCCTGTTCTGTTAAAGGAATTTTACAAAACTCACAAACTCTCAACTCTGATTTCTAAAGAATAAAAATTTTCTGAGACAGGGTTTCTCTGTATGTCCCCTAGCTGTCCTGGGACTCCCTTTATAAACCAGGCTGGCCTCAAATTCATAGGAGACCTGCCTACCTCTGCCTCCCAAGTGCTGGGATTAAAGTATGTACCACCATACCCAGCTATGATTTCTGAATGTTAAAATTGAATTATATTTTGTGTCAGTAATAGTCTTACAGATGTATGAGTAAAACATAATAAATTAAGTCCCTACATGCAGTTTCAAAATGCTCCAAAGACAAACTACTTCCATAAGCAATCAAAGAAATGTAAGCATGAAATGGGTAACTGTGTTATGGAAATAAAATGCACATTGTCTTTAATTTTACAAATAAGAAATGAGTACCTACTATGTACAAGGTATTGTTATTTGTAGCTAGAAATATTACAATGAGTAAAATATACCCTTTCTTTGCTCTGTAACAACTGGTGGGGAGAGAAAAAACATTTACTATAGCAAGCTCCAGAAAGGAATTGTTAGAGAAAAATAGAAGAATGGTTAGATCCTAAGAGTGAGCCTGAAGACTGTTGAAAGTCTTGTCTAAATTCCCACTCAACTTACACAATAAACCTGATCCTTAAAGGAAGTACTATTATCAAAGTTAAATTCCCAATTCCAGGATGCTTAAGATGGAAAGAATAAGACTGAAAGTAAGTAGAAGCATCAGGAGAGCACAGCCACAAAACAGGAAGGTAAAGCAGGTGCAAAGGAAGAGGATGAAGAAATACTACTGAGTAGGTGAGGAAAGAGGTAAAATGAAGGCAGACATAGCCTCTCAGTTGGGCAATACGGAATCAGTGGTAGTACAGGCAAAGACACTTCAATAGAGGTGGGCAGATGCCAGGTGCACTCAACTAATAATCAATAGAAACAGCATTGCTAACTATATGCCAACTAGAATGCTAGCTAGGAGCAGAACCTAGTTACCCGCTTCTGTCCTAATCTTTCTAGTTACTTGATTCTGGGCAATCCTCCAAAAATCAATACTGTATGATATATAGGCATTAACAATTTATACATAATAATAAGCTAAACATCTTACTTACTTTGCTGCTATAACTGCAGTGATTGGAACTCTGAATAGAGGACCTGCATTGGGGGATGCTATATCATAGCCACATACCTTGAAGAAAGAATGTAAGTTTCAACCTCCATGAAAAAAAGTTGCAAAACAGAAGTAAAAGGTGTAATGCAAGCACAGAATAATCTAATCTTAAAATCTGAAGGTCTACCAGGTAAGTCAATACTAGATTACTGATATTAATTCACATAATAACACAAAATCCCAACAACCCCATAGCAAATCATGACTGAGATGAACAGATTATAAGGTATCAAGTTTAAAAAAAAAAACATTTTAATTATTCTCTACCTCAAACTAAAACTTAGAATTATAAATATTATATATATATATATATATATATATATATATATATATAAAATACAAATATTACAAATACTTTTGTAGAAAGATTAGTTATATGACACTATTCTGTGATCATTTACAACTGCCAGGCTTAACAAATGTTTCCTCTGAATAGTAAAGTTAACCACAGCACAAGTTTAGCTACATTGCATAATTAACAAAGTACAGAGGCCTGATCAAAAAGGCTTTGCTATCAGTATCTCCCCCTAGCCTTCTTCATAGAAGGATGCAATACTATATAACTAACTGCTTAAATGGATACAGAAAAACTAGAAAATCTAGCAAGTGAAAAGGTATATAGTTGTTTTTTTAATGAGAGAGAAAACACATCAAAGATTATTTACTTTCACCTCTTAAAACATTTCAAAGAGAAAAGAAAATCAATAGATGTGACAATACCTCTGTATAATGTAACCCTTCTCTTAAGCCCCTGGGGTCCACACGTATGTTTATGTGCCGACACTGATTCATGAGTTCCAAATGGCTGGGACACTGAACCCAAGATGAATTTGAAGTTAAAGCTAAATGAAGCTGAAAGGATATTTTTTCAGAGTTTTCTGGCATTTAGAAAAAAAAAAATCAAAAATTAAATTCAGCATTTCCTCTTTTTCCTGGGAAGTTCTATGTTCTATCAAGTAAATTTAGTTCGGTCCACTGTACAATGTATTAGACAGGACACACACATTTTGTGTAAGTTTACAACTTACACAAAAATGCATAATCTTTTTGTGATTCACACATATTTTCACCCAACATTGCTAAGCCTTATAAACAGTTTAGTGGATCTTTTATATCACTGCACATAGAGATTAAGCAGCTGACTAAAATAAACTACCAGATAGAAAAGGACAGTTCCTTACCTCTCCACCGTTGTGTTTACTTCCAACACTCACCTAAAAGCTCTGTCTTCTATCCAAGGAATGAGATATGAACAGAAAATTGATCTGTAATTTTATTACAGGCTTAATAAAATTAAGGGCCACTGAAGGCCTGGGTCCACTCTTTTCTTCCATTGTCCAGATGCTGACTGAACTGCCATGGTACTGGGGTCCCTAATTAATATTTTCTATCAAATCTATTAAGTTTTAAAATAATCAATTGTTCATTTGTATCTTCTCCTAAGAACAGTGAGTGGTTTGGGTCATGACAAATCTTTCACAGTGGCTGCCTAAGACTACCAGAAAACAGATATTTACACTACAATTCATAACTAACAAAATTACAGTTATAATGTTATGGCTGGGAGTCACCACACATGAGGAACTGTATTAAAGGGTAACAATATTAGGAAGGTGGAGAACCATTGCTTCAGAACATTAGACAAGCAGAGCAGCATTCTTCTTTTATTTCTCATTCATTTAAGCCACAAATACAAATGCTTCTGCTTATTGCCACCCTAAGTACTCACCTGTGTTCTCTGGAAATACAGGCTCAATGCCAACACCATGATCTGAAGGAGCAGCCACCTGAACAGGATCTCGGAGGTAGATGCCACGGTTATTTCCAACTGTAACTGTAAAACCTAATCTGTTAGCAAATGATGTATTCTGAATGAGGTAGTCATAAGCTTTGTCAACCTAAAAGAATATAAACAGTAATATGTAAATGGCTAGGTAAAAAAATATTTTATTACAAATTATGAATCAATTAAATTTCAGCTGTAGCAAAGCTAATTTTTATATTCACTTCTCTAAACTAAATCAATACCACAGTTAAAATGGTAAGCCAGCTGGGCAGTGGTAGCCATGCCTTTAATCCCAGTACGTGGAAGAGAGACAGGGAGATCTCTATGTTTTGAAGCCAGCCTGGTCTACAGAGCTAGTTCCAGGACAGCCAGGACTACAAAGAAACCCTGTCTCGAAAAACCAAAAATAAAAAAAGAAGAAGAAGTAAACTTACGCTTTTAAAGAAAATACCATTCTGATGATCTTCCACTTCAGGCTGCATCCAGTTACTCTCATGTGCTCTAAGGTCACTCAGTGACTTATGCCTGACTAAACCAATGCTTACTTTTACCACTTTGAATTTCTAATCTCTATACACCCTCAATGTTTCTTTTACTTAAATGCAGTTAATGATCTCTTTTACCTACAAGGAGTCTTTGTGCCCTTTTTGATTATATTCTATAAGGGCCACATCTAGAGTTCAGACATGCGGAATCACCATTACAGAGCAGTATTTACAACATTACTCCAATGCTTTCTAGTTATTTCTGTACACATACAACAGTACCTGAATAATTCCATGTCCTTGGGCAAATACTTCTATATTGTCAGCTTTTATTGCAGTATTTTCTAGAGCTCTTCTGACTGAGTGAACAGTATAGTCAACATTATTTGCTTTCAGCCCTAAAAACAAACAAACAAAAACCTAGGAAACTAATGTTAATGAACTCCCTAACTGAAACACTCCCCTTCACCAAGACATTAACATGTACTCTCTTTTGCTGTCATCTTTTTAACATTCACTTCTAAACTGCTTTCATTACACAAATCTTTTAAGAAAAAAATTCACTGCATGCCAACCTGCAATCACATCATTGCAGGCTATGTAGATATGACATGGAGGGGCATTCAAATGGCATTTTCTTTAAAATATCATAGATTCAGCACTATGGTTGGTGACAGCAATTTTCAACTCGGTTATATGTTATAATCACCAGTGGAACTTAAATCAAAAACACCTGACATGTTTCCCTGCCGATCAGAATCTTCAATGACTATGTACCATATGATTACAGTATATACCCAGATTTCAAACGCAGAAGGCTATTACCAACATATTACTCACTGTTAATGGATGAACACTATACTATTTTTGTCCTCAAATCCTTCAAATATGTTACAAGTAAGATATTGTAATATGTAAAAAAAAAAAAAAAATCAAATAAGTACTCCATGATGCAAACTAAGGAAGCTATAATCACATGAGAATTCAGAAAAAAAATGAAAGTCCATTAGGAACAACTGGTAGATGAGCTGATTCTTGTAGAATGTATGAGTTTTCAAATCTGAACCATGGCGGAAAGGATTTGCAGGCAAGAGAGCTGAATATGACCTTGAAATATTTGGTGAGTTTGAAGGAGTAGAAATGAGTAAAGACTAGGATTTGTCCTGGAGGTCTGACTCACTGATTACTGACTGGGGATTGGAGGCAGACTACTTCTCCCCAGTGTGGCTCATCCATACTGGGCAGAGGAAAAAGTTACAGGAGTCAGAAAAGGAGTGAACTAGAAGAGGCAGGTAGGAGGTAAGATATGAAGAGGACAGGTTTGAGGCAGAAGTCTGAGTTCTAAATGACCTGGTGACTGACACCTATTTAATGCTACACAACATCCAACACCTGGTAATGCAGTATAAACATTTTGAATTTGTTTATACTCTGCCTTTTGCAATAAAATTTCGTATCATCAAAGAACTTTTGATGTTCTATCCATTGATTTAGCTCCAGAACTAAAATATTATTTGATAATCATTAATCGTAGTCAATACATTTTATTTCCTGACTGAATACAAACTCAAAAGATTATTATTCCATGAATCATTTTCTACTTTACATCTTATTCTGTGTCAAGGATGATTCTATTCTACCCATTCTCACCATGAGAACTTCAGAAAGCATAGCCTACAATAAAGAAGAGAGTATTATGTAATATCCTTACCTGAAAGTACCAGGGCAATGCCACCACAGGCATTGGGGGAAGACATTGATGTTCCATTCATTAGCTGAGTCCCCCTCAATGTCCAGTTCGGCACAGAGGCAATAGCACCTCCAGGTGCACTGATGCTCACACCAAGGGCCCCATCAGCACTAAACAGAAAAAAGGTGAGGATATCTGGGTATGAATAATCTTTAAAAGGTCCCAACTGTAGTCCTAAATGATATCATAATTGCAGTTATTATTTTTAAAAAAAGACAGAAGAAAAGACAAAGATATTATTATGAGGCATTAATGGAAGGAAAATAACTAAACATTGCTAATTTCTCAACACACTTATTATTTTCCTCTTAAGTGAAATGTCTGTGCATAGGTATCTACGTTTATGTGAGAAAGGCATAGGGGTCAGCTATTTGAATGCTCTAATCCCTTAATGAGGGTATTTCTTTCACCTATACCAGAAAATTTTCACTTTGCCTAATAGAAACATAACATCGCCTTATATGTAATTTTAAATTTTCTAAAGTTTAAAGTTTGTGAGAGGGTTTCTCTGTGTAGCCCTAGCTATCATGGAACTTGTTCTATAGACCAGACTTGCATTGGCCTCACAGAGATCTGACTGTCTCTGCCTCCTGTATATTGGGATTAAAGGCATGCAACACCACCACCACCTGGCACATTAAAGAATTTTAAAATCATACTTTGTGTGTGTTTGTGTGTGTGTCTGTGTGTGCACGCGCACTCGCTCACACAGAGGGAGGAAAAGAGGGAGGGATGGGGAGAGAGAGAAGAGAGACAGAGAGATAGAGAAATAGAAAGACATGCTGTTGGGAGTGGGCCATAAACTGGTGTCATGGTATACCTGTGTAGGTCAGAAAACAACTTACAGGACTTGGCTCTCTCCATAATTGGGGACTGGGGATTAAACTCCAGCAGTATGTCTTGGCGGTGACCACCTTTAATCAGTTATCTTACCAGCTGAAAGATCACAACAGCACCTAGCACAGCTCTATTCTCTGTCCCAAGGAAGGATATAAGGGACATGCTATTTCCCCACAGAGATTGTTGGATTTCCTATCATGATTCTTCCCTAAAGTGAGTAATGACTTTTTTTTTTTTTTTTTTTTTAAAAAACTCCTAGCTAAGAACACTACAGTGATTTGATTTCAGTTCCCCAGAAAGTGGGAATGCACTCCGCCTATGCACAAATGGCTTGGTAGCAGTGCTTTCAGAACCTATTTGAAATATGATTAGGGTAGGTGCCAGTTAGTCTGTAAAATCATTCACTTATTCAAAGACAACAGTGTTTTGATAATATCATCAAAAATAACACTATGTTCTTCATAATGTCATCCATAAATTTATATAAAAGATGTGAAGATTTAGGGACAATTTTCACATTCTTGCTCACAATATCTGCAGTATCAGCCAACAGTCACAATGAGCACTAGATATTTAGCAACTCAAAGACAGTAATTACAAAGAGTCAAAAATGTAATGATTTCCTATTGGTTGTTAACTAATTTCTCACTATCCTGTAAAGTAGCTAATCATAAAGTACCTTTAATTGTTTGAATTGCTAGTCTAAAAATGAGTTTAATGAAGAACCAAACGTTTAAAATTTGGAAAAATATTTTCTGTGTTTACTTTTAATTGTCAACTTGACAGTCTAGAATCGTTTCGCTAGAATCGTAATGAGTATCTGTCTAGATTGGGGTGGACTGTGAGAATGTTTGTAGATGACTAATACAAGACTCAGTCTAAAGGTTGGTGGCATCATTTCCTATGGCAGAGCTCTGGATTGAAAACAATGAACTGAGCACTACAAAGAAGCATGCATTCCTCTCTGTTCTCCCAAGCTTCTGAACCCATGGCTTCCCAGGTCTGATGGACCTTAGTTGGAACTGTGAGCTAAAAGAAACCTTTTCTCTCAAAGTGGCTTTTGACAAGGTCTTTTATCCATCAACAGAAAAGGAAACAAAGAAATTAGTACTGAGAAATGGTGACAATGCTGTAGTAAACCTCATCACATGGCTTTTAAGCCTTTGGAATCGAGTAATATGTAAGATTTTAGAAATTTAGGCTAGAAAACCACTGAACACTATGGGAAAAGCTTAGTGGAATCTTCTTGTGGGAATTTAGAAGATAAAAGTGCTGAGACAATGAATGTAGACTGTAGAGGCCTGGCTCATGAGTTTTTAGAGGGGAACAAATATTCTACCAAGAACTAGGATGAGGCCATTTTTATGATATTTTGACCAAGAACCATGGTGGAATATTTGTTTTGTGAAGCATGACCAGGTTAAGTTCAAAGCCTGCTTTGATTGCATAGGAAATTTCAAGGCAGAATAATATTCAGGCTGGTGCTAAAGCAGCGACTGTAATTCACAGAGATTAGCATCTTTAAAATGAAATCTATGTTATACTGGGACAAAAGGAAGAATGTTCTGAGGGCAACATCATACCCCTCAAAGGCTCCATTATATAGTGATATGAATTAAGCCTAAGATGACATGCAGTTGGAGGTTCCTTAAAAAAAAAAAAAAAACACTGCATGATCCAGAGCCCTTCTGGTCTGCACATCTATCTGCGCTCTTCGCAGATCGTTGTGCTTGTTCCCAGACCCCACAGACCTACCTGCCTGTCTCCCAAGAGGACCGCTATAATCAGACACACAGCTCCACTTGCCTCTAAAAAGGTCTGCACCAATCTGAGACACCCATGCCAGTTAACACCAGAGACAACCAGATGGCCAAAGGCAAGCTCAAGAATGTAATCAACAGAAGCCAATGCAATTTGGCAGCACCAGAACCTAGCTTTTCTACCACAGCAAGCCCTGGATACCCTAACACTCATGAAGAGCAGGATTCTGATCTTAAATCCCATCTCATAAAGACAGATGATAGCGGCCTTTAAGAGGAAATGAATAATCCCTTTAAAGGAATACAGGAAAATACGTAGAAGCCCTTAAAGAGAAAACAAATCCCTTAATGAGACACAGGAAAATACAATCAAACAGATGAAGGAAATGAACAAAATAGTACAAGACCTAAAAATGGAAATAGAAGCAATAAAGAAATCACAAACTGAGGCCACCCTGGAGCTGGAAAACCTAGGAAAGGCAACAGGAACTATAGACAAAAGCATCACTAACAGAACACAAGAGATGGAAGAGACAATCTCAGGCATAAAAGATACCACAGAAGATATCGACACATCAGTCAAGTGTAAAAAGTTCCTAGTGCAAAAACACCAGGAAATTTGGGACACTATAAAAAGACCAAACCTAAGAACAACAGGAATAGAAGAGGGAGGGGATTCTCACTTCAAAGGGCCAGAAAACATCTTCAACAAAACATAGAAGAAAACTTCCCTAACCTAAAGAAAGAGATGCCCATAAACTGTACAAGAAGCCTACAGAACACCAAACAGATAGGGCCAGAAAAGAAAATCCTCCCACCATATAATAATCAAAACACCAAATGTACAGAACAAAGAAATATCAAAAGCTGTAAGGGAGAAAGGCCAAGTAACATATGAAGGCAGACCTATCAGAATTACACCTGATTTCTCAACAGACTCTAAAACCCAGAAGATCCTGGACTGATGTCTTGCAGACCCTAAGAGACCACAGGATTCAGGATTCTATGCCCAGAAAACCTCTCAATCACCATCGATGGAGAAACCAAGAAATTCCATGACAAAAACAAATTTAAACAATATCTTTTTATAAATCAAATCCTACAGAGGATACTAGAAGGAAAACTCCAACACGAAAAAGGTAACTACACCTAGAAAAACACACAAAATTAATCATCTCACCACAAACCCAAAAGAAGAGAGTCAATCTCTCTCTCTCTCTCTCTCTCTCTCTCTCTCTCTCTCTCATACACACACACACACACACACACACACACACTATACCACCTCCAACAACAAAATAATAGGAACTAAGAGTCATTGGTCATTAATATCTCTCAAGATTAATGGGCTCAACTCCCCAATAAAACGACACAGACTAACAGACTAGCAGACTAGCAGACTAGCAGACTAG
>CM052709.1:39046446-39061535 GCA_028551405.1 Uromys caudimaculatus | reverse complement strand
TGTACAAGCTTGCTTCTTTACTTACCTTTTTTCTTCTGTTCTTCTCCTCTCCTGCCCCTTCCCCTTGTCCCTTAAATAGTCTACAATCCTCCAACCATAATCCACCACGTAGGTTCTGCAGATAGGCTACTCTAAAGCGGAAGCTATGTAATTCACCACCCACAGCCATAAGGAAAATGTTTACCACCTGCAGGGTGGCATCAGGCAGGAAACCGGCGCCATCTTTAAGGCGCGGCAGCAGCTCCCTACACAGAACATTTGACCCCAAAACAAAAGAATATACCTTCTTCTCAGCACCTCGCCGAACCTTCTCCAAAAGTGACCATATAATTCGACACAAAACAAACCTCAACAGATACAGGAAGACCGAAATAATCCCTTGAATCCTATCAGATCACCATGGACTAAGGCTGGACTTCAATAAAAACAGAAACAACAGAAAGCCCACAAACTCTCTAGTCAATGAAAACTTGGTCAGGGAAGAAATAAAGAAAGAAATTAAAGACTTTCTAGAATTCAATGAAAATGAAGGCACAACATACCCAACTTGTGGGTCACAATGAAAGCAGTCTTAAAGGGGGGGGGGGGGATATCAATCATACCACTCAGTGCCTTCATAAAGAAATTAGCTCCCAGACTAGCAACTTAACAGCACACCTGAAAGCTCTAGAACAAGAAGAAGCAAACACATTCAAGACAAGTAGAGGGCAGTAAATGGCCAAACTCAGGGCTATAATCAGCCAATTAGAAACAAAGAAAACAATATAAAGAATCAACAAAACCAAGAGCTGGGTTCTTTGAGAAATTCAACAAGATAGATAAACCCTTAGCCAAACTAACTAAAAGGCTCAGAGATAGTATCCAATTCAACAAAATAGGAAATGGATAAAGAAAATGTGGTACATCTACACAGTGGAGTACTATTCAGTTATAAAAAACAAGGATATCATGAATTTAGCAGGCAAATGGGTAGAGCTAGAAAATATCATCCTGAGTGAGGTGATCCAGACCCAAAAGGACATACATGAGGATGCTTCAAAACCACTTACAAGAGGGAACAAAAAGATCAGGGGAAGCATAGGGAGGAAGGGAGCTGCGGCGCAGGAAAAATGGGGGCAGTAGCAAGTATAGGGGGGACAGGAGATAAGCCCAGAGGGCCAAGTGAATGAATGACAATATGCAGCTTCCAAGGGTGAGGTGAATCCCTAAAAAATCCCAGAGACCTGGGATGGGGGATTTTTCCAGTATTCAATGTGGGTGACCTTAGCTGAAATGCCCAACAGTGGGGAGATGGAACCTGAAGAGACTACCTCTAATAGATAGACAGTGGAGAAATGGGGACACCGCAACCTTCAAATTTTTTGACTGAAAAATGTTCCTGTCTAAAAGAAATGAAGGGGCAAAAATGGAGCAGAGCCTGAAGGAATGGCTGACCAGTCACTGCCTCAATCCTGTTACTACTCCTGATGCTATGTTGTGCTTGCAGACAGGAGCCTCTGTCCTCTGAGAGGCACTACCAGCAGCTAGTGAGATAGATGTAGAAACTCACAGCCAAGCATTGGATTGAAGTCAGGGACCCCTATGGAAGAGTTAGGGGAATGTTTGAAGGAATTGAACAGGATGTCAACCCCATAGAAAGACCACCAGTGTCAACTAACCTGAACCCTTGGGAGCTCGTAGAGATTAAGCCACCAACCAAAGAACATGCATGAGCTGGTCTGAGGCCCCTGGCACATAGGTAGCAGAGGACTGCCTTGTCTGGCCTCAGTGAAAGAGGATTTGCCTAATCCTGTAGAGTCTTGATACATCAGGAAGTGGGGATGCCTGGGGTCGGGCACTCTCTCAGAGGCAAAGGGGAAGAGAGACAGGGGTATTGTCAGGGGGGACTGTGAAGGGGTCAACATATGGGATGTTATTAATAATAATAATAGTCAAGAACAACAACAATAAAACCACTGCATGAGAAATGTTTCTCTAGAATTAGCACACAGAGGCTGATACAGTTGTGGTCCAAGGCCTGGGCCATCTCTCTAGAGTACAGCAGAACATGGCAGTGTCATAAATATTGTCCATGTGGTACTGGTTTTCAAGACAATTTTAAAAATAGCAAGAATGAGGGAGTCATGGAGAACAACTGACACCAGACACTGTGGTAGAGGTGCAATTCCTGCAAATAGGCTCCCATATGCCACTGTTTGAAGTTTCAGTTTCAATAGAGAAACCAAGAAATCAAAATCAGATCTATATATCTAATATTCAATGCTGAAAGGTGAGGTAGGACAGTTTTTCAGAGAGCATTATCAAATATGTTTTTCACAGTAATCATTAGCCCACATCTTGATAATTTAACCAAATATCTCCTAAGGTATTTCATGTGTTATATACCAGATATGGACAAACTCAATTCTTAGATCAATAAGTTTGTTGTAGATTTTACTAAAATAATTCTTTGTGCATTAGTTTTGGTTTTGTTGCTGAGATCAAATCCAAGTCCTTACATATGCTAAGTATACATTCTACCACCGCACTATACCCCAAACATCTGAAGAAACTCCTCAAATTTTCTACAGAAAGTGACATTAGCAAAGGCTGGCTTAAATAAGTTCTTAATACTTTGTTTTTATTTTAAATATATTTTCATTTTAAATTTTAATATAAAACTTGTAATTTAGAAATCAGATTTAGAAGTAACAATAACTTTTGTATTAATTGAACATAAACCTTTTGTATTAACTGAACATACAACCTTTGTGAACTTAGGATTTTTTTGAAAAATTTAAAGATTTTTATTATTTTTAAGTGTGTGTGTGTGTGTGTGTGTGTGTGTTTAACTGTCTGTCTGTAGTGCAGAGGTATTAGGATCTCTGGTGAGTTGCAGCCAGTTGTGATCTTCCCGACATAGGTGTGGGAAACTAAACTCAGGTCTTCTGTAAGAGTTCTTACTATGTATTCTTAGCTACTGAGCCATCTTCTTCAGCCCATACTTTGGAGTTTCATCTATAGCTATTGTTACTGACATCAGATGGATGGAGGAGGGAAGCCTATGATGATGGTACAAGACAAACTTTCCTGACACATAAGAAATTAGTTTAGTATAGTAAGTTAGTTCTACACCAAACCCTGCTTATCTCGGCTCCATGCACTCCTCCATACAGAACCTCTTCCTATATCTTAGCACTCAATCAACCCTTCACGACTATGACCACCTCCTCTAGAGTGGCTTTAACCAACTGATCTTACTCCTATCGTCCTACCATCTGACAATGTCAGTTGCTGAATCAAAATCAAAATTCTTCTAAATCATCTCTGAAAAAATAAAGGGATGAATTAAAATGGACTGTATTTTTTATCAGGTGCCAGTACCCACTGATGTCCTAATGAGGTATTATTAAAAATTAAGACTTATATAATCTAAAAAAAAAAAGTTCCTAGAATCAGACACATATAGTGCAGATGACGTTAGAGAACCAAAACTTGTCAATCAGAATTTGCTTGCTTATAGATTTCACTCAAAATGCTCTAAGTAGTTTATAACTTGAAAATGAACATAGGATCTGTTACTGTGATCCGTTATAAAAGCACGAAGTTTAAATATCAAAATTGCTCAAAACAAGGCTATTAATATTTATTTTCTACAAGCCCCCTCCCAACAGTATAAAGTTTAATCAAATATATGTATTACTTCCAATAATACTTACCTTGGGCCTCTAGAAGACCATGTATATTGATTTGCAGGTAGTTTCTCTCTCAGTGAATACTCTGCAACCATCATATCAGGAGAAACATAAGCTCCGACACCTATTAGGATAGATTGTGCCATTAAGAAAAGGGAACACAATTCATCTCACGCATCCTAACTTTTTTTCCCAGTGACATACTATGCTTAACACATACATTATTAGCGCGTGTGCTTGCTCTCTCGTTCTCTCTCTCTCTCTCTCTCTCTCACATAAATGTTAAGAGAAACCATTTAATATAGAAGCAAAGAAAGTTTATGTTATACTATGTACACTGCTTTTGTACACATAAAAAATAACTTCCAGGATTGATTATTATGTGCATTAAGAAAACTGCCAAAATGTGTGCACATATTTCTATTAAACCACTTTTCCTAAATTACAATAAATTCTAGGTAACACAGTTCATCAGACTTTCCTAGAAACACATTTAAGGTCTATCTAACCCGCAGCTCACAGGACACATGCAGCCCACAAAACTGTAAGCTTACTTAAAACATTAGGAAGGTTTGTTCATGTAACTTAACTCTATAGATGAAAACTTCCTGTCACAACATAAAATGACTGAAACCTGGACCTCCAGTATTTTACATACAGGATAGGATATAATACTTGATTAAACAGTGGTTTATTGTTTAATTTATGTATTTTTGGATACAGGTCTCTCCAGTATCATGGGCTAACTTCAAACTTGTGCTTTTCCCCCTTTAGTCTCTGGTCTTGCTTGTATTTACACAAACCTATTTGTGAAACTGTAAAGCTGACTAACCTATCACACTGGATGTAGTTCCTCCTGGACAACCCACTGTAGAAAGGCATGGACCATTATTCCCAGCACTGGACACATAAATTGTATTATGTTTCCATACTGCTTCATTAATTACTTCACAAATTCTCCTGAAAAAGAATTACTTTGAGCAAATACAACTTTCATATTTAATTTATAAATAAACAGATCACATGGATTCCAAGCTGTGTAACTGACAGTAGCTTTAAATGAGGAGATGTATATCAGGTACATTCAGTTATGTAATTACCTATATATGGACAAGTAGGCTTTTAGTAGGACACAATGCTATTACCACTGGTATACCCTAGTTGAGTTTCCTGAAGTGGAAAATCAGATTAAGGGCAAGACTAACATAAGAGATAACCATAGCCTGAGTGATGGTGCACACCTTTAGTCCCAGCCCTCCAGAGGCAGTACCAAAAGTAGCTTTATGACCCCAAGGTCAGTGTGCTTTTACATAGAGACATCCAGGCCAGCCAAGGGGAAAGAATGGGACCCTGTCCCAAAAGAAGCAGCAAGCAAACAAACAAACAAAACCTAATGTGGGAAACAAATAAACCCTAAACCTACAGAGCATTAAAATATTAACAAGGATTGTGAAGTGGTTAACACTGAGAGAAAAATGAAAACCAAACAAAAGAAAACAAAACAATGAAGTGACTCCTGCATGCATTTTGACTAGGGATTATTTGGCTAAAACTGCTAGCTAGTATCTTTAGTGACAAAGTTACATGGGGGTGGGATGGGGGGAGACTAGTAGAAAACCTAAGAAATTTAAAATCGAAGAAATCTAGATAAAGATTGACAACAAACAAGAAAGTTTACTGGCATTAGTTAAGGGAGATGATGATAGATTAATGAAGAATTTGGAGATTATAAATTATCCGGCTCCAAAAGGTCTTGCAAAATCCAATGTGTGATGTCTAACAAGAGATCTAAGTTCAGTTACCAACACACACAACACTGTGGCTAACAACTGCCTGTGACTCCAGCTCCA
This sequence comes from Uromys caudimaculatus, assembly GCA_028551405.1. NCBI lineage: Eukaryota > Metazoa > Chordata > Mammalia > Rodentia > Muridae > Uromys > Uromys caudimaculatus. Next base: position 39,056,011 of record CM052709.1, on the reverse strand, counting down.
GAGGATCTACTCCCCTCTTCTGACCTCCATAGATGCCATGCACAAGTGAAACACACACACACACACACACACACACACACACACACACAAAGAAAGGAATAAAAAGAAGGGAGGGGAGGGGAGGAGGAAGGGGAGGGGGGGGGGGGGGGGGGGGGGGGGGGGGGGGGGGGGGGGGGGGGGGGGGGGGGGGGGGGGGGGGGGGGCAGAGGGAGAATATAAGTGTAACTGACAAAGGAGAAAAGATCACTCAGCTGAAAAAGATAATGAGATGACAAGGGGGTAAGAGTGCACTATAGAAAGAAATGGTGAAAACTGGCAGGGTACATATTACAAGAGCAATAAAAAAATATCTCACAAGAAACCCAATTACCTGCAAATAAAGTGAACTATTTGGTAACAGTAAACAACAGCCTCTAGGTTGTTAAAGCTCCCTTTTGATAGGACCTTAAATACAGCTTCACATACTTTGGTGCTGTGAGTGATAAGACACACTGATCACTAAGTAAATGCTCTAAATATTTCAGATACATATAAAGGAGCTAAGGCCAACACTGTCCTTGGAAGAAAGGATATGGATGACATATGCAACAGTTTCCTCTGAGGCTGAAATACTTCATCCTGAAGCGAAGCTCCACCTTAAGCAGCACAGTAAACAGCTCAAAAAGGTGTCCTTCAGGAAGCCCCTCAACCTGACTAAATTCACTAGGCCCCTCCCTGCCAAAGCAAGCATAGAAAGCTGGGAGTCCCTCTTAGAGGAATGGAGCTGAACTGCTATGAAGATGCTCAGAAAGTTAGACTGCAAAGTACACTCTGAGACCAGAACAGCTGCTTAGGATAAACAGAAACCAGCCATTGTGCCTGGAAGAGGTTTACAGCAACCGAGGCACCTGGAAAGGACAGTTTCCAAACTGTTGAGCTGCCTGCAGGCTATGGAATGTGCTCCAAATTCCCAGCTTTTGTGAGTTGCCTCCCACGTTAGAGTGGGCTTTGGTGATGCAGCTGTCTTTGAGCATTTCTGCTCCTGTAAATACCATCTCACCTATACCTCTGTAAATAACCCCAATTAAACTCACTGGTTCATCAAGGTGGACTTTGATGGTGTCTGAATTTTGGTCTTATGTGTGCCATCTCCCTAGGAAATGTTTTGTCATACAACAAAATTACAAGAGAGAAGGGGATGAGGAACAGAAAGTGGCACAGACTGAGGACAGCTTAACGAGTGGAGCCAGTATGTGTAACAACAGAAAGGTTTGTAGGTAAGGTCAAGTAACTAAAGGGAATAGCAAGCAGCACATCTGGGCATGTGTCAGCTAAGTACCACAGAGAAATCCCAGGACCTCTGTGAAAGACCTATTTTGGTAATGGATGGCTCAACAAATCCAAATTGTCTAGAAGGGAAGGAAAATGTAGAAGCAATGACCAATGCCAGAGGGCTTGGGGGTTTTTCGTCTCAGAACCACCACTATGGAGGAGCATTCATGCTTGGAATGGCCTGACAAGGTGCAGTGATGAGACCTGGCATCAAAGACATGACATGGGAGTGAGAGTCTGACTTACAAAACACAATTTTCTGCCGATCATGGTTATATTTTATTGTAATTTCATTCAGTTCACTTACTTAAAACATTTGATCATCTTCATTAGGTAGGTTCTATAATGTCACAACTGCCAAAAAAAAAAAAGTACTTACCCAGAATTTGGCCAATGAGTTGCTTCTCCATAACTATAGTTGACAAGATCACACTTATGATTTATAACTTCTATCATCTATTAAAAGATTAAGAATCTGGTTTAGGAAGTCATTTTTAGAAACAGATTAACCAGGAAATAAAGTTTATAATCCTACAGTGTCTAGACTAATCATATCCTAATTTATAAGGTATTTCTAGGCATACAGTAATTAAAGCCAAAAGGTAGCAGGGGAACAAATTCAGCAAACTGCCAGTTAAAAGTGAAACTATTCGTCCTCCACTCCAGCTCAGGCACCGAAGCCATCATGAATGACACAGTAACCATCCGGACCAGGAAGTTCATGACAAACCATCTGCTTCAGAGGAAACAGATGGTCATTGATGTCCTTCATCCTGGGAAGAAAACAGTACCAAAGACAGAAATTTGGGAAAAGCTGGCCAAAATATACAAAACCACACCTGATGTCATCTTTGTATCTGGATTCAGAACCCACTTTGGCGGTGGCAAGACAACTGGCTTTGGCATGATCTATGATTCTTTAGATTACGCAAAGAATAAGCCTGAACAGAGACTTGCAAGACATGGCCTTTATGAGAAGAAAAAGACCTCCCGAAAACAGCGAAAGGAACGAAAGAACAGAATGAAGAAGGTCAGGGGGACTGCAAAGGCCAATGTTGGTGCTGGCAAAAAGCTAAAGGAGTAGACCTGCAGTGACTTGATGTTCTGCTGTGATGTGCAGATTTCTGAGAGGACAAATAAACTAAAAAGCTCCTACAAAAAAAAAAAAGTGAAACTATTCTTTTTAGAATGTAAGAACCATAGATGAAAATGTGTAGAGGCAATACAATGATTCTGATTATATTTTAAGGGTACTTAAGTTATATGACAAACAAATATGTAGAATATTAAATTTGCTAAGGGCTTGAATTTTCTTTTAGAGTATTGGATCAAGTTATATATTTTTAAAAATTATCTTAAAAAGTTTGCTAAGAGATTTACTACAATGAGTATAAAGTATTTTTTTCTATAAAGACTTTAAGTCAAGAAACTTTTTCCTGGCAATTTTTAACTTTAAATTTTGCTGTTTTTTTTTTTTGAAAGTGTTTCCTTGTGTAGCCTTGGCTGTCCTGAAACTCACTGCAGATCTGACTAGCCTCGAACTCAAGAGATTAGCCTGTCTTTGCCTCCTGAGTGCTGGGATTAAAGCAAGCGCCGCCACCACCTAGCAGCTTTACAAAATTTAAGATGAATTAATCAGCATTGGTTTACTTCTAAAAACACTGTTCTGTACATCACAATACTGTTAAATATGCTCTCGATAAACCAGCAGCATTTTATAAACATAAGTTTCTAATCCTCTAAATTATTAATCTACATCAAGAACTCCTAGACACTCACAGCTCTGATGAGGCCTGTGCCTGTTTCCATGGTGCTTAGCCTTGTATCACCAATCTTAATGGACAGAATTTGAGCACCAGGAGCAACTCCATTCCGTTCAGGCTCTTCCGGAAAATGCCCGGCAGCTATACTCGCTACATGGGTCCCATGAGCTCCTGTAGACACAAATAGGGCTTTGTGCATAAGATGGCAAAAAAATGTCTTCACATGTGAAAATTTTAACCATTTCAACATATGTATTATGACAAAATCATTTAATAAAAATATAACCCGATTATATATCTAATATTATCTCAAATATATTCATGTAAGTCAAACAAAATAAATTTCAATTACATGTTTATTTTCTTCCTCTACCCTGGATACAACTCTGTAGTAAGGAAAAAAATGTAAGCCACAGAAGACAGCAAGTATTTGTAATACATACAACTCGCAAGTAACATGTTATCCAAAGTATATCAAAAATCCTCCAAATACAACAAAGGAAGAAATGAATGGAGACACACTGTCTACCAAGCAAAATGAGTGAAACATGTGAAAAGGCATCTCACAAAAAGGATGTCCACAAGGCATACAAAGCATGAAAACATGTTTGCTACATCAGTCATCTTAGAATTACAAATTGCTGTCACAATCAAGTATCTCTATGTACTTTGCAACATAACTAAGATGTTAAAGGTTGACAACAGTTTAGAATACACCACACACCGTTCTTGTTCGAGAAATCTGAATAGAGGCATACTTTTGAATTTAGCAGTCTCACCTTTGCCCCAGTATCCAACAGACATGTGTAAATATATTTACCAAGATATTCACAAAAATGTTCACGGCTGCATTATTTATATTATTCAAAATCCCAAATAACTTAGGGTTCACTGAAAGTAAATGGCTGTTTAATATATTAATGCACAGAGTTGACAATCAATACGAATTAATATTCATTGAAATAAAGTTCATAAAGTTGAGTTAGTCTCATATAAAAACTGAGTTTTAATCAATATAGTTACTTTGGGAGAATGAAACTAAGGTTATTGAGTTTTCTAATGTCAGCACACAAAATGATAAATTTCATTATGATATCTGTATATGTTTATCGTATTTTAATTATATCGTGTCCTCACTATCTTCTTTTGAACTCCCATATCTCTGGTCCTTCTTAACACAGTCACAACTTACTACTTACTGCTTTCTCCTCGCCTGCCCAATCCTAAAAGCAGCACGGTATTTCCACTTGTCTTTACAGTCTCAGCCTAAAAGCAGCCAAGCCTATCTGCAACCCACAATATTATTCGGCATGCTCTTCCACTTTATACAAGCATTTTATGATGGATGTATTTTCACTAAACTCACATATTTGGCATTTTGTATATTATTTTTGATTGTGTAATATTTTACATCATAATATAAGTATGCAAAATCTGTCTTGGATAGTTACCTAGTAGTACAAATATCTATTAGCCAATTTTTAAAAACTTACATAGAATACTATAATGAGATTCTTTTTATGTAAGTATCTGTAGTTAGGGGTGAATTTCTCAAAGGTTAATATTTGCAAGTAAAATCATTTCATATTTATTCATGGATTTTCAGATGTTAAGGTTTTGTTTTTATTTGTGAACTACTTCTACACAGTGTATAATTTTAAAAAAAAAAAAAATCACAAAATTTCTAGGCTTGGTCCTTCAATAAAAATTTCTATAATGAATTCACTAGAGCCTCACTCTGTGCTGCACAAATTTATCCTTCAGCCAGTGCATGACTATTTCTTATTAGTAAATTTGAGACAGATACCTCCACTGGTCACAATGGAGAGCAGGTTTCCATCATCATAAATGTTAACAGAGTAATTCAGCATCTCAGCTGTGCCAAAAGAGCTGTATTCTTGGGCCTCTTTGTAGTTTCTCAATACAGAAGATTTACTCAAGTCCCCATTTTCATTCGAATCAACACAGGCTCTGTTGGGAAGGAGAAATAGGCATTGAAATCTACCCTTCCACTCCTCTTCCTAAAGACCACGTCCCACCGCTTACTTCTCCCATCACTCAAATCCAATGACTAGATTCCTTTGTTTTACAAAGTAAGCAGTTAGACTTAGGTCAGAAGTTTCCCAGAAGTCAATGCTAAAACCACACACAAGGACACTGATGTGTCACAAATGGTAAAGAAAATCATCTGGGCAGGTGAAAAATTTTTATACTAAAGCTTGGGTTGGAGTGTAGACTAGTTCCAGGATGGTTCAAACACGAAGGATTTTACATCCTGCTACCATTTTTAGCGCTGCCATTGTGAATCCAGCAGCCTTTGGAGCTTTCTGACACCACATGACCATAAACTTTAAACTTTAGTCACATAGAGCTTTAGGAAAACATTTTTTTAAACAAAATAAAATTTTCACCTAATTTTATGGTTTTCTTCCTACCTGCTCTTTACCCATTTTATTACTGTTAAAAATTAAAAGATATATATTTTAAACACATTATCAGACTGTTTAAATGAATCTAAAAGTCACAGATGAAATGCATGTTATGTAAAGATCAATACTTTTTTGTATGTTTGTACATGACAGTTTTGCTACACAGCCCCAGATGGACTGATACTCACTAAGCAACTTGTGGTATTCCTCCCAAGAAGTAAGGTTGCACATATAAATTATTTTGCCTAACCCAGAACTGAATATTTAATTACTGTGTTATTTTGCCAAGTTAACTTAGCTATTCTATCTCTATTTAAAACATCTAACTTAGCAATTCTATCTCTATTTAAAACATCTAAGCCCAAATTTTCTTTTTGGCACCCTCGATATGTTTTTAGTAAATGTCCTGCAATATTTGCAATATTTGCAATATTGGTTACTTTCCAAATTGTGCAGTTTTAACAAGGAGCATTTCTATAGATCTCAGTGATTAATCTGCCAAAATGTAGCTAAACAAGTTTTTAAAAAATAGATAAGTATAATGTTTACTGTGTAAAACACTAAGCTCAAAAGGCTTGTCCACAACTAACAAAAGCTGGTATGACTTTCACATAATGTTGCTAAGTGATATGGCTATATAAACCAGAATTCTGTACAGCTCTGAGGGATTAAAGTTCTTCAGGGTAAATAAAAACATTTTTAATAAAGAAGATCTACAGAATACTTGAGATTACCTCCAGGTTTCACCATCATGCCACACCAAGCAGTCATATACAGGGCCTGGATCACTATACTTTTTCTCAAAAGAATTAAGTAATTCCACTTGGCTTTGCAGCTCTTCCTTGATTAGTTTATTGGCCTATTAGTAAGAAAATAGATTAATACTAGATAACACTTTGTATACCTGAAAGTTGTATTAACATATGACAAAAGACAGTGTTGAACAAATAGAAAAAAAATCACTTCACATTGGAAAAATAATAAGGAAACAAAATGTTTCTGCAGTGGAGACAGAATCTAGGGTGTTGGATACATAGGAAAGGTGTTCTACCACTAGGTTATATCTTCAGTCCACAATTCCACTTTTGATTAAGAAAAGTGCATATTCATAATAAAAAAAACAATTCAAAAACGTTTTATTTGTTACTTATTTACATGCCTGGATTGTCCAAAGTTGTTGCAATTTAGCACATTATTTTCACAATAAAGACAAAATGTTTACTATTAATTAATGAGTTCACATATATAGTGTATTTCATGGAAGTCCCTTGAATTCATTCTCAAGGTTTAACACATTCTCAATGCAAGGTAAGCCCCTAAATCAGCAGTGTCTACCTTTGATACTATGAGTAGCTGTTATCTTACTGAGAGACCAGAATTTTAAATTATGTTTTCACTGACTATTTCCATAAGGTCTAGTTCTTTGTAAGTCATACTAAATGTAAGGTTATTTTATTCTTTAAATAAGAATTATAGCTATCCAATTATAGTATGACAACTGGTAGAACTGTTTAAAATATAGTTTTGAAAACTATGAGAATAACCTGGGAATACTGATTTATTGCCCCTGAATTTCAGAGTAAAAACCCAGAAAGTTGAAAACACTGAGAAGCTTGTTTGCTTTTTCAATGTTGTAGTTCTAAATTGTTAACACTGTTGACAAATAAACATGGTTTTTCTTTTTAAAAAAAAGCATAAAACAAAAAACATTTAAAAGGACATTATTTTCATCTATAAACTACTTTAAAAATTAATGGGGGGGGTAAAAGTAGACCTCAGTTTACTTCCCAGAATCCACATGGTAACTCATAACTATCTAATTTAATTTCCAGGGGATTAATTTCAGGCCTCTGAGGGCACCATGAACACATGGTGTAGGCAAACACTCATACATATAAAATAAAAATAAACAAAATGTTTAAAAACATTAGTGGGTACAATTATATGCCTATGGTGGGAATATTAACCAGCATAATCATTATGGTCTATGAAAAGCTACAGCCAACAATATTTAAAATGATATTTTTATTTTTTTAAAAGATTTATTTTGATTGTATGTGTACAGTGTTTTATACATATGTATGTGCACCACCTGCATGCCTGATGCTTATAGAGGCCAGAATACATTGGATTTCCTGAAACTAGAGTTACAGACTAATTTTTGGGTCAACCTTAAGAGCAACAAGTGTTCTTAACTGCTGAGCAATCTCTTTAACTGTTAAAATAACCTTATTCATAACAGTCAAAAAAAAAAAAAAATAGCCTGTACCTATATGTGCAAGATGAACAAACTGTAATATACCTATAAAAATAGAAGTAAAATAAACTGTAATAGCCAGGCCACAGAAGATATCCTAACATTCTTGGCAAAAGAAACTGCATAAAAGCTTTGTATGGGTCCATTTTACAAACATCAAAGAGGAAAACCATTCTATATTGTTAGGAAACAGAATCATGATTTCAAGGAGGACAACTGAGATAGTGGCTAAGAAGAGGAACACAGGAATTTCTATGTGAGCTGCTAGGAAAGACTTTGTGACCATGTTTTAAAACATTCATAAACACATATGTAAATTGATGTGGTATAAATAATGATGTCAGAACTGGTAACTTTAAACCACTGAGAAAAAACTGTCAAGCGATGAACCCAAGGAAAATGCTGACTCCTTTAGAATACTAATATAATTCTGTGAAACATGTAAGTAAATGTGAATAGCACCAACTTGGGAAGAGCCATTGTTGGCAACATCAAATTCTTCTTGTTTTCTACAAGCTTCTGCAAGCGCAACTCTGTGAATTGGATCCCAGATTTTTTCCTTCCGTTCTTTCTGCAGAGATAAAAAATTCACCCCACAATCAGGCAGACAAAATAATTAGGTAAACCTACATGGTTATGTTTATGCCTTACTAGCAATTCAGATACTACAAAGTTATTAAACAAAGGCTTTCAAAACCATTTCTAGTGAAGGTAAGAGTAGTGGATCAATAAATAGTTGGTTAGGAGAACAAGTTTATCAAGTCATACCAAAATATTTTTATATTGTTATTCCTCAATTTATACCCACCCTTCTCCAAAATGTAGTGTATCATATCAGGAAACAAACTGAATTCCCTGTCATTTATAGTACAAATAATGATCCTGGACCCATACAAAATTGGAAAATGCAGATAGGTAAGTACAAGGTGATGGATGACGAAAGAAAGGCCACAGCTTCACTGGGAAGGGTAGATCTCCTCAATTCTCCCGTCCATGATGCTTCATCCTCTTTCACTGGACAGGGCTCCATACTTCTGAAATTGGTCTTAACCATTATTTCCATTCTTCATCACATGGTATCTCCTAACAAAAGTTTGCTAGATAAAATAGTCCTTTCATTATACTAATAAACTGGACTATCTAGGAAGAATCTACTTCAACTATATGATCTATATTCACATGTTGCCATTTTCTTTACCAAAACTTACTGAGTATAATATACCAAATTAAAAATGCCATTATGTCTGTGTGTTCATATTCAGTGAAAGCTATGTGCATTAAAGTAAGTCCTGGTTCATTGATATCAAAGGAAGAATCCACTGTGATTAGATGACAATACCCACACATCAGGATTATTGTCAAGAATGACACTTTGTTTCATTGTTGAAGTACTGAACTCACATCAGTGATTAGTGTCATAGTGTTCAGAAATGGCGCTGTGCAATACAATAACCCATAGCACTTCCCTTAATAGAGCAGATATTTAAAACTTCAAAAATCTACACCATCAAAGAAAGTTCCACTCAACAGAAACTTTTTTTTTTTTAAATATTTTTTTTTCCCTTTGGAAACCCCCATCCCCTCCCCCACCCCCTGCCTCTATGAGGGTATTCCCACACACACCAACCCGCCCACCCACTCCCATCTTTCCACCTTGGCATTCCCCTTTACTGGGGCCTCTAACACCCTCAAACCCAAGGGCCTCTCCTCCCCCTGATGGCCAACAAGGCCCTCCTATGCCACATATGTGGTCCAAACCATGGGTCCCTCGATGTGTATTCTTTGGTTGGTGGTCCAGTCTCCAG
>CM052709.1:39025070-39046346 GCA_028551405.1 Uromys caudimaculatus | reverse complement strand
CTCCTAACCACACTTAGCTCTTCTTTAACTACAGATACATTTTATCTCATCTATGTGCATGTACGTGTGTCTGTGTTATTTTTTGTGCACTATACGTATTGTGGTGGTCATAAAAGCCAGAAGAGGGCATAAGATCCCCTGAAACTGGAGTTATAGGTGGTTATGGAGTCATCTGATGTGCACATTGGGAACTTAACCACCGTTTGATGCAAAGGCAATAAGACCTCTAAAACTGTTAGGCTACCTCTCCAGCTCCAGACTGGTTTCTGGTATACATACTTCAATAGCTTTAGATCTGATTAACAGAATAATACTAAATGTTGACAAACTTGGAGCAAAAAGTCTAGGCAATAAAAAACAGAAATAGAGGTCTATACTTTAAGGAAGTCCTTTAAAAGAATCTAAAGCTCCGTTTACATCATCCAGCCCCCGCACCCCACCTCAGAAGACAAGGGCTTAAGCTGTAGCTTAGTTTTGCTTTAATCTTCCTTAAACTAACTAGTCCACGTATCCACAACTAAGAACAACCACTGTAAGCAAAAAACATACTCTTGAACAGTCTTTCAAAGTCCAAGTCTCTCAAAGATTTAATCATGAGAGTATTGTTTTTCTTCAAGTAGGAATCCAATCTAAGCATATACATTTGCAAGCTGATACTGAGTTTGTCCTTACCTGTATCCTTTCCTTGAGAGCCTTTGGATAGAAGTCATAACCATTTTTAATGCCAATATGGTATTTTCCTGAAGGATTTGTCCAGTTTGCAGGAATCTGTAGGTAAAACAAATTGTTCACTCATTTTCCAATGCTAATGATACACCACTGTGAGAACAAACTATCGCACATCCAATCTACTGGCTCACATTGGCTTATGAATATGAGAAATACTTTTAATATTCTAAGTGGTCACTTAAGTGTCATTATGGTTTATAAAATCCTTTGAAAATGTATTTGTCAATAAAGCATTATGGTTACTTGACAGTTCTTCACACTGCTGACATCTCATCTCTCCTTGTGCGAATGAAGTAGCAGGGAGGAAGAGCGATGCTCAGAACTTTCTCTACCCGGACCTCCTGCTTGGAGTAAGAGCGGCTGTCTTCTATAACAGTGCCACACAGATAATGCACAGACATAAAACAAGGCTCTTTGAATCCTTGTAGACAAAACACTATAAAGTCATGCTAACTTCATATAAGATCTGTAACACTCTCTCAAATTATCTCATGGTATTTAAAAAGTTTTTAATAGAAAGATGAAATTAAATCACTTATACAAACAACAGGAAGGTAAAAATTGGAATCTAGTTCCATCATGAAAACCAAAAAATTCATTTCAAAGGATATGAGATTTTAAACCGGATAAATGTGGCTATTATTCTAAACTTACCACTGGTGGGGGCAGGGGGATACAATTATTTCCTTCTGTGTGTAAGGGAAAAATATTCCACAACCCAAGCCTTATGACCAATTATTTGGGGGGTGAGGGGGGTATATATGTGGTCTCTCTAATGTTTTTGGAAGTAAATACACCAGTTGCAAGACACAGTTTAAGGAAAGTTGATGCAGCAAAGTAAACAAACACTACAAAGAAGGGAGACTGGGCTGTCTCAAAAGTGAGGTGGCAAACCCTGATACTAATTGCTGATGCCAAGAAGCACTTGCTGACAGGAGGCTGGTATGGCTGTTCCCTAAAAGGTTCTACCAGCACCTGACCAATACAGATGCAGATACTCACAGCCAACCATCAGACTAAGCCCAGGGACCCCAATGGAAGAGCTAGGGGAAGGACTGAAGGAGTCAAAGGGGACTGCAATCCCATAGCAAGAACAATATCCACCGACGGGACCACACAAGAGCTCCCAGAGACTAAACCCCCAATCAAAGAGTATACACGGAGGGATCCCTGGCTCCAGATCCAGAGGATGGCCTTATCTGGCATCAATGGGAGGGGAGGTCCTTGGTGGAGGTTTGATGCCCCAGCATAGGGGGATTCTCGAGCAGTGAAGCCAGGAGTGGGTGAGTGGGTTGGGGAGCCCCTCATAGAGGCAAAGGGAAGGGGGAGGGGGGGATCGGGGAGTTGAGGAGGGGTTACTGGGAAAGGGGATATCATTTAAAATGTAAACGAATAAAATGATTAATAATACTAAAAAAAAACATAAAAAAGTGAGTTGGCAGCACTGCAGTTCTAACATATATGCCTTAGAGAAGTTTCTATGAATATTTATGAGGTGAGTGGCATATTCATGGAGTAAAGAGATCCTCTTTTCTCCCCAAATCATGGAAACACAAAACCAGAAAATAAGTGAAATAATGAAGCTAAGGTCTTTTGAGGATGCAGGCCCTTCCTTAATGCATGCATGGGAAAATACCCTTGAACCTTAGCTTCTGATATACTGAGAACAACCTATGTATCATGGTGGGAACAAGTAATCTATCAGCAGCTTCAAGGTCATTTAAACACAATGGAGCACTATGGAAACTCAAATGCCAGGGTACATCCACAGTTCCTTGATTAGCTCCCTTTGGGACCGGCTCAAATGTTCATGACCACTCTCATGTTCTCTCTTGGTTGATATAGTCTACCTCTCCAGGATTAAGATCACCTGTTATTTAAAGCTTAATTTATCATGAAATCTGGGATTTGCAATAAACAAGCAGGATGCTCAAAGAACAACACCCTGGCTGATTAACTCTATCATTCAGGTCTATCTTCTCCCAAACAGTAAAGCTAGGAGTTATAACTCTATGATTCATATGAATAAAAGCAATGAGCACCGACCAATTCAAACTTTCAAAATCTATTCCTATTCATCCTAATTATAAAAGACTGTTATCTACGTACTAAACACAAGGCTGAACTACTAATAATTCACACCTGGCTGGCTTACACTTTTAATTCCACACTTGAATGCAGAGGTAGGTGGATCTCTGTGAGTTTGAGGCCAGCCTGGTTTACATGACTTCCGGAACAGCCAGGGTTACATAGACAGAGACCCTGCTTTTAAAAACCAAAAAGAAAAATAAATAAAAAAGAATCTATACTTGTCTTACTTGTATAGTATTGCTCCCCAACTTATTCCCATGTCCCATAGGAATTATTTCCAAGGTAGAAAATTTTCAGGTGAAAATTTCATACAATTAGATGTATGAAAATTATTAGAGGTCTGTGTTTTAATTAAAATTTTCTGTATCAATTGGCTGTCTAACCCCATCCATCTTCTTCAGAAAACATGTTCTTCATAGTTTTGCAGTGCTCTTGACATAACAAAAATGTGCTGCCACAACTTGCCACTATCAGGCAACAAATACCCACTGTACATGTAACCTCTGCCTAGGGACAGCTTCAAAATACTCAAAAGGCCCCGAGATGCTAACAAAGAAAAGCTCTCAAGCCATTAGACATGTCTAATCACACTAGCTAGCATATATATGACACAATGAAAATAATCCTGTTGTCTGTTTAATAAACTATAAATAAAAAAAAAAAAAACCTGTACAGGGTCCATGGGATCACATACATCTCAAAATTTATGACTATGTTTTCCTTAAAAGTAGACTAGTTATAAAAATTATATAATAAATCTCAGAGAATTAAATTCATGCTATCTAAACTTAGGTAATTATGGAATGTCATTTCATGTATTTAGTCCACAAAAGGCCTTTAATCCCAGCACTTGGGAGGCAGAGGCAGGCGGATTTCTGAGTTCGAGGCCAGCCTGGTCTACAGAGTGAGTTCCAGGACAGCCAGGGCTACACACAGAGAAACCCTGTCTCGAAAAAACCAAAAAAAAAAAAGAAGCAAAAGTTTATATTTTCACCATTTTAAGAAATCTTTAAAACAGTTCAAACTACATATAATAATTACAATGATTTTCTTCTGTTTATAATGTATATCTGTGTGGGTATATATGCCCATGTTGCACACGTGGAGCACATGGAAGCTAAAGGTTGATGTAGAATTCCTCTATTGCTCTCCATCATGTTTTTTGAGACAGTCTCTGACTACACTGAAGCTCACTGATTAGCTGACCACTAAGATCCAGGGATCCTACTCATTCTACCTTCAAGTGCTGACATTACAAGCACATGTTACCACACCTCAGTTTTACATAGGTACTGGGATCTGAACTCAGGTCTTCATACTCACATGGCAGATATTTTATCTACTGAGCTATCTCCCAAGGTCCCCATCTCTGTCTCTTCTTTTAAAGAAAGAATATTGTTATATATGTAAATCCACTTTGCCTGGAACTCAAAGTGCCTATGTCTGGAGTACATAATCTCTTTAATTACAAATTACAGTTCATTTCTGAAACTCTTAAAGAGTTGTCCCTAATAAATGGGACGATTTTCTCAATGAATCAAGTGTCATCATGACCATGATGTTATTTTAGTCTTGCCAGCTTCATAGCAAGCACAACCTTGTATACTCAGATGCTATCTGCTCTGGCTATACTATATCTAGCCCCACTATTCTGTATGCCTGCATTAGCTTTTTAAAAAATTTTTCAATATTTGAGGCTAAAGATAGATGATTTAAAAAATGTTTAACTTAAATTTGGTAAAGTGGAAACAGCATGGTGTTCACCTCTAAAATGCTTCTAAAATTAGAATGGAGTAGAGAAACTACTGGAAAACCACAGGACAAAGAGAACTTAAAATTAAGACTTACGGGTGTAACTTTAATTTTTTTTGAACCTTGCTTTTAATGATGGGTCTTAAACGCATTAACCTCCCTTGTAGCCCACCAACCGACAGAGGTAGTGGAAAAGAAAGGATGGGGGCGGGGGAAAGGTGGACCTGTTTAGAAAGGTTGTTTGGAGCAACTTCCATCTGTGTTGTCTGGAAATTGGCAGTTCAGTTTACAAATTAGCAGCGGCAGCCCAATCCACTCATAAACACTTCATGGATACAGCAGCAGTCCAGTTCGGTACACTCAGCTTAACAGCATGACCTAGCGAAGACAGTCAGGCCTCAGCCTCAGCTCAAGCCAGCAGGGGGGACTGGGAGTTCTTGTCTGTGCCAGAGAAGACCAGAGACCCACACTGCACAGCTAGCTGTAACAGCAAGCCAAGCTCACCTCCATCAATCCACCAAGTCCTATTTATATCCTTCAAATATCAAGTGTTCTCAGCACGTGTCTTGCCTTAAGCAGGTCAGCCCGAGTCCAAGGAGTCCTGACTAATGGAGCTCAACTACACAGTGTAAGTTGGACCAATACATGCATGTTGTTAGCAAAGAATCCTTCACGTGTTTGCTTTAATAGAACATCCTCTCTCCTGTGTCTGCTTCAGCGAAATGTTCCTTTACAAGTCTGCCTTAGTATTTCACACCTGTGTCCACTTCAACAGAACTTGCCTTCACACGTTTGTCCCAGCAAAACACCGTCCAACTGACTTTACAAACCCTTAAGTTTACATTTCTTGTAGGCGAGCCCAACCTTTTGATATTGCTAACAAAACACTGTCATATACAAAGTTCACCACCCAGAATCCACCTATCCCCAGCCCTCACTGGATGCCTTACATAAATCTGACTTTCTCTTGGCCCACATAGCTCTCTTGGCTGAAATGCCTCCTGTGAGCCTCAGGTTGGACATACCTGCTAACACTTTGAAGGTTGCAGTGTAAAAAGAAAGGCATGAGTACTACTGGGAAACCAATGGACTATTAACGTGTGATGGCACACTGGGTGTTCTTACAGGGAAAACAGGACACCAAGTTCAAACTGAGCAGAAATCACTTCTGGTCAAATTCTCTACAACAAATAAGAAAAACTACAATTTTCTAGGAATACAGTTATAAATTTAATTAATTTAAAGAGTTTTCATTCATTAAATATGTATGTATATGTAAAATTGATATGTAAAAATTGAAAATTTCAAGTATAAAATAGAAAATGGATATATAAAAAACCTCCCTAGTCAAAAAGCAACAGACAACTTAGTAGCTTTTAAGAAACAAAACAAAACCAAACAGAAAAATGAAAAAGATAAATGAACTTTAATAGCACTAGAAGGTGGCCCAAAAACCTAAATCTGTGAAAAAAAAAAATGACTGATTTCATTACACAAATTAAACCTACACTGATATTACCATCCTATTTTTAAACATTTAAAAAAGTTCAAAAATCCCACGTACTAGAAGTTAAAAGTTGGCCGGGCATGGTGGAATACACCTGTAATCCCAGCATTTGGGAGGTGGAGGCAGGAATATCAGAAGAGTTCACAGCCAGCTAAATGATAAAGCTGTTACACAAGATCTAGTAAAGCTGTAACGCCATGACTCAGCAATTCTACTTCTGCCATACATCCTGGAAACATCTGCACACAGGCACAGGAACTGTGCCTAATGCTTTTGAAATACCTGTTAAGTAACAATTCCAAACTATAAGAAACAGTTTATTTAATACAGCAGAGCAGATAGAATATGCTGTATAGAAACCATAACATATTACTTAACGGTGAAACTGAACAAATTATTGTTACAATGATAAAGGCCAGTCTTAAGAATCTCAAATCTTGCAAACATTAACAAGAGGAAGAAGAACTGATATAGAAATGAAGACATTCATGAAAAGCTGTTTAAATTAAATAATGTATTTTATGTAACTCTACAATGGAAGAAAACAAAGAAATGATTATCACATACATGATTTGGAAGAAAAAAGTAAAGACTTGTATAGAGGATAATCATCTGTAGACAATGGCTGCCAATGTGTTCAAAGCATTACCTTGTACCTGGTCTTAAAGCAGGAACATGAGGTTCTGATTGGCTGTTTAAGGGTATTTGGAAGAAGGAGAAAAAGAGACAGATATCTACTTCACTGTAACACATGGCTAAGTCAAAGAAACTTACTGTGTGTGCTACTTTCAGTAAACTTTTTAGGTATCCTAAAGAGCTTAGGAGATCCAAGTAGCCATGGTACCAGTGACTAATAATTATTCCTTCCTGACTACTGAAAAACATCTGAATACCACTGTAAGTACATTGTATGCATGGATGAAGAGGGGAAAGGCTGGCAGAAAAGTCTGTATGAAATGCAATTAGTTTTCCACCATCCCATTCCACAAGCTAACCATACTTAACGAATCAACAGCAGCAGCCCCCCTCCCCAGGTGTGGACTCAGAAGATGGTCTAGATGCCAACTTCCTGGAGAATGTGCATAGCAAATGAAGGAATGAAACACACTGGATATCAATTTGCACGTGGGTAAAAGGCAAAAATTAATTGTTTTATCTTAAATAAGATAAATAATCTTAAATAAGTAAGGAAGGATATATTACTACCTTTGATTGAGCACTAGGGACAACAGTTCCAAAGGCTTATTTAAAGTTAAGGTTTTTACAGCTCTCCAAAAATAAGCAACTAAAAATAATTATGTAGATCTAAATCTGCAAGGCTCACTAGAAATGTGATTTAGAATAAACTAATGCATTTCAAACTAAGTCTGCTTGTTTTAAAAGATTAAAAATCACTTCTATATCTATTATTTATTGTCATCCTCTAAATCTATTAACCAGTAACTCATGAATACCAAGGACAAAATAAAAACAAAACCAATCATTTAAATTGGTCAGTATTAGGGTCTAAATATTTCTTTATGGTCAGGTTCACTGAGAAAATGATGAAGGCAAAACTATATAGTTGGTTACTTTCTGTTTTTCTATTTAAAAGTTAAAAACATTTGTTGATCTCATTTATAAGTACTTTATTGAACAAATAACTTCTAAGATGGCCCTCATGATCCACATCTTACCGTGTGCATGCATGCATGCAGTTATGAGATACCTCTTCCATGTGTCTGCTTATTTACTGACCAATTTCCAATAAGTAGAATACAATGAAGAGATGGACTGTCACTTGTAAGCTAACCTTATAAAAAGACCAAGACTTTCGCCTTAGTTACTTTCTCACAGCTCTTGCCCTGAGAGAAGATAGCTGCCACACTATACTACAAAACAGCTGTGTGGAGAGGGCCACGTGGCAAAGAAACAAGACAGAGTGGTGCAGCTTTAATCCCAGCACTTCGGAGGCAAAAGCCGACAGATCTGGTCTGAGGCTAGCCTGGTCTACCTAGAATTTCAGGATGTCAATCAAGGACTACATAGAGAGACCCTGTCTCAAAAAAAACAAAACATCCATGCCACAGCTAACTTCCCAATGCACCTAAGCTAACTAAGCCTTTAAATAAAAGCATAGCCTTGGGCAACAGTTTACAACTTCATCAGAAATCTACCACTGTATATACATCCATCAGGATCACACCTAGGTTTCTGGAACACAGTAATGGAACATCTTATTTTAAACCATGGGGTTTGGGAATAATTCACTTTACATGTAACAGGTAAAGACTACTATATTGCTCAGGTTTTTTTTAAAAAAACAAACAAACAAAAAAAAAAAAACGTTTTGAGGCAACATTACAAAAAGAGGAAGGAGGGAAAACAAACAAACAAAAATACACTCAATAAGGAGAGAAATGTTCTAACCTTAAGCACTCTTCCAGAAAGACCAATAATTTCACCGTCTTTTGGTTCTACCTCTGTAGCAGTATTCACATCACCACTTCCTGTTGTGTCAATGATATCAATGATTTTTGGTTTTCCATCAGTTGTAACCTAAAAATTGAGGCAAATGAAATATTAGTTATTGTCTTTAAAGAAAGTAATGCAAATCCATATTACATATATATATAAAATTGCCTCTGAAAAATTTTTATATGAAAAATTTAATTGAAGTATATGAAATCAATACTAATGAAAAAAATAGTCATGGAATAAATATACAACTTTCTAAGTGGTTTCATTTATTTCTTTAATATTTACAACCTTTTAGGTGTTGGATATAGCAGTTGCCAGTACACAAAAATCCCTTATACATTGCAGAGTGAGGAAGTAGACAATATATAAAGATGTAATATACTGAGAGAAATTAAGCAAGAAGACAAAAGTAGTATGGATTTTTCTATTTTAAGTTGGTTGGCCAAAGAAGGCCTTGCTGAGAAGGTGACACCTGAGCAAATATCTGGAAAAAGTGAGCTTTGAGATGGATAGAAAATAGTATTTCGTTAATGAATGTCACACCAGTACTTGAAATTTACTAAGTTCCAAGTTCAAAGGTAGCACACTCCTAAATTTGTTTTACTCCAAATGCTTATTAGGTATCATCATACACACAGTTGTTCAAGCCAGTAACAGAAGTGTTTCTGATTATCTAGCTTACACCTTGCATCACAGCTATGAGGAAGTACTTCCTCTAACAGAATTTAAATCCATTTTTCTTCTTTTTTATCACCATTGTACCAACTTGCCAAACCAATAGCATTTCTTCCTTTTGTAATGCATGTATCAGCTTTTTAAATTGAGTTGAAACTCACTTTGTGAGGGTCCTGTAATTTAATCTCATGTGGTGTCACAAAAAACCTGGCAACAGTAAAAGGTTACTAATATACAACAACTAAAACTTAATTCAAAAATACATGTGTAATGAATCCAGAGTGTTTGTGGCAGCACTTAATGCCAGCTGCATTGTATAAACACCGTAGACAGACTTGGTCTCAAACATTCAGCATGCATACTTTGTACTGTGCATACCATTATACCACAAAGCTCATTGAATATTTGTTTGAAACACCTAAGGCTGACTTGATCCTATTGTATTCTACAGACTGGAATATTTTCACTGCATGAAATTTTCTACTCTTATAGAAACTTAATGGCTCAATTCCAAAAAATAAAACCTACAATTTCCATCATTCCTCAGCATATAAATATCAATTTAAAAGTCTATCGCCCCTTCAGAAAAACCTCCCCAAGGAATGTATCCTAAACGTGATTGTCATACTACACATTTTTCACTTCACAGGACATATTCCAACTTGTAATGACATACACATTAGGTGCCTCTCATCAGTTTCTCCTGTTAAAGTTTAACTTCTAAGGGCACAGGTGGTATCTCCATTCAATTCAACTTGCCAACATACACTCAACAAACAGTGCTTTTCTTTTTTTATTACTGAGTGATCCAACATTGATTAGCATTAGCTCTAATTTTGGTAAGGTATGTTTATGGCTAATAAAGCAATAAACTTTCATAAGAGACACAATATTATTGCTACAGGTAACAGGAGTAGTATATTTTTATGCAGAAATTAATTGATGGGCTCTTTTGGGGTTATTTTGGAAAGGCAAGTTGTTGCAATAGATACATACTTATGCATATACATACACTTAAGGAACCTCAATACTAATTTCCATAGTGGCTGTTCTAATATATATCTCCACCCACAGTATATAAGTATCTTCTTTGCAGTCCTCAATTCATCAGCATCTGTTGTTTGATTTTTTTTTTTTTTTTTTTTTTTTTTTTTTGGTTTTTCAAAACAGGGTTTCTCTGTATAGCCCTGGCTGTCCTGGAAATCACTCTGTAGACCAGGCTGGCCTCGAACTCAGAGATCCGCCTGCCTCTGCCTCCCAAGTGCTGGGATTAAAGGCGTGCGCCACCACTGCCCGGCTCAGCTATTCTTTTTATGAATGACAAGTCTTTAGTTTTTAAAGGTATTTATACTATAAAAATGCTGATTACCAGAAGGCTCAAAATCACAATTCAGAAAAAAAAGTCAATATCAAAATCATATTAAACTAGTAAAATAAATCCTCATTATCAGTATGTGAGCAAAGAAAATAAGAGGAAAAAAGCCAAATGGGATTTTAATGGTTTATTTACCATGTATTATTTCCATAAGTTTTACTTATAAGAAGTGCCCCCCACTTCACGAGTGACACACACATACACAGAGAGAGAGCAAGCAAAATACATATGCAGAAATTTTAAATTTCTTGTCCACTCCAGTGGAGATTTTTCAAAGAGACCACAGAATTAAGGGCTAGAAAAGAACGTAAAGGCAAAACCATATGAAAATTTTGCAGTGGAGCTTTGGGATAAGAAGGAACTACAACGAGTAATAGTGGAAATGTGCTGTCCATCTTTGAAGGAGAGGTCTATGGATGAGTGCTGGCTAACCTGGAAAATGGAACTATGGGGAAAGCCACAGAAATAAGCCCTCTGTTCCTGAGGGGGAAACTGGGAGATATTTCCTGGCTATGCTAGCTAAATAAAGAGAAATTGCCTAAATATTTACCCTAAATGTCAGGAGTCCAAGTTACTCATTTCTCCAATGTACCTATTATAAAGCAAACTGGTACAGGTAGAAGCCATTCATTAAGAATCTTTAGAACAGACCAGAACAAGAGGGAGTAAGCTTGCAAAACCATCAAAAACAAAAGTTCACTAACAAAGGGAACAATGTGAGTATACATAGTTACTTGAAATTTCAAGGGAGATACTGAAAAGTTCACTAAAGTAAAGGAATTTATATGAGATTACTACTTAGTAACTTTTATTCCAAGAACATGATCAATTTACAAGGATCCCTGCTTCTAGAAAGCTTATTATCAGTTGAGACAACAGATGAGTAGAGATAAAGATCCAAGAGGTAAGGAGGTAGTCATGAAACACCTTAAGAACTCAAAGCTCAATTTGCAGAAACTAAACCTAAGAAATAGACAGTTAATAAGAATACTATATAAGTAAATATATATACATAAATATTTGGTTACTAATATCTTACTAAATTAGTGTATTAAAAATAGACTTAAGGCGTTACTTGCATCCTTTCCCCGAAACTGTTTTTCTCCAAGAGAAAATTCTATTCCCGTTATCATATAGACCTCTTTTTCAACAAAAATGAATATTACTAGCAGATTTCATACCAAATAAACTTGATATATGCTTTCCAAGAATTTTAACAAGGAAAAATGTAAGTGGAAGCAATAAAATGAAAAAAAAAAAAAGTCACTTTGGGGCATTTACAACTTGAGAGGAAATCAAAAAGGAGAAAAAAATGAAATCATTGTTAGCAGGGACTGACTGGACCTTACATCTCTGAAACCACAAACCTTAACAGTAGAGCTGGCGAAAGGCTGAATTACATCAATGTTTTAAAAGAGTGAAGCAGCAGTTTGCAAGTGATTGTAGAAAACTGTTGGGCAAATTAAACACCACATGCAAACACCTGTATTAGGACCTGAGACATCTGGGTGCCTGGGAAAGACAGAAATCAAATATTCAAGAGAGAAGCACAGGAGTGAAGGGTGGTGCTGAGGCTACACTCAAAGGTTAGAGTTAGAAAGTGAAAAGGCCTTATAATAAAATTAAAAGTTTTAGAGTTTTATTCAAAAGCAAACTTACTTTGTTTTGAGCAAAGATGTTGATACTTAGTTTGCTTTTGATGAATAGTAGAAGTTTGGAAAAGCAAAGCATGGATCAACGGTGAGATTAGTGGCAGTGCTTTTGTATATATGGCTTAGACCAAATTTTATCTTGTCAGGAAACCCAATCATGATCTCAGTCAGTTTTCCTGTCATCTCACCTCTGTATCTCTGTAACAGTCACAGTTTGCAGGACTTCATTATTTAATGGATTTGTAGGCACCTACCAGGTACTTGAATGCTTGCTGAGAGAATGTTAAATATTTATGTAATTTTTACTCTCCTCATGCCGTCTGTATACAGGAGTGTGCTATCACACCTGACTCTGCCCTCTACTTTGCATACACCCAGAAGCTGGGATAAAAAAGGACTTGGTCTAAGAAGTTAAAGGAGGAGACAACTGGCTTTTTCCTCCAAGTTCTCATTTGTAACCTCTAGGCCTTTACTTAGATCCCATCTGGCAACTCAAATAGCCAGGTAGGCCTCCTTTTCTACTCTTTTCATTTTATTTCTATTTGCTTTTTTACCTTAATGATGTACATACAGAGCTACAAAATAATTACTTTAGGTAAGAAAAAAATTAAAGTCGCTTGTGTAAGTTTAAACAAAAGATGTTTATAATCTGGGAATAAATGCTGGAAGATCTTATGTTTTCTTTTGGTTCAATGTTTTATTGACTAAATGTTAATGCTTACGTAAATATCAAGCTTATGTTCCCTTCAGACAATGACCCAGCATGAACTCCCTCTGCTAGCATTTGGTGTTTATTCAGGACTTTTAAAAAAAAGTATTGAACACTTTAGCACTGTAAAATCAGATGTAGTTGACTCTCTTAATTATCAAGTAATTCTATGGGGTAAAAAACTGTTACTTTACAGAAACAAAGTACTCTGATAACCAGAACTGAAAATTCTACAAATGTCCATTGAGTAGTACTACTCCAAAATCTTCAGAATTTTCTGATCCTCTAACAAAGAGAACCAGTGAGCCACTTAGCCTAGCTGTTCTCCCACACCCTACAAAAAGTAAACACACACTCCTGTGTATTGGGAAGCATTTCCACTGTGTAATAAATTCTCAATGTGGCATTGCTGTTACCAAGTTTTAAACCTTAGCAATTACTATTAATAAAATAACACCTGTAATCACCAGGAGGGCACTCATACTTGAACTTCTAATCAGAGACCAGCCACCGTATGCTTCAGGGCACAGATATGCACCGGAAAGGGGAAGTAACGAACACTTGGAAGTCGGACTCCCTGAGAGTCCCTCAGAGTGGACACACAGGCTTCTTTCCTACCCTTTCCAATAATCTCTAACATTTAAGTCAATTATCCTCCTATCCATTTATGTCAATTATCAGGCAGCACGATAAAAGAACTAAAGATTGGAGGAAAAATCAAGGGTTAGGAGGAGAGGAATTATTAAGTATCCCTCTTTTGTAAGGAACAAGGATAAGATGGATCAATGTAATCTAATATATCTTTTTGATAAACTGACGCTGGACCGAAAGGGAAAATAAGCGCTAGTTTTAGTCAGGGAAGATCTTCAACAAAGGTTAGAGAATATTTATTAGTGGGTTTTAGTAAGAGGCTAGTTTAGTTTAAAAACACAATACATTTTACTCAGACTTTTTTTTTAACATCACTTTTCTGTAAGATCCTTGTTCCTAAAGACTTCTAACTTGCATGAAGTAAAATAAAGTCATTTTGGGGAAGTCACAATCAAAGTATGTTCTCTTATGTTTAGAAGCGTTTAAAACGCATATCTTCCTAAGGCCTGAAAAGTTGGCCCAAAACAAATTAGTCGGGCCTTTTGTAAAAAAAAAAAAAAAAAAAAAAAAAAAAAAAAAAAAGACTAACCCAAAGATTTCAAGGACCCTGAACAAATACACAGCAGATAACTTTCCCATGCCACCCCCCCAAGAATTAAACTGTAAAATTTTCCCTTGCCGAGGTCGGGTGCTGACCCTGAAGAGGTGTGGGGCCTGGAACGCCCCGGCTGACCAGCAAAGCTTCCCCGCGGCCCCCGATCCCGAACAGCCACGCTGACCACGCCGCTTTTGTGTGGAGAGGGAACGGGGCCCGGCGGTCGCCCGGAGCTGTCTGGCCCGCCCCGGCCTGTCCGGTCCCCGGTTTGGTTTAGGTTCGGCCCTTCGGCTAGGGGCCCGCGGCGCCGCCTCACCTGCATGCCCGGGGCCCCGGGATCGACCCCAGTGTCCAGGACGGCGATGAGCACACCGCGCCCGTCATACTCCGGGTATCGGCACAGGAAGGAGGAGGCCCCGGTCTCTTTCTTTGGTAGAAGACCATGGAAAGGGAAGGGCTCCTCGGTCGCGGCGGTGGCCATGGACGCAAGCTGGAGGAAGGACGAGGAAGAGGCAAACTGCCAGGCAGCGCGCGGACGAGCGGCGCGAGGACACCAGGCTACCGCGGGACAGAGGTGGGGAAGGGGCGGAGCCTAGCCAGCAGTACCCAATCGCATGCGGTCAGAGATGTCTAGCCAATCATATACTTCAACGTAAGCTAACGGCGCCACTACGAGGCACGACACAGGAATGTTACCCAGGCTGCAGAGCAGGGGTGGAGTTTGCGCTGATGCAATTGACAGCGCACTGAAGGGAGGTTCTTAAAGGGTTTCTGTTTGGGATGCCAAGAAACACAGTCTTGCCTTCGGAGCTGTCATTCTCTGTGAGAAGTCGCGAGAGGAACAGGCCGTCTGCCTGAGGCGTGGGATCCTCGCGACACCGCGGATGTTGGCTTAACAAGCTGCGGACCGGAAGCCTGTAAAGTCGAGCTCGGAAGTCTCAGATTTAGTGGTACGGCGCTGTCAGGGTGAGGTGCTTTTTGTCAACAGGAAGTGGGTTGTTGGCTATTTTGTCGCCAGAGTCCCCGAAGCAAAGCTAGTGACAGAAATGGGCCCCCTCCTTAGTGGCTTACTCTTGGCATCTGGGACTTCTGAAAAATACCTGCCTTTTCTGCAGTGACGTTCCTGTTTGCCACTTCAGGCTCAACACAGTTACCGAGCCATAGTTTGCGTTCTTTCCCCGTTAGGATGTATAGTGACAGCAATCGTAAATGACATTTGAAATTTAAACTACACAGATTATCCAGTAACAAAGGTTGCCTACATTCATAATTAAAAAAAAATTTGGGGATGAAAATAATTTTTTCCTTTTTGTGACAAATCCACTCTGTACCACTGAGAGATTCTATACCTTTTCACAGTCTGTGGTCAGCCTGGAGGCCTCTGAAATACTGAGCGCAGTACCCCAGCCATAAGTGTGGTAATTCCTCTCTTTAGTAGCAGCGACTGCTGTGTCCACTCCAACCGTCCCCGCAGCTGGAAGACGCCAGAGTAATCTTAATTGTCCCACTGACGAACTCAAAAGACCTTATCACAGAAATGTTTTTATATGCATAAAATAAAATCTATAGGATTATACAGGAAGTAGACGATTGAAATAGTTATAAAAACTCAATTTTTGTTGTACTGCAATAGCTTCACATATGTGAATAATTACATATATGCTCTTTTTTAAAGTAAATAACAGGGTCATCGTCAAGTCTAATAAACTAACGTTATTTTTAAATTGGGAAGCAATCATAAGTGACATTTGAATGTATCTAAACTATACAGATTAACCAGTAATAAAGGTTGTCTATGTTCATAATTAAGAAAGTATGGGGGATGAAAATCAATTTTCCCTATTTCTGTGGTCTCCAGTTTAAGAGGCAGGTTCATAGAATCCCTTGTATGCCATTGTTATCAAACTGTAGCATTTCCATTGACTCCTCAAACTTTGCTCTAGTGTCTGCAGTAATTCCTGATGATCCTCTTCATTTTTCATTCTTTAAGGTTAAAAGAGTTAAACTCTTGGTGGTGAGGGAAAAGAAACAAGGTTCATGATTTCTCTATTCCCAATTGTGTTTCATTTCCTTTAGGAAACAATTGGAAAATACTTCAACAGTAAAGGAAAAAGAATGGCAAACTCTGCAGAGATGTTCATATTGAACAGGCAGTGGCAAAATGCTTTAACTCGAACTCGAAGCTTCACCTGAGCCATGGCCCCAGCACTTTATTTCACAAAGAGAAAATGACTCTGATGGCCATGGGTTACAAAATAAGTCACTGCTGAAACTAAGTTCCTTTTTCACCCTACTGTGTTGTGCCCACTAGTCAGAGTATGAATGCCTACTCAGTGAGTGCCTAGAATAGAGCTGTTTATTATAACAACAGAGCAACAGGATTAAAAGAAAAATGATTTTCAAGTTTTTTGTGGTGTCTCCCGCAATTTTTTAAAAAATTAAGTTTCCCTTTTTACAGTTGTAAGGTGACATCTGATGCTAAATCACAGCCTTGGAGCTTTAAAGGACATTATTTCTGGTGCACTCTTTATATCACTCATTTCTATATAGCCAGTTGAATGGTACTCTTTAATGCCTTACATCCTTTATTTATAAAACATTCAAGCACTGAAAATCAACCATTCTAAGTCACTATTTTCATTTGCAACTATATTTTCATTCTATAACCACATTCAGACTTTGATCCTGATAAGATTTACATTTTAAAGATGTGACCTTCCATTATAAATGCATCGCTTATTGTATTTATATGATATAAAATATCTATTTCTACAAAAAAACATAAAATATATTAAATTGTAAGTTGAAAGAATTTCCTGGTATCAGAATGTTAATTTTTCTTTTGGATTAAGTTATCCTACAATTACAAAATTGATGAAAACAATGAGTAAATCTTAAAATTAAAATGAAAAAAAAAAGGTAAGGGCCAGGGGAGGGAGGGGAGGAAAGAAACGGCAGCTTTTGCAAAGATGTTTGGTGTGAATTAGCCATATTTCCATTCATAACAGACTATTCTAGTTACAAATATAAGATTCCCATGTGTATGTCTCTTACAAAATCAGAGTCATCAGCTGCTACCTTTTATGGAGCAAAAATGGGATATACAGTATTATATAACTTGCCTCAAAGGTGACATGAGCAACATCTGGAAGCACAGTTACTCCCATCTTTTGAACCACTCATGATAAATGTCATCTTTTGCTATAATCTTTGCCTAAATTGGAGACAAGGTGGATTTAATAAGATGGAGACAATTAAATACAAAACACTGCGTGCTGCTGTGCTTTCCTGCTCCTTCCCCAGCACTTGCTCCACATAGAAATCCTGAGATATGTTTGAAAGACTAACATTTATTTAATATGGTTGTGGCACCTGTAATCCTAGCTCCTAGAAAATAGAAGTAAAAGGATTCTGAACTGGAGGCCAGACTGGGGTATACAACCAGACTTTATCTCAAAAAAACTTAACTTATTCTTGATTTTTATTAGATTTTTATTTTTATTTATTTCTATTTCAGATGTTATCCACCTGCCCAGTTTCCATCCACAAACCCCCTATCTCACCCCTCCCCCTGCTTTTATGAGGGAGTTCCCCCACCCACCCACTCCCACCAAACTGCTCTAGCATTCTCCTACACTGGGGCATGGACCTCCACAGGACCAAGGGTCATCCCTCCCATAATGCAATCCTCTGCTATATATGCAGCTGGAGCCATGGGTCCCTCCATGTGTACTCTGGTTGGTGGTTTAGCCCCTGGGAGCTCTGAGAGGTCTGCTTGGTTGATTTTGTTGTTCTTCCTATGGGGTTGCAAACCCCTTCAGCTCCTTCAGTCCTTCCCCTAATTCCTCCATTTGGGCCCATCTGCTCAGTCTGATGGTTGGCTGCAAGCATCCTCATCTGCATTAGTCAGGCTCTGGCAGAGCCTCTCAGGGGACAGCCATACAAGACTCCTGTCAGCAAGGGCTTTGTGGCATCAGCAATAGTGTCTGGGTTTGGTGTCTGCATGTGGGATGGATCCCCAGGTGGGGCAGTCTCTGGATGACCTCTCCTTCAGTCTCTGCTCCACTCTGTACCTGCATTTCCATTAGACAGGAGCCATTCTGAGTTAATATTTTTAGATGGGCGCATGGCCCCATCCCTCAACCAGGAGCAGTGCCTAACCTCCGGATATGGTCTCTACAGGTTCTCTCTCTTCTTTTTTTGGAATTTCAACTAATGTCATCTCCATTGTGTCCTGGAAGCCTCTTGCTTTCCAGGCATCTAGGACTTTCTAGTGGCTACCCCCAGTTCCCCATCCCCTACTGCTACACTCCTCCATTCAATTTCCTGACCCTCTGTACTTCCCTGTCTCCTCCCACACCTGACCCCTTTTACCCTCCCCATCTTCTCTCCCTCTACCTCCCATGATTATTTTGTTCTCTCTTCTAAGTAGGACTGAAGCATCCACACTTTAGTCTTCCTTCTTCTTGAGCTTCATATGGTCCATGAGTTGTATCGTGGGTATTCCTAACTTTTTTCCTAGTATCCACTTATCAGTGAGTAGATACCATGTGTGTTCTTTTGTGACTGGATTACCTCACTCAGGATGGTATTTTCTAGTTCCATCCATTTGCCTGCGAATTTCATGAAGTCATTGTTTTTAATAGCTGAGTAGTACTCCATTGTGTAAATGTACCTCATTTTCTCTTCATCTGGGTTATTTCCATATTCCACCTATTATAAATAAGGCTGCTATACACATGGTGGAACATGTGTCCTTGTTATATGTTGGAGCATCTTTTGGATGTATTCCCAGGAGTGGTATAGCTGGATCCTCAGGTATTACCATGTCCAATTTTCTGAAGAATCACCAGATTGATTTCCAGAATGGTTGTACCAGCTTGTAATCCCACCATCAGTGGAGAAGTGTTCCTCTTTCTACACATCCTCGCCAGCATCTGCTGAGTTTTTGATCTTAGCCATTTTGACTGGTGTGACGTGGAATCTCAGTGTTGTTTTGATTTACATTTCCCTCATGACAAAGGATATTGAACATTTCTTTTGGTGCCTCTCAGTCTTTTGAGATTCCTCAGGTGAGAATTCTTTGTTTAGCTCTGTACCCCATTTTCTAATGGGGTTACTTGGTTCTGTGGAGTCTAACTTACTGAGTTCTTTGTATATATTGGATATTAGCCCTTATTCAGATGTAGGGTTGATAAAGATCTTTTCCCAATCTGTAGGTTGCCATTTTGTCCTATTGACAGTGTCCTTTGCCTTACAGAAGCTTTTCAATTTTGTGAGATCCCATTTGTCTATAGTTGATCTTAGAGCCTGAGCCATTGGTATTCTGTTAGGAACTTTTCTCCTGTGCCAGTATGTTTGAGGCTCTTTCCCACTATCTCTTCTATTAGATTCAATGTATCTGGTTTTATGTGGAGGTCCTTGATCCACTTGGACATGAGCTTTGTACAAGGAGATAAGAATGGATCAGTTTTTATCTTAGCCATTCTGACTGGTGTGAGGTGAAATCTCAGGGTTATTTTGATTTGCATTTCCCTGATGACTAAGGATGTTAAACATTTCTTTATGTGCTTCTCAGCCCTTCGAGTTTGCTCAGTTGAGAATTCTTTGTTCAGCTCTGTTCCCCCAGTTTTTTAATTGGGTTACTTGGTTCTGTGGAGTCTTAACTTCTTGAGTTCTTTGTATATATTGGCTATTAGCCCTCTATCAGGTGTAGGATTGCCATTTTGTCCTATTCACACTATACTTTGCATTACAGAAGCTTTGCAATTTTATGAGATCCCATTTCTCAATTCTTGATCTTAGAACATAGCCATTGGTGTTCTGTTCAGGAAATTTTTCCCTATGCCCATGTGTTTGAGACTTTTCCCCACTTTCTCTTCTATTAGATTCAGTGTATCTGGTTTTATGTGGAGGTCCTTGATCCACTTGGACTTGAGATTTGAACAGGGAGATAAGAATGGATCAATTTGCATTCTTCTACATGCTGACCTCCAGTTGAACCAGCACCATTTGTTGAAAATGCTGTCTTTTCTCTGGTGGAATTTCTGGGATCGCTTAAGTATACTATCATATCATCTGCAAATAGTGAAATTTTGACTTTTTCTTTCCAATTTATATCCCTTTGACCTCTTTTTGTTGTCTAATTGCTCTAGCGAGAACTTCAAGTACTATATTAAATAGATAGGGAGAGAGTGGGCAGCCTTGCCTAGTTCCTGATTTTAGTGGGATTGCTTCAAGTATCTCTCCATTTAGTTTAATGTTGGCTACTGGTTTGCTGTATATTTCTTTACTATGATTACGTATGGGCCTTGAATTCCTCACCTTTCCAAGATATCTAACATGAAGGGATGTTGAATTTTATCAAATGCATTTTCAGCATCTAATAAAATGATCATGTGGTTTTTTTCTTTGAGTTTGTTTATGTAGTGGATTACGTTGATGGATTTCTGTATATTGAACCATCCCTGCATCACTGGGATGAAGCTTATTTGATCGTGGTGAATGATCATTTTCACGTGTTCTTGGATTCGGTTGGTGAGAATTTTATTGAGTATTTTTGCATCAATGTTCATAAGGGAAATTGGTCTGAAGTTCTCTGTCTTTGTTGGGTCTTTGTGTAGTTTAGGTATAAGTGTAATTGTGGCTTTATAGAACAAATTGGGTAGTGTTCCTTCTGTTTCTATTTTGTGGAATAGTTTGAAGAGTGTTGCGTCCCCCTCGACCGGCAAGAACGACGCAACCACTAAGATCTTCGCCAAGCAGTTTATTCAGGTCCCTTGTGCAGCAGCTTCTCCTTTTCTCCCCAGCCTACCCCACAATATATACAATAATCATCACCAATAGCTAAATGCCACGTGGAGCTAGTAGATAGGTTGCCCAACCATGATGTCAGATGGCTATATCAGGCACAGCCATAAATGGACTTGTTTATCACTAGGTGAGCAGACGCGGAAGCAGGGAACCGGCGCCATCTTTAGGGCGCGGTACATGGCTTACTACAGTTCCCCCTTTTTTGTTAAAATAAACAGCAGAGCACGGGCACCGACACACTGTGATCCTAATAGAGCATCCTCTGTCTTAGGTCGATCCTACATCCCCGCTGCCTTACCCGTCATTGAGTCACCTTGTCATCCTCAA
>CM052709.1:38995298-39024570 GCA_028551405.1 Uromys caudimaculatus | reverse complement strand
CACTCCCTGCGAGTGAACCTCTAGCCGCCTACCGCGGACTTTATCGTACCACTTACCGGTAACTTACCGAGTGCTCCCCTGACTGCAATGTGTTCTGATCTCGCCTTCGGAGGGTTCCCCGTACGGGCCACCACTTGTCGCGACCCCCGACCAGCAAGGATGACGCAACACTCGGAGATCTTCACAGAGCAGTTTACTCAGGCGTTTACAGGATTCCAATCTCCTCCAAATCCCCCAAGCCAGAGCTTATATCTCATTCAGCCA
Source organism: Uromys caudimaculatus (assembly GCA_028551405.1). Classification (NCBI taxonomy): domain Eukaryota; kingdom Metazoa; phylum Chordata; class Mammalia; order Rodentia; family Muridae; genus Uromys; species Uromys caudimaculatus. The sequence goes on along the minus strand of CM052709.1, from coordinate 39,024,306 downwards.
ACCAATCACAACAAGAGACATGGCAGCAAATCATGGGTTGCTGGGTAGCAACTAACATCCCATAATAGTTGTTTACCACATAAGCACAGGAAATCCACGCCATCTTGGGGCGCTGGTTCTGAGGCTCACCACAAGGAAACACCTACATCTAGTCAATCATCCACAATACACACTCACAGCCTGTCAATCATGTATAGGAAATACCCACAGCCCATCAGTCATTTGAAGGACATGCCCACAGCCTGTGAATCATCCAAACAAAATGCCCACAACTTGTCAAAAGTCTGTAGTAAAGGAAAACAGTATGTCAACCATCCACAGGAGACGTCCACAGCCTATAATCCACCAAACACCCATAGCCTGTCATTTATCCATAGTAAATACCTACAGCTTGTCAATCATCCATAGAAAACACCCATAGCCTATCAATCATCCATACTAAAGGAACACAGCCTGTCAGTCATCCACAGAAAATGCCCACAGCCTGTCAATCATCTACAGAGCAAGGCAAAAGCCTGTCAGTCATCCATAGTAAATGCCCAAAGCCTATAATCTTCTGTAAGAAATGCCCACAGCCTGTCAATCACCCATAGAATATGCCCACAGCCTGTCAATCATCCACAGTAAAGAATAACAGTATGTCAATCATCCATAGGAAACACGCACTGCCTGTCAGTGATCCAGTGAATATGCCCAGGCCTTTTCTTTTTTTTTTTTTTTTTTCTTTATTACTTATTTTTTATTGGATACTTTCTTTATTTACCTTTGAAATATTATCCCCTTTTCCAGTCCCCCCCAAAAGCCCTATCCCATCCTCCCTTCCCTGCTTCTATGAAGGGATTCCCCCACCCATCCATTCCTGCCTCCCTGCCCTCGCATTTCCCTACACTGAGGCATCGAGCCTTCACAGGACCTAGGGCCTCTTCTCCCATGGATGCTCAACAAGGCCATCCTCTGCTACATATGCAGCTGGAGCCATGGGACCCTCCATGTGTACTCTTTGGTTGGAGGTTTAGTCCCTGGGAGTTGTGGGGGTTCTGGTTGGTTGATACTGTTGTTCTTCCTATCGGGTTGCAAACCTCTTCAGCTCCTTCAGTTCTTTCTCTAACTCCTCCATTGGATCCCATGCTCAGTTCCAATGGTTGGCTGCAAGCATTTGCCTCTGTGTTTGTCAGGTTCTGGCAGAGCCTCTCAGGAGACAGCCATATAAGGCTCCTGTCAGCAAGCACTTCTTGGCATCTACAATAGTGTCTGGGTTTGGTGAATGTATATGGGATGGATCCCCAGGTGTGGAAGTCTCTAGATGGCCTTTCCTTCAGTCTCTGCTCTATACTTTGTCCCCATATTTGCTGCCGTATTTTGTTCCTCCTTCTAAGAAGGACCGAAGCACCTACACTTTGGTCTTCCTTCTTCTTCAGCTTCATGTGGTCTATGAATTGTATCCTGGGTATTCTGAGCTTTTGGGTTAATGTCCACTTATCAGTGATTGCATGCCATGTGTGTTCTTTTGTGACAGGGTTACCTCACTTCAGGATATTTTCTAGTTCCATCCATTTGCCTGTGAATTTCATGAAGTCATTGTTTTAAATAGCTGAATAGTACACCATTATGTAAATGTACCACATTTTCTATATCCATTCTTCTGTTGAAGGACATCTGGGTTCTTTCCAGCTTCTGGCTATTACAAATAAGGCTGCTATGGACATATTGCAGCAAATGTCCTTGTTATATTTTGGAGCATCTTTTGGGTATATGCCCAGGAGGGGTATAGCTGGATCCTCAGGTAGTACTATGTCCAATTTTCTGAGGAACCGCCAGACTGCTTTCCAGAGTGGTTGTACCAGCTTGCAATCCCACCAGCAATGGAGGAGTGTTCCTCTTTCCCCACACCCTAAGCAGCATCTGCTGTCACCTGAGGTTTTTATCTTAGCCATTCTGACTGGTGTGAGGTGGGATCTCAGGGTTGTTTTGATTTGCATTTCCCTGTTGACTAAAGATAATGAACCTTTCTTTAGGTGCTTCTCAGTCATTCAATCTTCCTCAGCTGAAATTTCTTTGTTTAGCTCTGTACCCCATTCTTTAATGTAGCCTCATCCCCCTCCCCTCAGGATTCATCCCTTTACAGATCTATTAGCTCTAGAAAGGGATACGAAAGAGATGTGAAAGCCTCACTCTGCCACGCCTGACCCACCTTGTACCCTCCCTGGCCTCCCTACACTGTAACACAGTGCACTCCTTCCCCTGTCCCTTCTTCAGTTACCAAGCAGCTCTTCAACTTCCAGGACTCCCTTGTGAGAGGGAGACCCCAGCATTCCTGGGTAATGTCTACCCCACCTAAGCTAAACCTGTAACTTGTATCCTTACCGCGCTAGAGACTTAAAAGAGCTCAGGCAGGCAGTCAAGGGGGGCAGCATCCATGCCCTTTGGAGTAAATCTGTCCTCCAAAGTCAAATTGCCATTTTAAATCTACTCCAGGACTGGCAAGACATTTGTCATTCCTCTCTAACTGACCTGCTTTTCCTACAATTGAATGTTTTCTACAGAGACAAGTACCTCCAGCAGGTCAAGCGGAATCAGGTCCAAAATGATAACACATGGGAATATTAGAAGCTTTTCGACCAAGGAGCATTTTCCACAGGAGTCCAGCAGGCAGCTCAGCCAGCAGGGTATTATGACCAGATATGCCTCTGCACACTGCAAGCCTGTGACAAAAATCAAACCCTCTGGCTTACAAGACCCTACCTCTTCATGCTTTTCCTCAGCCAAAATTTGGAAGAGATATTCTCTGACTTTATTCTTAGAACTGAAACAAGCTTAGAAAAATATCCTGACTCTGCAGCCAGAGGCCTCCTTCTTAAGATCATCATTTGGGAGGGTTCATTTGACTTCTGAATGCAGGTTTGTTGCATGTAATTTTTAAAAACATGCTTCTGCCTTCTCAGGTGTTCTGTCCATGGTCTCGGCTAGGCTCCAAGATCAGCAGCCACGGGCCTCACTCACCAAAGGCCAGCTGGCCATTTTTCCTGGGAGCCGTGATCAATCCCCTAGCCCCTCATGGCTAGCTTCACCAACGGCCAGCTGGTGCCTTTCCCAAGAATGCCAGGAGCTTCTGTCCACGCTCCACTGGCTAGCTCCGCCAATCCTCCAGCAACTGCCCGGGGCTGCCCTCTTTCTCCTGCCCACCTTAGCACCACAGAAGGAAAACACTAGACAGTTTTATTATTTTAAAACTAACCAGATAACTCAATGGCTGGTCGAAGAATTTCCTGCCCTAATCTTATCAACTAGCTCCCTCGATCCTCCTTGCCTAGGGGACCCAAGACCTACATGCCTGCAGTTTCCTACTCTCTCCAAAGCCTGCTCTGAATTCCTCTTTTTCTCTTCATCCCTTCTCTTCCTTCTAGGACCCGGAAGTCCCACCTTTTTCCTTTCACCCAGCAATTAGCTTCTGCTTCCTTTATTGACACAATCAAGAACCAATTAGGGAATCAACCCCTCCCCCTACACATGTTCACTTGCCAAGGCCTCTAAAATGAACACTATGATAGATGGATTACGGCTATTCAGAATATGGAGACAGTATCACATAAGGATGCTTCCATGTTCAGGCCTTGACAGCTGCAATGTTGTAAGTGTGTTGAATGGAACACTAGAGAGGCAAATACCCTAAGAGTATCCTCTCCACAAAAAATGCCACTACCAAAACAGTCTGTCCCCCAACACTGCAAGGGCTTCCACTATAGGAGAAACTGCCACTCTTGTTATGTCAAGGATGGCAAGCCACTGAAGTCTTTAAATTAAAATGGGGCAGCCATAAGCTCTGCAGTAAGAAGAAAAACTCTCATAGAGGTCCTATGGGTTTCCAGCATCTCGGAAGGCTCCCATCCAAAAATAACCATAAAAATAAGCAACAAACAATTCAAATACCTCATTGATACTGGAATAGATAAAACTATTTTAATGCAACAAGAGGTCTCACAAAACAGAACTAATTCCCAGGCCCCAGTTTCTAGGCATAGGAAGCTGCTCCCATGCCTTTACCTCCAAGCAAGCCTACAAATGGGAGGACCCTAGTGGATCCATGGGCAGTACACACCCCCTTGTGGCCAACATTGCCAACAATATTCTAGGAAGAGAGATTCTAGAATCTCTAAGAGTCGCCCTCATCAGTCAGCCAAAAGAATATTGCAGTAGGGTAAATATAAGCTATACCCATAAAAACCTTGTAAACCTTCCCCCAGGTTACCACCAATTCTAAAGGTTGCTGTTAAATATAACACTTCCTGCCTGGACTGACTTTCTAATGAACTTGTCTTAGTTGAACAATGGCCTCTATCAAGGGAGAAGCTTGAAGCCCTCAAACTATTAAAAGAGCAGTTTCTACTCCAGAATGTTTGCCCTTCCCATACTCCATGGAACACCCTTCTGTTAGCTATTTTAAAAAAAAAAATAAGAGCTCAAGGGTATGTGTCGGGGTCCAGCCTCAACACAGGATCGGGGTTTTCAACTGGAAGCAGGAATATCTGGAAGGCACTTAAAGAACACAGACAATATTTTCTGGTACAAGCTGACAAGCAAATTTGAAATTTTTCAAACCTTGAGATTGTTCTCTCTCTCTCTCTCTCTCTCTCTCTCTCTCACACACACACACACACACACACACACACACACACACACACACACACACACAGCTTGAGGCTGCACGTAGTCTGCACTCTCCTGCACACTCTGCTTTTCTCCTGTGTGCTTTTCTTCTCTCACACTCGATAGTCCTACACACCTCCATGCACTCTTCTTTCACTCACACACACACACACCTCACACCTTTAACTTGCCCCAGCCTTTTATTGTTACTCAAAATAGCAGGTAGAAAGAGGTGCAATCATTACCAAATGCATCAAGTTCAAAAGAATGGTCACATCCCACAAAGAATCAAGAACTACAATTGTTCCCCAAAGTTTCAAGCTTCTTCTATTTCCAGGCCTGTGGCCAAAATAATAATTACAAACTTATCATTATTTAAACCTTAATTTTTGACTTCTTATACTTCAGAGCTCAGAGCTCCAAGGTCAGCTACATGTGGTTTGCTGTGAAGCTTTAATAATAAATGACACGGGCAAAGGTGCCATGCAGTGGATAGAAAGAATCAGGCTAACCCTTAACTCAGCAGTTTCTGCTTCTGCATATTGCACACAATAATTCTCCAAAGAGTCCCAGTATTTTGACTTAGTTTTTCTAGTATATAATTTTATGCATTCTATATCTTCTTTCAGGAATCTAATCTTTACTTGCATATCCATACATTTCCAAAGGAGACTAGGAAGGAGAAGAAATAAAGTCAGATATAATACAATAATTATGCATACCAAAGCCAACTGAAAAGCAGTCACACACAAATGAAATCTACACAGCCATTGTCCAGGAACCACTCTCAAATGTTGTGCAAAACTCATTTCATAACTTCAGTAGCTTTTTCCCTTCTCAGAGTCCCAATATTGGCTCTGCTTCATTTTCTAATAATTTCTTCAAACTTTCTTTGCAAGTCAAACATTAATCCAAAACTACCATTGTGCAGTTATTACATGGTTTCCAAGATGAGAACACAGCATGCCCCTGGGCCATTAGGACTGTGCTGTGCTGTGCCCCTATGCCTCAATTCTTGATTGTTTAAGAATCATTACATCTAAAAACATCTTGTTTCACAGAAGTCACCAGAGCAGGAGAAAGAAATAAGAAAGTCAGATATAATAGAATAATTTTGTACACCAAGGCCAACTGAAGAGCAGTCACACACAAATGAAATCTATACAGCCATTGTCCAGGGCTACGTTTAGGAGAAATGAGCTGCTGCAGGCTTCTGAGAAGTCTCCATCCCAGCCTGCTGTGGGCAGTCCCTTATTTCAGATGGCAGGTTCCCTGGAGGGATGTGTCTCCTGCCTCTCAAGGTCCCAGACACCATCCATGGCATGGTATGCTCTCCCTAGCAGGTATGAAGACTGCTACAAGATTTAAAAACAATTAAACTATGCAGATTTGGGGCTCATTCCCAAAGGGGACTACTCTTCATCTCTACCATTCCCATCAATGCCCCATATTAGCAATGTACATTAAAGACTGCTTTTTTTCTATCCCCCTCCACCCTCGAGACTGAATGCTTTGCATTCTCAGAACCTCCTATTGACAAGTCTGGGCCAGCCTCATATGAATAAACAGCTCTTCCTTGGGAAATGGCAAACAGCCCCACTAACTGCCAAGGAGCTGTTGCCACTGCATTAAAACTTTACTTGGACAAAGGTATCCATTGTTATCATTATATGGATATCTTGGTGTGGAAAGATTCTTCCACCTCCCCCTCCCAACTTAAGGATGAATAAATACCTTCCCTAGCCTCCTTAGGATTAAAAATAGCTCCTCACAAAATACCACTTATTCCACCCACCACGTTCTTGGAAACGGAAATTTCCCTCACCTCAATATGCCCTACCCCTTCCTTCCCACAAACCTTAACTCTTGCTTCCCTATGAAGCTTTTTGGGAAACCTTAGTTGTCTTTCACCATGGCTTTCCCTCCCTACCAGTACTCTGCAACCTCTCTTTAGTCTTCTAAAGGGGGATTAAAATCCCCTCCTCCCTGAGAGCTCTGTCTTCTGAGGCAGTAGAGGTTTTAGCTGCTATTAATGCCGTTAAATGACTTGGCCCTCACTAGGTATGGTCCAACAGTGCCCATACAGCTTCTTATTTTTAACTCCTCCCCTACTCTTGTAGGAATACTCTACCAGCCCCAGGGAGTGCTGGAATTGCTACACATTCCAGTGGGTGGTAGACCTAGAATTCTAACTGAAGTGAATGCACTCTCTGTTAAGGCCAGAAATGACAGGGATGAAGCCCTTCAAATCTTAGGAAAAGAACCTGATATTCTTGTCATTCCATTTTCTCTCTCTCTTATATTCAATGGCTATTCAGAAATCACTCTCACTTTGCTATTAGCCCAATAGCATTTGTTCCGGATTTTTGGAACAAATTGATAACCGTTACCCTAATGAAAGACAGGTCTCTGTCCTACCTCTGTTGTAATGGCTATCCCCTGGGCTCTTTACAAAGAAGCCCATCACCAGAGCCCCCTCAATATTTACTGATGGAGGGAAGAGGGGAGTTGCAGCAATAATATACTAGTCCCTAGGGATGAACCCCTTATTATTCAATTCAAAGAACTGACCCATCACTCCCCCCAATATAAAGAAATGTAGGCCATTTATTTAGCCTTAAAAGAACTTTAAAAACCTTTAGTTTCTTCTCACATAGCATTTACACTGTCAACATACTCCCTTCACTAGCTAGATCTTTTATCCAATTAGATGAAAATCATTTCTCTTCCTTGCTTCTCTGCATCTCCACATTGCTTCAGAGAAGGGCCATTCTCCTCTGCATCCAACATGCCGGATCTCACAGTCCCATGCCAGGTCCAATATCTGAGGGAAATGCCCTCGATGACTAGATCATTACAACCTTCACTGAGCAAGCAGATCAATTCAACTCACACATATACACCAATATAAAGGGGCTTCACCCACTTCCCCCACATTCCCCTTGCTGAACTTCAGAGAATAATAAAAGAGTGTTCCTCTTGTGCATCCCTTACAACTACCTCAGCTTTGCAAACCATGGCATTTTCCCCCAAGGTCTCAAATCCAATGCCTTCTGGCAAATTGATGTCACCCACATTCCCCAATTCAGCCACCAGAAACGTCTTTGTCACTATTGACACATACTCACATTTTATATTGGGAAAAAAGTCAAAAAGGTTAATTCACCATATACTCTCCACCTTTGCCATTATGGGCATTCCTCAACAGACAAAAACTGATAATGGCCCTCCTTCAGCTCCCAATTCAAAATCTTCTGTTCACAATGTAAAATCTCCCAACGCATAGGGATTCCTTAAAACCCCCAGAGCCAAGGAATTATAAAAAAAAAAATTCAACAAACCCTAAAAATCTCAACTTAAAACACAATAAACTACCTATCCCCAACATAAAATTAGCAATGGCCCTAGCCACTCTAAAAATATTTAACAGTTACAAAAGCTCCAAACATCCTCTTATCTCCTTCCACTCACCAAAAGTAACTCCTCCCATCCTTATATAATAGTGCAATCCCTTGAACAGGATTTGGAAGGGACCAGACCCCCTCCTTACAAGTGGACGGGGTTTTGTTTGTGCCTTTCCACAGGACCTGCACAGACAAACCTATCTGGGTCCCAGACAGAAATGTCCACAATCAACTCCTCAACCAAGAAAATGGCCCATCTCTTGCTGATGGATCAAGGACTGAGGATGCAGAGGAGATGCCACTCCCACTGGGACAACAAGATCTCCTGGAAGGACACTCATGACTCAGTGACAGTAGCCCAGACCATGTGCCCTCCACAGGCTTCCCTTTCCTCTATTCTTATGGATGTTTTTGTTATTCTTCATGGTAACTCCACTACCACCAAGCCTCTTCCCTAACTGCCCCAACCCCCAAATAACCACCATTGGAGATTCGTTGCTAGGGAAACCTACAATGGATACAAGACTGAGATTCCTCTACACCCCAATTCCATTTTCAGCTCAGGCTGGCCTCAAACTCGTGATCCTCCTGCCTCTGCCTCCTTCAGCAAATCCTATCGGCATGCATCACCACAACCAGCCAGTTCCATTTTCAGTATCTCTTTTCTGTTTTCCTTACCACAACACAGGCAACAGCCTCCAAACGGTCTCCATATATGGAGGTTGCAGACACTGGAAAAACTGAATTGAATCCACCAGTTATGGTGGCACCATGCTTACCAACTGTAATACACATTTTCAACTTTCCATCAGCAATGGGAGTTGTGGGTAAGCACTACCCTAATGGCTACACAAAATACCCCATGACTGACCTACACATCTCCCACCAGCTTGTCTCTTCCTCCACCCGTGTTTCTGTCTTTACCCATGTTAACACTCTTAAACAGGAGGATCAAACATGAAAAGAGTTCCAAACTACCCTCTCCTGACTATGATACATCCAAATACAGCCAACCTCCTTCCCCTAACCATCTGCACCAACTCCTCTCAATTTCTGCGCTTCCCCCTCCCAGCCACGATTGACAACTTCCCATTAACATTCATGATCCCACGGCCCTTACCTTACAAAACATTTCTCTTTTTAATCTATCCTTCCCCTTTTGCCACATAGGCAAAATAACCCATCCCACAAGTTCCCATGTGACATCACTGTCATCAAGACAATACGTGTTTACTACCACCATCATCCCCCATCCCACTCTTACCTGGTGCAATAACATTACCAGTTCCTGTATTAATCCATTTTTCAAGGTTTCTACATCCCTGAAATGATTGTTCCCCAGGTTGATTTCTACAAGCCCAAAGAACTCCTTTATAGCTGGGAAGGAACAAAAGAAAAGGGAAGTTTTCATCCCTCTGCTCATGGAACGGGGTCTGATGTCTCACTGGGTGCCATGGGAACTGATAGAGCAGCATTGTCCAAACACACCACCTGGCTGGTTAATTTGTAGGCTAAGCTTGACCAGGCTATGGCTTCTACCACAGATAGTCTTGAGTCCCTCCAGTGACAGATCACATCCCTCAAGAAACTTGCCTCACAAAACAGGAGAGGTCTGGACTTACTGACAGTTGAACAGATAGGAACATGTGTCAAATTGGGGGAGGAAAGCTGTTTCTATGTTAATAAATCTGGACTGGTGGAACAAAACACATAGGTGTTTAAAGATCTCCAGTGAATTGAAGACAGTTCTAAGTTTCTATGTGGGGGCATGGAACTAAACCTGGGTCCTCTGGAAGAAGAGTCAGTGATTTTAACTTCTGAGACATCTTACCAGAACCTTTTGGAGTAGAGGTGGGAAACAGGATCTACCTACAAAGCTGTGGCCACCGTGGAACTCACTATGTGGACTAGGCTGGCCTCAACTCAAAAGAGGTCCACCTGCCTATCTCCCAAGTACTGGGACTGCATGTGTACACCACTCCACCCAGCTGAGATGTTTTTAACATGACCTAGATTTGAATCAGATAATGAAAGGATAATGTAATAAACAGGAACCCCCATTGTCCTGAACAATACTTCTAGGAATTTTACAATGTATTAATTATAAGTAAATCATGTCCTGTGTTCTTGATTTTTTTTTTTGTTAATTTCTTTGCTTTGTTAATTGCATCTCTTTAAAACATTTTAACTGTGTGCATTACTTTTGCCATTCTGTACATGTGCCAGTAAGAGGACAACTGACAGGTGTCTATTGTCTAGCTCCTCTATGTAACTACTAGATATCAAACTGAGATAGTAAAGTTGGGCAGCAAGTGCTCTAAACTGGTGAGTGAACTCACTGGCTCTTATTTCAGTTTCAACAATAATTATATTATGTACTAGTGTGTGGGTGTGCATACAATCCAAGTGTAGTATTCAGAGAAAAACCTGCATGAGTAATGCAGTTGTACTCAGGACATCAAGCTTAGCATCAACCATCTTTATTCCCTGATACAATTCTCTGGCTTTCATTTTTGTTTCTGAGAAAGTGGTAAAAACAAATTTTAGGCCTCAGAATAAACTAATAAAATCTAAAAGATAATAAGTGACAGCATAAGCATCATTTTGATTTGAATGTAGATTATTCAAATTGGTCTGTGTTCATGTATTTTTAGATGACAATATGTCTACAATTTGAAAAGGAGACAATATGTTAATGATAGAATGGTTCTACTATTCTTAAGCACTAGTGAGAGCTCACTGGGGAAAATGAATATGGTACCCAAGACTATTCCTCATTTATTAGTTTCTTCAGGGATTTTGTCAGTATGAATTCTTTTATGCTTTTGAAGAGTACTCAGACATGCAAAGGCTTTGCCACATTGATTACATTCAAAGAGTTTCTTGCCAGTATGATTTTTTTCATGCTTGTGAAGACTACTGAGATATGCAAAGGCATTACCACACTGATTACATTCATAGGGTTTCTCTCCAGTGTGACACCTTTCATGCCTTTGAAGATGACAGTAATATGCAAAGGCTTTACCACATTGATTACATTCATAAGGTTTCTCTCCAGTATGAGTTCTTTCATGCATGTGAAAACTACTGCTATATGCAAAGGTTTTCCCACATTGATTACATGTATAGGGTTTCTCTCCAGTATGAATTCTTTCATGCATTTGAAGATAACTTTTACATGAAAAATGTTTACCACATTCATAACATTCATAGGGTTTCTCTTCAGCATGAACTCTTCTGTGTATTTGAAGATTACTGTTACTTGCAAAGTCTTTACCACATTGATAACATTTATAAGGTTTCTCTCCAGTATGATTTCTTTCATGAATGTGAAGACTATTGCGATATGCAAAGGCTTTACCACACTGATTACATTCATAGGGTTTTTCTCCAGTATGAATTCTTTCATGCCTTTGAAGATTACTGTTGGATGAAAAGGCTTTACCACATCTATTACATTCATAGGGTTTCTCTCCAGTATGAGTTCTTTCATGCTTGTGAAGATGACTTTTATATGTAAAGGCTTTCCCACATTGACTACATTCATAGGGATTCTTTCTAATATGAATTCTTTCATGGACTTGAAGATAACGAGAATATGTAAAAGCTTTATCCCATTGGTTATATTCATAATTTTTCTCTGTAGTATTAGTTCTACCTACTTGCTTACAATTCTGATGTGTAATGAGCTTATCTTCTTGATTATATTCACAGCATTTCATTTCCAAATGAGTTCTTTGGTGTAACTGTAGAGAAGCTTTACCACATTGATTCCACTCATAGAGGTCCTCTTCATCATAGGTTGTCTTCTGTATTTGAAGATTCCTGTGGTGGGTTAAGCTTTTACTACTTGGCTCACACTTATCACTTCCTATTCCCATATGAGTTTGGTCACATCTCCAAAGAGAACTGGAAGAACTCAGAGCTTGACCGCACTGATTGCATTCATAACATCCTCCGATAGTGTGAGTCACACTATATGTGCAGAGTGAACCAGGACAGACAGAAGACTCTCCACTTCCCTTGTACTCAAAGAGCTTTTCTCCAATGTCAGTATTTTGATGTATTCCCACTGAAGCTGGAAAACCAAGTACTTGTAAACTTGTATCACATTCACCTCCTCTTCTCACAAAGGGGATGACTACGTATCTTCTTCTAACTGTTCTAGGAAAGAGATCGGTACACTGCTTCTTTCCATATCCAGAGGGACAGTTGATAAACCTATTAAAGGAAGAATAGAAAATAAAAGATGTTCATATTCATACACTTTAACCTTTTGTTCCTCATAGACATGTAGTTTAGGGATTCAAGTTTCTCCACCACAACACTGTTGGGATTTGGTTTATTAAGTAATTGGGTTCTCAAATTACATGGGAATTGCACATCAGCATGTAGACACTGAGGGTCTCTGCCCCCAGTTGGCTTTGGTTGGTAAATAAAGTTGTCTGTGGCCAATGGCTGGGCAGGGAGACAGAGGCAGGACTTTAGGATTCTGGGGCCAAAACACACATGCACACGCACACGCACACATACACAAGAGGAAGAAAAAGGTGCCATGCTGGGAAAGGAGAAGGTCCAGGCCTGAGAAGTGTAGGACAGAGAGACAGAGAGACTGCCAACATGTAAGAGTTGTTGATTGGGACCCAGGAGGGCTGTAGGCCTGGGTCCGGGGTAGCAAAGATGGACTGTGGATTTCAGTAAGTAATAACTCAGGAGTATTGGAGGGGAGACATTAGCAACATGGAAGTTTGGGAGTGGCCCAGCTGTTGAGCAGTTCAAGCCATATTAAAATAAAAGACTCTCTCTCTCTCTCTTCTCTCTCTTTTCTCTCTTCTCTCTCTCCCCCCTCTCCCCCTCCCCTCTGTCTTTCATTCAAGAATCCAGACCATTGGGGTGGGTAGCAAGAAACTCACACACCACCACCAGGGAAACTAGAGCGGATTAATCAACTAATGTTACACGATTCCTTCGTGACTCTCACAAACTGTCCCTCTCACTATACTATGGTACAGCACTACAAGTATATGAGTAATATTAGCCTCACTATGGGCAATTTGTTTATAACAGGTCTTAGACATATGTAGGCATAATGTTTTTATACACTGTGTTAAATTTACCCTTCTGTTATTCAAATGCTGATTTCTCTACCCTCATATCTTGTTTCAACTGGACAATCCAGACACAGCATTGTTATGCTTATACCAAGAATCTCCTGTCTCAAGTTTGTGTAAACAGTTCTTAGCATTTATTCTCTGCTGGTCAATAAATGCTGATCACCCAATGGCTGGGAAGAATAGAGAATAGGGTGGCACATCCATCAATCAGAAGGAGAAAGGCAGAGAGGAAGATTCAGATCATGGAGGAAGAAGGAGGATTTGGAACCATGAAGAAAGAGTCCAAAGAACCAGATAATATACAAGTATTATGGAATAGGTCTGGGAGGTAGCTAGATTAGCATAGAAAGTAAAAGTAGATCATTTAATTGGTCAGCTATTGATATGCATTTTAAAATACTGGATTATCTGTGTGATTACTGAGAACTAACAAAAAGTAAAGAAATATAGCTGCCAGATTAATTCATTGCTAACATTTATGTTAAGAATAATTCATTTACACACAGATACACATTAATCCCAAATCAATGTGTATGCTTTGTCTGTGTAAAACTGAGTGAATGGACACTTCGATAACATGGTTCTCACATGGCTATGATTAAATTTGTGAAATCTATTAGGGCCTTGTTTTCTTTTCTTGTTTCTTAAGAATACTTTGCAAATACTGATTAACTACATGACATTGAAGTATATGGTGATGTGAGAATTTAATACTCCTCACAAAGCTGTGCTTGTTTACATTTTTTTTTTCATTAAAACTTCAAGGTACATTAAAATTTCTTAAGAAGCACACATGTATCAGCTTGCACATGAAAATTACCTTCCATATCTTCTAGAACTTGGACGATATTCTTCAATATTATGGTCTTCCCATTTGTAGCCTAAAATACAGTACCAGAAAATGTATGATATATTACTGGAAATTATGAAAAAATTTAAATTATTATATTCAGTGGGCCTTAGAACAATGGCAGATTTATACACATTCTACCTCTTTCACAATTAAAATCACAATAAAAGCACCCATCTCTAACAAAGTCTCCCCTTAAGTTAAAAAGTAAAGGAAATGCACATAATTACCTATACAAGTAAGGTTCCAGTAGGTTTCCAGCATCACATCTTTGTAGAGACTCTTCTGAGAAGGATCCAGCAAAACCCATTCTTCCCGAGAGAAATTCACATACACATCCTCAAAGGTCACTGCATCCTAAAGTACAACGTATATATGTATGTATATATAGGGTATATATGTAAGTATGTAAACTATACATATATATGTAATAGAAATGGTGCGACTGAAGGTATTGTAAATGTACACTTGACTGAAAATATATTTACATAATTCTGTATGCTTGACATATTAATTCTATATCACAGAATTTCAAATGCAATTACCAACTCATTTTAGAAGGAAACAGAAAAGGAGAAACACACCTCCCATTTTTGTGCAAACTGAATAGGATAGGGCATTGAAGAAGAGATGCATACTAACATATAAAAAGAAACGTTCAAACAGAACAACATGATTAAGGATACATCAGCAAAACTATATCAGAATTGCTTGTCAGGAGCCATCACAGGACAAGCTAATAACTAGGGGATGATCTTCCTGAGATGACCACCTTAGATTAAGCTCTACAATGAAACTTTGATAGGCAAGACCCAGGAGAAAATAATTTTAAGAAAGATTCCTGCTATTAATGTGCTTTCCCTGTTATTATTAAACATATATTACAATCACTAGGTATTAGCCCACGCCTTTTGAACAGATCTCTGCAGATCTATGAAGATGTACTGTCTTGTATAGTGATACTATATAGACAAATTGATGATTTCTTAATTCTTAGTGATTCTATAAGAATTCCTAAAATTATATTAGTATTTATTAAGCTCTTTTATAATGGGACTGCTATTAGATCCTTTTCTGATAGTCAAAACTGCAATGAGAACTCTGCCAGTCTCCCACCAGTTAATTGCTTCTAGATAGTAAACAGACTTTCTACTACTCAGAGCACATTCCAAGAGGTTGTAAAACCATTAACCAAAGGTCATAAAAAGGGAACTAATGATTTATCATAGGTGCTAGGACAGAAGATACAATATTGACAGGGTTTATCTATATAAAACTTCACTAACAACTTAGTTATGGTTTTTAACTTTCAATGAACCTGTGGAGCTGTGACAGGTCATGAATGTTTAACAGATAATTACTCCTAATGGTATGCATGTAAACACTGTTTTAAACTTCTTATTCTATTATGATTTGAATTTATGTAAAATTGTGAACTTTTTACCATGTGATCATGTATTCTGAAAAGATGTATAAGTGCTGAAGACAAAAGAGAAGAGTCTGAACTGAGCTGAGGAGAATTTTTTTAGACAAAACTCTTTTTAGACAGAACTGAACTCAAGAACTTAGAAGTATAAGCATAGCATTGGGAGAAAAGGAATTGTGGGTAAGAATATTATTGTGACATCTGAGCAGGAGAGAGCAAGATTAGGAGGAGAATGCAGAGTGGAATAACTAGGAAACTATAGGTAACATAAAAAAAAGAGAGAGAGCAATGTGTAGAATGCAAAGGGAAAGAAAAAAAAGAAGCTGTAGAGAGAGCAGGAGGATCAGGCAGGCTTCTCCTCACCATGGGACAAAGCTTTCTTCTTACAGACTCGGCTTTAATTCATTTAGCATTAAAAAGGTAGAAGCTTTTTCTTTCTCTATGCGATAAATGTTGGAGCTCATTTTTCTTTTCTTTTTTTTTTAACATTAAATGCCTTCCAGAAGAAGGTTTTGTTTATTTGTTTGTTTGTTTTTTAAAGATTTATTTATTTTATGTATGTGAATACACTGTCACTGTCTTCAGACACACCACAAGAGGGCATCAGATCCCATTACAGATGGTTGTGAGCCCTGTCGTTGCTGGGAAGTGAACTCCAGACCTCTGGAAGAGCAGTGAGTGCTCTTAACCACTGAGCCACCTCTCCAGCCTCTGGAGCTCATTTTTCATCCAGAATGAGTGAGTTCTTTCTGCACTGGTGCTTGGTCTTTTGCTCCAAATGCATATGTAAGTATGGATGTGTGTGTACGTATGTAATTGTGAGAATTATGCAAACTGGACCCAACTGGTTTGAATGGAAATCTATAAATGCACACGCATGAATCTGTATATGAATTTATGTGATTTTATGCATACTTGCTTACGTAAAAGTTTTTCCTTCTGCAAGCATTATTCTCTTCTCCTGGTTCAACAGAAATTTATTGCTCCAAACTTCCCCCTAGCTGACAAGCAAGAGGCATCTGGACAAAAGGGGAAAGGTTCTAGCAATTAATCCTTTACTTAATCTCCTACTGTTTTAGGATAAGGTACTAAGTGCCAGAGACTGCAGTTTCTGGACTCAGAGGAACACAGAAGTCAGGTCAGCTACAGTAGCAAAGAAACTTAGACTTAGATAAGTAAACTTTTTATACAGCATCCCTAAATATCTTGTAAGACAAAGTCTTACCCTCTGCTGATGCTCTTCCCCCTCCACTGCCTCAAGAAGAACCAACAAGGAAAAAAGACCCCACCAGGACTGGCCCTGGCAATTACTAGTTTCAAAAACCAATGAAAAAGATTAGCATGGTGATGCTCACCTTTTTTCAGGCCTCAGGAAGCAGAGACAAGTGAATCTCTATGATTTTCAGGCCACCAGGTCTATGAAACGATGTTCAGGACAGCCAAAGGGACATAATGAAACCCTGTCCCAAAGAAACACACACATACAAAAGAAAGAAAGAAAGAAAGAAAGAAAGAAAGAAAGAAAGAAAGAAAGAAAGAAAGAAAGAAAGAAAGAAAGAAAGAAAGAAAGAAAGAAAGAAAGAAAGAAAAAGACAGAAAGCACACAGGAGCTCACTCAAAAATTCCTGCAAAGAATTAAACATTCACTCCAGAAATATACTTGACTATCAGAAAACTGGAGTGACCCTGTATAAACTATAAGGGTAAATAATATTCCTATGAAAAATGTACTTTTAATAAATTACTGACTGACAGATCAAAGAGTTCTCAGAAAGATTAGTAAAATAAATAATGATCCTAAGGGGGGGAGGAGATCAACAGCACCACCAAAAAGAAAAGTCAGTAGGCTATATACAGATGACTCTTCAACGAAGGTCACGGTTTGCTTTTGCAGAGGACCTGTAACCATTCCTCAGCCCTCACTTTGAGGCTCTCAATCATTCCTGATTCTAGGCCAAGACAATCCAATGCTTTCCTCTGACTTCAGTAAACACCAGTGAACACTTGCTTCACATTCATAAACATAGACAAAAGACTCATGCACATACTTTAGAAATTAAAAATATACAGAAGGGTAGGGAGAATGTTACACAGCTGCAAACCAATCATTCTGGAGATCAGTATTAATGCCATGCATGCATGCCATCCTGGTGTAAAATATTATACCTTCTGCCAAACGTCGTAAGTCAAGATGTGAGTACAGCTCAGCACAATAGCAATTGCTAGACATGTAGAAAACCCTAATTCCACAAAAACATCAGGCTAGAAAATGGCTTCTCAGGGAAAAGCAATTGCTTATATTTACCATACATTATTTAGGAATAGAGTCAGGATCGTATGGCTTTATAAAAAGAGCCTGCTCAGTTTCAACCACACAAAGAAGACAAGTGTAAAAACATCATCATACCTGGAAAAGTTTTCATTCAACCCATCACATTTTCACACAAGTCATGATACATTCTCTCTTAGTTAGGGTTTTATTGCTGTGAAGAGACACCATGACAAAGGTAACTCTTATAAAAAGAAAACATTTAATTGGAACTAGCTTCTACTTTCAGAAGTTCAGTCCATTATCATCATGGCAGGAAGCATGGCATTCTGCAGGCAGACATGGTGCTGAAAGAGCCAAGAATTCTACATTTTGATACAAAAGCAACCAGGAGGAGACTCTAGTCCACAGGCAGATTGGAAGAAACTCTCTACAGTGGTCAGAGCTTGAGCAGTAGCAGACCTCAAAGCCCACCACAGCAATGACACACTTTCTCTAACAAGGCCACACCTCCTCCAATAAGGCCAGACCTCCTAACAGTGCCATTTCCCATGAGCCAAACTTATTCAAACCACCACATTCCACTCCCTGCCCCCCATAGGCTGGTTTAAACACATGAGTATATGCATAATGCAAATACATTTAATCCAACTTCAAAAGTCCCCATAGGGTCTAAAACAGTCTCAACAATATTAAAAGTCCAAAGTTCAGTCTCTTCTGAGATTCACGCAATCTCTTAATTGTAATCCCCTACAAAATCAAAATAAAAAAGCAAATCACATACTTCCAACATGACAGGATATATATTACCATTCCAAAATGTCATAGTGAGATAATACTGGATCAAAGTAAGACAGAAAACCAGCTGGGCAAACTCCAAACTCTGAATCTGATGTGTCTGATGTCTGATGTCAAAGTGGTCTTCAGAGCTACAGCTCCTTTTCTCTTTGTTGACTACAACAAACTTCTTTCTCTTGGGCTGGTTCTACTCCCTGTTAGGAGCTTTCCTCAGTAGATATCCCACAGCTCTGGCATCTCTAACATCTTGGGTTACCCAAGACAACCTAAACTTTATAGCTTCTTGTTTCAGTGTCGGAGATCCACACATGATCTTTTAGGCTCCTCCAAAAGACCTTGGGCCACTTCTCCAGCTCTGACCTATGTAGCACTCTAGGATCTGGTTGATACCATTCCACTATTGTTGCTGTTCTTGGTGATCATTCCATGGTACTGGCATCTCCAATATCCCAGGGACTTCCCTGCAATGAGGCTTTACCAATACCCTCTCACAGATTCTCTTCATGGTGCCAAGCCTCAACTTTTTTGCATCGCCTCTTCAGTCCTAAGCCAACAACTGTAACTGAGGCTATACTTTCACCAGTGACCTTCCCTGGCCTCTCACAGTACCAAGCTTCAGCTGCTCTCCATGACCCCTTCATGCCTTCAAAACAAGGACCACCTGAGTCATTCTTAACATCTTACTATGTCCAGCTGCACGTGTGATGTCTGTCTCTGGAACACATCTTCTTTGTGCTCTCAGAAAACACTTCCCAGAAGATTTTACCTCAGTGATGCTTGTCTTTTCTAAATCACCACTAATCTCTTAGCTCCAGCTAACCAGTATTTTGACTCTAAATCCAGAGCCACATGGTCAAAGTTGCCAAGTTTTGCTACTTGCTGGGACCGGAACATGGCCTCCTTGTTCTATTACATCTTCACCAATTATCTGTATTTGATGACTTCCTTTACTGCCTAAGCTTGACTATCCTGGAATTTGCTCTGTAAACTCACTTTGAACTCAGAGATCTGCATGCCTCTGCCTCCTGAGTGCTGGGATTAAAGGCATGTACCACCACACTGGGACCTAAGCTTTTCTTTACTTGGAACATGCTCTGTACAAGGCTGGCCTTCAACTCAGAGATATGCTTGCCTCTGTCTCCTGAAATTAAAGGTGTGTACCACCACACCTAGACCTAAGCTTTTCTTTAATTCCTTTTCACAAGATCTTTATAAGTTCTGAATTGTAGTTCATTCCTGACATAGTCAAGTTGAAACCTGAAAACAGCCATCACAATCCATCCCTTGTCAATTTGACACACAATCGTATCTCCTTATATTCAAATGAAAACTGTAATGGTCTGAACACCAACACCATCAATCACCAACACCCAGAATAGCTGTAGCCATTTTGTTACACACCTTCCAGCTATTTCATATTGTTGCTGCAACATGCCTGCCAGTCACTGACACTGAAAAGTGACTTGGCTCAAGGACATGCTGGCCACATACCCTGTTTTGTTCTGTATGTTCTGAATGTTCTATATGAGGCTTGCTAATCTGAAAAAATTCCACAAAGCTTTACATAGGGCCTTCAAATCAAAGGTCAATATGAACTATTATGTCTAAAATGGCTTGAGTCAGAGCTGACTACCAGGCAACCCTTCCTGCACCTACATATGAGTTCACTGTGGTTTCTGTGGCTGACACTGAAGAATGCTACTAATAAGCTAAAAAGTTAAAATTATAATACACATCCTGTTATCTCAATGTTCTGAAATTCCTGTGTTCATCACCCATCTACCACTCCCTTACCTTACTCAGGACCAATCAGCTGAAAGGTTAACTGGTAATACTTTGCCTAGTAAGCCAACTGCTCCCCTCCTTGCCCTTTAAATTTTTGAACCTGGTTTTTCCAATAAAAGTCTACTCTGGGAGCAGACTAGTACTGCAGTTAGGTTCCCGAGTCCTTTTTATGGTCCTAGATGTCCAGCATTAACTGTGTGCATTCAATAAACTATTCTTGCTTAACTGAGATCAATGTTTGTTTGGTTTGAATGGCAATTTCTGAAACCCAACAAAAACAATATCCATGTTATAATAACACCTAATATAACTATCTCTTGTTCAGCTGCAAAGATATAAACAATAAGCTTAGATGGGTGGGATCTTGTGTCAAGGTCACCACTTCCTGAATTCCATTTAATATTCTTGAACACAGGATTTAGCTCCATCTCACTTCATGGTGCCCCTTTACTCTTGCAACCATACATGTTATATTCTTCTTTTCTAAGCTTGCTGCTCTTGTCGGAAGTGTTCCTCATAAGAGTGAGCCATAAGACAAAGTCTAAACTAGGCTTTTTTGAAACTTCCTTTATCAATGCATTTAATCTGAATCTTTTTACCTTAGCCTCAGGCAGAGTCTTCAGACAAAGGCAAAAAGAAGCCATATTCTTCACCAAAATATAACAAGACCAATTTCTAGTCAACATACTGAAGTACTCCTCTGAAAGCTCTTGAGCCAGGCAGGCCCCCCAGAGTTCAGTTCACCCTCAGCACCGATGTTGTCCATATTTCTACTAGGATGGCCCATTAAGCTCCACTTAAAGTATCCCATGGCTTTACAAATCCAAAGACCCCAAATTTGAATTCATCCAAACAAAAGCATGATTAGGCCTATCACAGCAATACCCTAGTCCCTGGTACCAACTTCTATCTTAGGGTTTTATTGCTGTGAAGAGACACCATGACTAAGGCAATTTGTATAAAAGGAAACATTTAACTGGGGCTGACTTACAGTTTTATAAATTCAGTCCATTATCTTGGCAGAAAGCATGGTAGCCTGCAGGTAGACATGATGCTGAAGGAGCTGAGAGTTCTAAATCTTGATCCAATTGCAACCAGGAAGAGACTTTCTTCCCCAGGCAGCTAGGAAAAGGCTCTCTACACTGGGTGAAGCTTGAGCAGTAGCAGACCATAGAGCCTACCCTCTCAGTCACACACTTCCTCTGACAAGAACACACCTCTTCCAACAAGGCTCAAACCTCCTAATAGTGCCACTTCCCATGGGCCAAGCATATTCAAACCACCACAGGCTCCCAGTCTACCAATAATGCAAAATGCACTTATCCTAACTTCAAAGATTTCCATATTATATCACAGTCCCAACACTGTTGAAATGTCTAAAGTTTCTACGAATACTAAGGGCAATCTCTTGACTTGGCATCTATAAAATCAAAATATACAAATTATATAAATCAAAATAAACACAAATTATAACTTCTCAACATGCAATGGCTCAGAATACACATTTCCTTTGCAAAGAAGGAAAGATTGGACCAAAGCAACCCTGAAATACTGTGGGACAAAAATCAAACCATACAGCTCTGTGTCAGACATCTGGGAATTCAGTTTCAAAGGGACTAGATGGCTATTTATCTCTGCAACTTCTCATACATCTCTATCTTTGGTCATTTCCATTCTCTACATGCAGATATTCATGGCAGGTATCTCAAAGTTTGGGTATCTCAACATCTTGTGATCTCAAAATGCAACCTAAGCTTCATCATCATGAATTCATGCAATAAACTCTCCTAGTCTCCTCAGAGGATCAGACTCTGCCAGACATATGGCTGAACCAGAACTGAACACACAGAGGAAGAAACCATGACCATTAAAATTTGCATCTTTCTGTAGACACCCACAGCAAAACAGTAAATGGAGCTTGGGGACTCTTATAGGAGGAAGGATTGTGGCCCCAAAGGGGTTAGGAACTCCACACAAAGACCAACAGAGTCAACTAACCAGGACCCTTGGGGCTCTCAGAGACTGAACCACCAACCAAAGAACATACATAGGCTGGACCTAGGACCCCCACACACATATGTAGCAGATGTGCAGCTTGGTCTTCATGTGGGTCCTGAACAACTGGAGTAGGGGATGTCCCAAAAGCTGTTGCTTGTCCATAGGATATGTTCTTCTAGCTAGGTTGCTTTGTTTGGCTTCAGTGGGAGAGGATGCACCTAGCCTCATAAAGACTTGATGTGCTAGGGTCGGGGGATTCCCAGGGGGATTCCTACCCACTCAGAGAAGGGGAGGAGGAAAGGGGGAAGGATTGTGGGAGGGGGTAACTGAGAGGGGGCAGTGAGCAGGATGTAAAGTGAATAAGTAAAAATAATTATAAAATAATTATACAACAAAATTTTAATTAAAAACTAAAAATTCACATCTTTCTTCTTTCAAGTAAAATTAGCACATAGTTGATAAAACCATAAGAAGTTCTAGCTTTGGATGAATTCAGTCCCATTGGAACAAAGTTAACAGCAGGTTCTGTATGTTTTCTAGGACTAGGGATTATCATGTTGTTTCCTTCCATACGTTAACGCTTTGGTGTGTGGTGCAGTACACTTACAACACATGTTCTATATGTAAAAGTAATGTGTGTGCCTTCTCTTTAACGATGTTATCTTATCTCCCTGATGATTGCTGCCATCTGCATTTACCGACGCCTCTTTTTCTTTCCACAGGTTTCACTAATTTCTATCCCTGTGTTTTCTCTTTTCCTCTATAGACCTGCATGAGAAGTGAGAAATAATTGTTCCACAGACTGAATGTTTGTCTAGAAACCAGTCCACTAGTCATTCATTTAGCCTTGCTTAATTTCACAGGACATGAACAGAATAAAGAGAAAATATGCCAAAATATTACACAAACAATCTGCCTTAGTGACTGTTCTATGGCTATGAAGAAGCACTATGAACAAGGCACCTCTTATAATGGAACACTTTGGAGATTAATTATACTGATAGATGGTCACTCCACTGTCATCTCAAAAGGAATCTTCATGATGGGCAGGCATGGGGCTGAGTGTTACAACCTGATACACAGGCAGGCAAACAGAAACACTTGCCTTGCATTGGTTT
The DNA here is from genome assembly GCA_028551405.1 of Uromys caudimaculatus. Lineage (NCBI taxonomy): Eukaryota > Metazoa > Chordata > Mammalia > Rodentia > Muridae > Uromys > Uromys caudimaculatus. Next base: position 39,000,900 of record CM052709.1, on the reverse strand, counting down.
TCTGAAACCTCAAAGCCCACCTATGGTGACACACCTAAACCAATTAGACAAGCCTACTAACTTAACGGCATACCTCTTAAATTTAATTAGTTCTAACTGGGGACAAATCATTCAAAAATAGGAGTGTGAGGCTATTGAGCCAATATAAACTGTGACACAAATATAACCTACATAGAAAACAGCTCTAAAGGAGAAGTGTGAAAGATACTCATGGAAACAGAGAAAGGGGGAAGAGAGACAGAGAGAAATAAAAAAGAAAAAACTATTTCCTCCAAATATGGGGGAGCTAACCGTTTGCATTTCTTCTAGACTCCTCCCCACAGTTACCTGGCAACATCCAGGTGTGGTGCCTAACTCACTATAAAAGGGGCTACTTGCCCCCTTCTCACTCTCTTCTCTCTTCTCTTGCTCTCTTACCCTCTTCTCCCTCTGTCCTTTCTCTCCCCATACTCCTCCTCCCCCCCTCTCTCCATGTGCTCATAGCCAGCCTCCCTCTCTCCCTCTTCCTTCCTCTCTCTCTCTCTCTCTCTCTCTCTCTCTCTCTCTCTCTCTCTCTCTCTCTGCCTTTCTCTATCTCTACTCCCTCAACGCCTCTCCCCATGCCCTAAATAAACTGGTACCTCAGGGGGAAGAGATCCCTCAGCATGGGTTTGCAGAGACACCCCCTTTCCCCATACCATACCACACCTCTACCAAACATATCCCTGGCTTCTTTTTCTTTTTTATAAAACATTAGTGCCGAATGACTTAGAAACTCAAAAGGTTCACATTTCCTGCTGCCACATGGACATCACTCACTAGACCTGTCCACCCAGACTTCGAAGAACTGGTAAGCTCTCTCCCCCAACTGGTCAGCAAAAACATCCCCTGGTCACAAGGGAGGGTTGTTGAGCTTGAAGCCACCCCCTGTGCTGTCCTTGAGGATGAAGACATTCAGTCTTTATGACTGGTCTTTTCACTGACCCTCATTCTAGGACCTCTAACCCTTGGGTTACCCCCTCCCTCTCTGAAGCAGTTTCTCTCGCTGTTGTAGAAAAATCCAAAGTTTAGATAACCATTCTTCTGTGGGCACAGCCACTAGCTTCCACGTGACAACCCGTCAAGTCTAGACCTGGTTGCCTATTTGTTATTATTTTGTTCTCAGGAAGCCGGTAGGAACATTTTAATAACATCCACTCCCAAAGGGTTGGTCCCGGTAGGAACATTTTAATAACATCCACTCCCAAAGGGTTGGTCTTTGCTGCCACGTCCCTACTTACTGGGACATCTTCAGGTCTAATTCACATTCACAGTACCCAGCACGCAATATATCTACATGGCCACTTAACTGGGACTCTGCTCTGTTGAGACGCTCCGTTCCTATGGCCATTGCCCTGCCCACCCGCTGGCCCCGCACCACCACCACCACCACCACCACCCCCACCCCGCGCCATGCTCTCATGCCCTGCCCCCGACTTTGCTCTGCCAAGTCATTGTGGCACACTTTTGCCTGCTCCTCACTCTCTTGCTCCCGCTCATTCCTGACTATCCTTGGCTTTCCACTGCCACCACTGCAGCAACAGCTAGCCTCTGCTCCCCACGGAGTTGCTGGCAGACAGCAGCCCCAGACAAACTCTCTCTACACTCACTCTCACTGGAGTAGAGTTGCTAGGAGATTATTAAGGACACTACTTCAGTCAGTAGCTCTCACTCCACCCTACCCCCTTGATTCTGCCGCAGCAGCATGTTCCCACAGCAATCTGCTCCATCCAGCACAGGGCCCCCAGGCCGCTCGACCCGCTGCCCAAGCCACTTTGTGGCATAGGCCAAGAAACAGCCTGGGCGCGCTCGTTTTCTGTCCCTGCCTGGTACTCTGCTCAGCCGAGCTGCTGCACAGCCCATTGTCAGCTCTCTGGTTTCTTTCAATTCTGGTCCACACCAGCTCTAAGCCAGGTGCGCACCAGACAAAACTCAGCCGTTTGTCTCTGTGTGTGTGTGTCTATGTGTTTTTCTCTGCTGATATAACAAACGTGACTTTCCTGTAGGCAGAGCTATAACCTCAGTGCCATCTTAGCTAAGGGCTGGCTGCTGTTTCAGCACCATCTTTACTAAGGGCCATCAGCCATCCTTGTTATAGGCAGTCACCAGTTTCCTGCATTTGGGAGTACAGCCTGTCAAAGCCACTTAGCAACTAAGACAATGTTTTCGTTCTATCCTGCCTTGGTAAATAATGATTTCTAAACTGTATAAGGTTAGGGATCACTGACACACACACACACACACACACACACACACACACACACATATGTTTAGCCTTGTTTTTTGCTACTGCCATTAAGTCACAATGTGCTCTCTTTATTTGCTAGATCTAGAGCAAGTGATTAAACAAACTAACTCAGATTATGTTTAATGCACCTGCTCTTAATCTTGTCAGAAATCTGCTAAATGTTTAAGCTTATGACAGAGACTCCCAAAGCCTAACAGTCACCCCCAGCCCAAAGTCTCTGAGAAGATAATGGGCACAGAGACAGAATCTACCTGGACACTGTTCCACTGCCTTGCCCTCTGCCAGGGCTTGGCCTACACTGTGGACAAGCAGGATATCCTGAGAGTCAAATGCCTCATATTGCCTAAGTCAAGGTGGGTCACTTCTCATTTCACACATATCTACTCCACAGGAAAAAGCTTTTCCTCTTCTGGGCTTGACGGCCAGACTGACTCTGCCCAAGTTACTATGGAGACCACAGGGACCTGGGAACTGTTTAGGTAATGGACTATAGACCAACCTCTGTTATTTTAATTAATATGTGACTCCTAGATTATAATTTATTCTTCCCAGATTTCTGACTACATTGACAGCTAAGGTAACTGTAGCTTGACAGCTAGAAAACAGACCTAGCTCCTTACCCCAAGGTAATCTACTACCTTATTAGCTCATTAGTCAATTTGTTAACTAGTTAAGACTACCAGATTTATTATAGGTGCCAGGACAGAAGATACAATATTGACTGGGTTTATCTATACAAAACTTCACTAATGAATTAGTTATGGATTTTAACTTTCAATGAACCTGGGGAGCTGTAAAAAGTGATGAATGTTTAGCCAAATAATTACACCTAATGGATATGCATATAAACATTCTCTGTCGTAAACTTCTATCTCAATTTATGATTTGACTTTATGTGAGAACTTGTGATGAATGTTTTACCATGTGATCATGTATTCTGAAAGATGTTTAAGTGCTGAAGACAAAGAGAACAATCTGGGGAACTGAGCTGAGGAGAAGTTTTTAGACAGAATACTTTTTAGACAGAACTGAAGTCAAGAAGAACTTAGTATAGGCATAGCATTGGAAGAAAAGGCATTGAGAGTAAGAGCATTATTGTGACATCAGAGCAGAAAGAGAGAGCAAGAGAAGGAGAATGCCAAGTGGAATAACTTAGAAACTACCGGTAACATAAAAAACTATGAGAGCAATGTGCAGAGAGAAAAAATAATCTGCAAAGAACAGAAGGAGCAGGCAGACTTCTCCTTGCCATGGGACAGAACAGGTCTTTTCTTAAACACAAGGCAGGTTTGGTTTTACTTGGTTTTACTCCTCTACTCTAAGTCTTCTGGCTGGGATACAGGCTTCCTTAACAGAACCTTCCGTCCTTGTCTAACAAGAGATTAAGCAATTGGAGTCCTCCAAACTCAGGTTTAAGTATGTATCTTCTCTGAATGCATGCTATTATCCATGTTTCCCTCCCCACCCAGTTCTCTCAGGAAACCGGGAAAACCTGCCTGCATAGTACTTTCTGGGAAAGAACAGAGATCAACAGAACATGAGTGCAAACTTAGAAAGAAAAAACACACAATTAAAATGGAGTAAATGTTGATGAATGAGGCCAGGAAACCCAGTGAGTCTGGCCTTACTAACACACCTGACTGGACCACCAAGGCATCTACATGCCAGTGTGTTAATAACACAGACTTTGCACCTGCACAGAATTAACTGCAGACGGATCCTACACCTGAACGTCAAGGGCCAAGCGCAGAACTTCTAGAAGACACTGGAGAAACTAGGGTTCTGCGAGTCAGCACATCTGCCTTCCCTGGCAACAGTAAAAGCAGCTGAAGCGCTCACTGCATGGTGACGTCACAACAAGGATGTTTTCACTCAAGGGCCGCTCCCATACTCTGTGCAGGCGCAGCCAGGGGATCTAAGTCAGTCTTACGTTCCGCTTCTGCTTGGGAGGTGCAGGGACCTCAGGTGAACGAACGGAATCACGCCCGGCGGCGAATGTGGCCGCCGGTTCCTGCACTCCGGGACGAACCCCACACAGTCTCCCGCGGCTCCTCCCCGCGTGGGGACGGCGGCCCCGCTCACCATGGCGTAGATCCCGAGCTCGCCCCGCTCTCCTCACAGCTCCTGGCAGCGGGTCACAGACCAGGACTCGGACAAGGAAAACCTCTCTCAGACACACAGCCTAGCCTTCAGTTTTGAGGACCGGATGTGCCTCCCCATTCTGGCTAACAACTATGTCTGGAGACCCTGATTGGCTGGTTAGGCCTGAGTGACAGCTCCCCTAGAAACAGCGTGCTGTGAAGTGTCACTGCACAGTGGTTCCCAGCCCTGGCCTCCTCTCAGGCAGAAAACTGTCCGGGACATGGAGAGACTGACGTAGAACTTGCGCCAGTTAGCGCAAGAGTAGGCGGTTCCACAAGCCTACTCTCAGGGACCTAGCAGAGGCTTGTGTCATCAAAGGCTGCCATCACCTGCCGACGCCACCAGGTGCGCCTGGTGTGTGTGTTTGGAGGATGAATGTATCCACCCACCAGCCACCCGAGCTCTCTCCCTCCTAGGCAGGCCTTCTCTCTGTACCGGGTGTGCGCTCCCTTTCTCTCTCTGCCTTCATTGCTCTGCTCCCCGTCTGTCTGCCTGTCTACGTGTCCACTTGTCTGCCTCTATCCCTTCCCCAGGACCTCCTCCCTCCCCCCTGACCCAATGAAGCTTTTTACACCAGATGCATGGCACAATTTCTCAGAGACACACTTCGGCCCGATCTGCCAAAGCTACTTCACCTCACCTCATTATGTTTCCTAACAACCGGACTGCAAAGTCGTCCATGCTCTACTGCACTCAGTAGGCACTGCTCCTTAATCTAGGCACAAGATCTCTGGCATACACAGATCACTAAACAACCTTGAAGTGGAGTCATCCACCTGCCTCACAGCTGAAAGGGCGCCCAGACTATCCAGGTCAAATTTAAACCACCTGGTTGATATTCACCAGGCATCATCCATTTTAAAAAGGACTCATCTAAATTGCTCACACTTCTCTCAGATAAACATTGGTAGCCAAAACACTAACACATGCCCAGCCTTTAGTGGTTGCACTGGCTCCTCATGCCAGCACTTGGGAGGTGGAGTCAGGACATCAAAAGTTTAAGCCTCATGTAAAGAGTGAGTTCCAAGACACCCAGGGAGGGATACACAAAGAAATCCTCTCTCAAAAAACAAACAAACAAACAAAAAGTTTAAAGGAGTTTGGTCTATGAACCCAAACACCAACTATTCTGGCCCCCAGAGGGGAGGTGACCAGGGTGAGAACCTGGGATGAGAAGACAAAGATAGAAAGTTT
>CM052709.1:38979522-38994798 GCA_028551405.1 Uromys caudimaculatus | reverse complement strand
GCTATAATCATTAGTTTTAGAGGCATTGTTAGTTTAGTGTGTGTGCAGAGTCCATTCCCACATCTTTCCTCAAGTATCTTCTATTTTTATCATGAATTCCCTTTTAATCAACTGTAGGTTATTTAAAATAAACTCCTACAACTTAACGGAAAAAAAAAAAGAAATACAGGAGAACACAAATAAACAAGTAGAAGCACTTAAAGAGGAAACACATGAATCCTTTAAAGAAATACAGGAGAACACTATCAAACAGGTGAAAGAATTGAGCAAAACCATCCAGGATCTAAAGATGGAAATAGAATCATTAAAGAAAACACAAAGGGAAACAGCCCTAGAGATGGAAAACCTAGGAAAGAGAACAGGAGTCATAAGTACAAGCATTACCAACAGAATACTAGAGATGGAAGAGAGAATCTCAGCAGTAGAAGAAACCATAGAAGACATGGACACAACAATCAAGGTAAATACAAAAAGCAAAAAGCTCCTATCCCAAAATATTCAAGAAATCCAGGACACAATGAAAAGACTGAAACTGAGAATAATAGGTATAGAAAAGAGTGAAGATTCCCAAATCGAGGGCCAGCAAACATCTTCAACAAAATTATATAAGAAAACTTTCCTAACCTAAAGAAAGAGATGCCCATAAACATACAAGAAGCATACAGAACACCAAACAAATGGGACCAGAAAAGAAATTCCTCTCGTCACATAATAATTAAAACACCAAATGCACAGAACAAAGAAATAATATTGAAAGCAGTAAGGGGGAAAGGTCAAGTAACATATAAAGGCAGACCTATCAGAATTACACCAGACATATCAACAAAGACTATAAAAGCCAGAAGGCCCGAAGCCAAAGTCAAACAGACCATAAGAGAACAAAAATGCCAGCCCAGGCTACTATACCAGAAAAACTCACAATGACGATAGATGGAGAAACCAAGGTATTCAAGACAAAACTAAATATAAACAATATCTTTTGACTAATTTAGACCTACAGAGGATAATAGAAGAAAAAGGCCAACACAAGGAGGGAAACTACACCCAAGAAAAAGCAAGAAATTAATCTTTTCACAACAAACCCAAAAAAGAAACACACAAACATAATTTCACCTACAACAACAAAAATGACAGGAACCAACAATCATTGGTCCCTGATATCTTTCAACATCAATGAACTCAATTCGCCAATAAAAAGACATAGGATAACAGATTGGTACGCAAACAGGATCCAGCATTATGCTGTATACAAGAAACACACCTCAGTGACAAAGACAGACATTACCTCAAAGTAAAAGGCTGGGAAATTTTTTTCCAAGCAAATGGTCCCACAAAACAAGCTGGAGTAGCTATTCTAATGTCCAACAAAATCGACTTTAGACCAAAAGTTATCAAAAAACATGAGAAAGGACATTCATACACATCAAAGGAAAAATCTATGAAAGTGAACTCCCAATTCAGAACATCTATGCCCCAAATGCAAGGGCACCCACATTTGTAAAAGAAACATTACTAAAGTGCAAAACACATTGAAACACACACAAGAGCAGTGGGAGACTTCAACACCCCACTCTCACCAATAAACAAATTATGGAAACAGAAACTAAACTGAGACACAGTGAAACTAACAGAAGCTATGAACCAAATGGATTTAACATATCTACAGAACACTTGACTCTAAAATAAAAGAAAATACCTTCTTCTCAGCACCTCATGGTACCATCTCAAAAATCGACCATATACTCGTACACAAAACAAACCTCAAAAGATTCAAGAATATTGAATTAATCCCATGTATTCTATCGGACCACCAAGGACTAAGGCTGCTCTTCAATAACAACAAAAACAACAGAAAGCCCACATACACATGGAAGTTGAATAACTATCTACTCGATGATAACTTGGTCAGGGAAGAAATAAAGAAAAATTAAAGACTTTTTAGAATTTAATGAAAATAAAAGTACAACATACCCAAACTTATAGGACACAATGAAAGCAGTGCTAAGAGGAAAACTCATAGCTCTGAGTGCCTCCATAAAGAAATTGGAGAGATCATACACTAGCAGCTTAACAGCTCATCTGAAATCTCTAGAACAAAAAGAATCAAATACACCCAGGAGGAGTAGATGGCAGGAAATAATCAAAATCAGGGCTGAAATCAAGTAAAAACAAAGAGAACAAAGAAAAACAAAGAATCAATAAAACTAGAATGTGGGGCCATGAAAGGCAGCCCGATTTCAGGTTGAGCTAAGGTTTAAACCTCGTGGGCCCAATAGGGAATAAAAACCCTATAAGAGACAGCAGGTGTTTACCATGTTCCTAGAACCAGCTCCTGACAAGCAGTTTCAAGCCCCTCCACAGGTAGAGGCATGGTCACATAGCCTCAAGTCATCCCTATGCTAATGAGACACCTAGAGGCTTAGCCACTCCCCTTCCCAGACACTATTTTAACCTTGCCCCTCCCTGGGGTCTGGGGGGGGGGGGTATGGTCTCAGCCACGACACTCTACACCATGACAATAAACACCCTGAAACCCTGAACTGTCTCTCTTCATCTGCCGTGGGGAACAACGGAACAGGCCTTCGTCTAAAGAGCCACTGTCTAGTCTCCCCCTGAAGGCCTCCCAGCGCTCTCAGCCATGGCAGCAACACAACAAATCCAAACCAAGTGAGCTAGCCAGCACCCAGGCAGCCAACCACGGTCCTGCAGTGAGATCCCGCTGCTCTCCTTCTCCCCCCTCGGCACAGGCTAGATCTAGTCTGCAGTCCCACTTTGTTCTCAACTCTTCTTTAGCATCCAGCAACGTCTGCATTGCCCAAGAGCCTGTGAACCCCACAAAGCTGGCAGCGCTCGTCTCCTGGGACCCACAGCAGCCCTCTCCCACACCCCAGGCAGTGTTCCTGCAGCTTCACTTCACTCTACACCGAGCCATGCTACCCAACACTAGAAGCTGGTTCTTTGAGAAAATCAACGAGATAGTAAACCCTAAGCCAGACTAACCAGAGGGCACAGAGATAGTATCCAAATTAACAAAATCAGGAATGAAATGGAAGACATAACAACTGAAACTGAGAAAATTGAAAAAATACTCAGATCCTACTACAAAAGCCTATACTCAACAAAACTTGAAACCCTGGATGAAATGGATGATTTTCTAGACACATACCAGGTACCAAAGTTAAATCAGGATCAGACAAACCATCCAAACAGCCCCATAACCCCCAAGGAAATAGAAGCAGTCATTAAAAGCCTCCCAACCAAGAAAAGCCCAGGGCCAGATGGTTTTAGTGCAGAATTCTCTCAGACCTTAAAGGAAGATCTAATACCAATACTCCTCAAACTATTCCATGAAATAGAAACAGAAGGAACACTACCAAATTCTTTCTATGAAGCCATGGTTACACTGATACCTAAACCACAAAAAGACCCAACAAAGAAAGAAAACTACAGACCAATTTCACTTATGAATATCAATGCAAAAATACTTTCTTTTCCTTCTTTTACTGGATATTTTCTTTATTTACATTTCAAATGTTATCCCCTTTCCCTGGTTCCCCCAAGAAACCCCCTATCCTTTCCCCACTCCCCCTGCTTCTATGAGGGTGTTCCCCCACCCACCCACTCCTGCCTCCTCACCCTTATATTCCTCTACACTGGGGCATCAAGCCTTCACAGGACCAAGGGCCTCTCTTCCCACTGATGCCAGATAAGGCCATCCTCTGCTACATATGCAGCTGGAGCCATGAGTCCCTCCACGTGTACTCCTTGGTAGGTGGCTTAGTATGTGGGAGCTCTGGGTGGTCTGGTTGGTTGATATTGTTGTTCTTCCTATGGGGTTGCAACCTCTTCAGCTCCTTCATTCCTTAGTCTAACTCCTGCATTGGGGACCCTGTGCTCAGTCCAATGGTTGGCTGCAAGCATTCGCCTCTGTATTTGTCAGGTTCTGGCAGAGCCTCTCAGGAGACAGCTATAACAGGCTCCCGTCAGCATGCACTTCTTGGCATCTACAATAGTGTCTGTGTTTGGTGAATGTGTATGGGATGGATCCCCAGGTGGGGCATTCTCTGGATGGCCTTTCCTTAAGTTTCTGCTCCAAACTTTCTCTCCATATTTGCTCCCATGAGTATTTTATTCACCCCTCTAAGAAGGACCAAAGCACCCACACTTTGGTCTTCCTTCTTCTTGAGCTTCATGTGGTCTGTGAATTGTATCTTGGGTATTCGGAGCTTTTGGGCTAATATACACTTATCAGTGAGTGCATACCTTGTGTGTTCTTTTGTGAATGTATTACCTCACTCAGGATGATATTTTCTAGTTCCATCCATTTGCCTAAGAATTTCATGAAGTTAATGGTTTTTTTAAAAGTTAAATTAATATTAATTTTATTGTAAAATAAAAAATATAGCTCAGGTAACTTTTAATGGTGAAAATAAAACAATGAAAATATTGAAATAAATCAATTCTCAGTTATTATTTTAAGCCAGTTACTATTTTAAGCCAGGTGAATTTCATGTTTTTCTAAAAATGAAACATTTTAAAAATAATTTAAAATAATGATTTTCTTTGTATAGTTCTTTTTGATTATTTCCTGCAGTCTACTCCTCTTGGGTGTATTTGCTTCTTTTTTTTTTTCTAGAGCTTTCAGGTGTGCTGTTAAGCTGCTAGTGTATGGTCTCTCCAAATTCTTTTTAGAGGCACTCAGAGCTATGAGTTTTCCTCTTAGCACTGCTTTCATTGTGTGCCATAAGTTTGGGTATGTTGTGCCTACATTTTCATTAAATTCAAAGAAGTCTTTAATTTCTTTCTTTATTTCTTCCTTGACCAAGTTATCATTGAGTAAGGCGTTGTTCAGCTTCCATGTGTACGTGGGCTGTTATTTTTCTTATTATTGAAGACCAGCCTTAGTCCATGCTGATCTGATAGGATTCATGGGATTATTTCAATCTTCTTGTATCGGTTGAGGCCTTTTTTGATTATACAGCCAATTATGGAGAAGGTACCATGAGGTGCTGAGAAGAAGGTATATTCTTTTGTTTTATGATGAAATGTTCTATACATATCTGGTAAATCCATATGGTCCATAACTTCTGTTAGTTTCAATGTGTCTCTGTTTAGTTTGTGTTTCCATGATCTGTTTATTGATGAGAGTGGGGTGTTGAAGTCGCCTACTATTATTGTGTGAGGTACAATGTGTGCTTTAAGCTTTAGTAAAATTTCTTTTATGAATGTCGGTGCCCTTCCATTTGAAGCATAGATGTTCAAAATTGAGAGTTCATCTTGGTAGATTTTTCCTTTGAGAAGTATGAAGTGTCCTTCATTTTCCTTTTTGATAAGTTTTGGTTGAAAGTTGATTTTATGTGATATTAGAATGGCTACTCCAGAAGTTATTGTTATTAATAGCTAAGTAGTACTCCATTGTGTAATTGTACGACATTTTATGTATCCATTCCTCTGTTGAAGGACATCTGGGTTGTTTCCAGCTTCTGAATATTATAAATAATGCTGCTATGAACATAGTGGAGCATGTGTCCTTGTTATATGTTGGAGCATCTTTTGGGTATATGCCCAGGAGTGGTATAGCTGGGTCCTCAGATAGTACTATATCCAATTTTCTGAGGAATCACCAGATTGATTTCCAGAGTGGTTGTACAACCTGATGAAAAAATACTTAATAAAATTCTTGCAAACCAAATCCAAAAACACATAAAAATGGTCATCCACCATGATCAAGTATGCTTCATCCCAGGAATGCAGGGATGGTTCAGTATTTGGAAATGCATCAATGTAATCCACTATATAAACAAACTCAAAGGAAAAAAACACATGATCATCTCATTGGATGTGGAAAAAGTTTTTGACAAAATGCAACCACCATTCATGTTAAAAGTATTGGAGAGATCAAGAATTCAAGGCCCATACCTAAATATATTAAAATCAATATACAGCAAACCAATAGCCAACATCAAACTAAATGGAAAGAAACTCAAAGCAATCCCATTAAAATCAGGGACAAGACAAGGCTGCCCACTCTCTCTCCCTACCTATTCAATATAGTGCTTGAAGTTCTAGCCAGAGCAATTAGACAACAAAAAGAGACCAAATGGTTACAAATTGGAAGGGAGGAAGTCAATGCATCACTATTTGCAGATGATATGATAGTGTACATAAGTGTCCCCAAAAATTCTATCAGAGAGCTCCTACAGCTGATAAACAACTTCAGCAAAGTGGCTGCATATAAAATTAACTCAAACAAATCAGTAGCCTTCCTCTACTCAAAGGATAAAAGGGATGAGAAAGAAATTAGGGAAACAACACCCTTCACAATAGTCACAAATAATACAAAATATCTTGGTGTGACTCTAACCAAGCAAGTGAAAGATCTGTATGACAAGAACGTCAAATCTCTGAAGAAAGAAATCGAAGAAGACCTCAGAAGATGGAAAGATCTCCCATGCTCATTGATTGGCAGGATTAATATAATATAAATGGCCATCTTATCAAAAGAAATCTACACACTCAATGCAACCCCCATCAAAATTCCAACTCAATTCTTCATAGAGTTAGAAAGAGCAATTCTCAAATTCTTTGGAGTAACAAAAAACCTAGGATAGCAAAAACTATTCTCCACATAAAACCAGACACACTGAATCTAAAAGAATAAAAAGTGGGGAAGAGCCTGGAATACTTGGGCACAGGGTGAATCTTCCAGAACAGAACACCAATGGCTTATGCTTTAAGAGCAACAATCAACAAATGGGACCTCATAAAATTGAAAAGCTTCTATAAAGCAGAGGACACTATCAATAGGACAAAATGGCAACCCACAGATTGGGAAAAGATCTTTACCAATCCTACATCCAATAGAGGGCTAATATCCAAAATATACAAAGAACTCAAGAATAGAGACTCCAAAGAACCAAATAACCCTCTTAAAAAGTGGAGTAGATAGCTAAATAGAGAATTCTCAATCAAGGAATCTTGAATGACTGAGAAACTATTAAAGAAATGTTCAGCATCCTTAGTCATCAGGGAAATGCAAAACAAAATGACCCTGAGATTGCATCTCACACCACTAAGAATGGCTAATATCAAAGATTCAGGTGGCAGTAGATGCTGGGGAGGATGTGGAGAAAGAGGAAAACTCCTCCATTGCTGGTGGGACTGCAAGCTGGTACAACCACTTTGGAAATCAGTCTGGCAGTTCCTGAGAAAGTTGGAAATTGTTCTACCCGAAGACCCTCCTGGGCATATACCCAAAAGATGCTCCATCATATAACAAGGACATGTGCTCCACTATGTTCATAGCAGCCTTGTTTATAATAGCCAGAAGCTGGAAACAACCCAGATGTCCCTCATCAGAGGAATGGATACAGAAAATGTGGTACATTTACACAATGGAATACTACACAGTGATTAAAAACAATGACTTCATGAAATTTGCAGGCAAATGGATGGAACTGGAAAATATCATCCGGAATGAGGTAACTCATGGTATGTACTAATAATACTATCCCAAAAGCTCACAGGCCTATGATAAAACCTACAAACCATATTGACAGTAGAAGGAAGGAAGACCAGGGGGTGAATGTTTCATTCCTGCATTGAGGGGGAAACAGGACGACTGGGGGAGGTGGAAGGAGAGGGGGACAAGGGAGGTAGAAAGGAGGAGGAGGAAATAAGGGTGGCAGTGTCAGAATCTGGAGGAGAGGTACAGAGGGTCAGGAAATCAAATAAAAATAGGTAGCAGGGGGGATGAGGATCTGGTGATAGCCACTGGTAGGTTCCAGACACTAGAGAAACATGAGGCTCCCAGGACCCAATGGGATTGACTTTAGCTGTAATGGGCAGAGAAGGGGGAGATAGAACCTGTGGAGACCACCTCCAGTAGACAGGCAGGGCCCCTGGTTGAGGGATGGGATCACCCATCCATCTCCAAATTTTTTTAACCCAGAAATGTTCCTGTCCAAAGGAAGAACAGGGACAAAAAAATGGAACAGAGACTGAAAGAGGGGTCATCTGGGGACTGCCCTACCTTGGGATCCATCATGTCTGCAGACACCAAACCGTCCACTGTCGCTGTAGTCAAGAGGCACTGCTGATAAGAACCTGGTGTGGTGGTTACTGGGGAGGTCCGGCCAGCAACTGACCAATGCAGATGTGGATGCTGGGAGCCAACCATCAGATTGAGCTCAGAGAACCTGATGGGGGAGGTGGTGGAAGGACTGGAGGAGTGGAGGGGGATTGCAACCCCATTGAAAGAACAATATAAGGCTGGCATGACTACCCAGTTCTCCCAGAGTCTAGACCACCAACCAAGGAGTGTACCTGGAGGGATCCATAGCTCCAGATACACATGTAGCCAAGTATGGCCTTACCTGACAGCAATGGGAGGGAAGACCATTGATCCCAGGGAGGTTTGATGCCCCAAAGTAGGGGGATGCTAGAGCCCTGGAGTGGGAGAGTGTAGGTGGGTGAGGGAGCACCCTAAGACAGGCAAAGGGAATGATAAGGCAGATGTGGGATGAGGGGTTGGTGGAGGGGTGTTGGGTTAAGGGGGTGTCCTGCATCCACCCCAGGACTTGGGCCATTGGGGTAGGCAGGAGGCGGGAAGTTTGACTACACTGACCCCATGCTACCCCTGGGCAGGTGTCAGGTTGTGAGAAGCCACGGGACACTGCCTGGGGGTGGGGGAGGGCAGTCTGAGGTCCCTGGGGATTGCCAGAGCTGGTTAGGAGTCCCCAGACCTGCATGGAGGTTGGAACCATCCAGTTCTCAGGCTCTTAGGCACCCCTGGCACAGCTGGATGCCTCGGAAGAGCTGAGAACAGAGTGGGGGCCTGCGGGCTGGATCTAACCTGAGGCTGAGGGGAAAAGAGAGGAGAGCTCCAGCTGGGTCCTGCTGGAGACCAGCTTGGCTTGGTTTGGTAGAGGCTGTGGCTGGGAGCACTGAGAGGCCTTCTGTGGGAGACTAGGCAGCTGACTTTTTAGACAAAGGCCTGTTCCATTGCTCCCCACTGCATATCCCAATGAAAAGAGACAGTCCATGGTTTTAAGGCGTTTATTGTCATGGCGGAGAGTGGTGATGAGTAAAACCATACCCCCTTTCTCAGGGCAGGCCTGAGGTTAAATACCTTTTGCAGGGAGGAGAGTCTGGGAAGGGGAGTTTATTGGCTAAGCTTCCAGGCCTTTAGGTACCTCATCAAAATGGAGATCTGTCTTGAGGCTACGTGACCACATATCCTCTACCTGTGGAGGGGATTGGTGTGTTGCCCTTACGTGACTGATGGTCACAGACCTATGGAGAGCTGCAGCCTCATGTCAGGAGCCTGGGGCCCAGGAGCATGGCAAAATGCCTACTGTCCCTTACAAGGTTATCCCCTGCTGGGGATCCCCTGCTGGGTCAGGGTTTCAAACCTTAGCTCAACTAGAAACCAGGCTGCCTTTCACAGTCCTACAGAGGGGTAACCAGGAAGTGGGATATCACTTGGGATGTAAATGAATGATTAATTTTTTAAAAAGAAAAAATGTTATTACCTTTTTATTTGAAGATTTTGCTGTTTTAGGTCTCTGAAAAATATTAAAAACAGACAATGCTCCTGCATACATTGCTAAGCTTATTCAGGAATATTGGCAACAGTTTCACATACTCTCAGGGTCCAGCCTTGACACAGGATCGGAGTTCTCAACTGGAAGCAGGGATATCTGGAAGGCGTATAATAGACACGGACTACTTTTCTACTTTTCGGGTACAAACTGACAGGCAGTTTTTCAAGGTTTAAAGTTTCGATAGATAGATAGATAGATAGATAGATAGATAGATAGATAGATAGATAGATAGATAGACAGATAGATTGATAGATAGATCACACTCTTCTCACACTCTCTCACACATTCTCTACACTCACCTCACGCACACTTCATGCGCACCGCACTCTTTCCACTCACTCTCCACTTGCTCCCTAGCCTTTTTCTCGCCCCAGTCCTTTATTAATACTCCAAAAGCAGGTAGAGAAAAAGACATTGATTTGCCAAATCAAATTAAAAAAATAAACACATCCCAGAAAGAATCAAGAATTACAATTGTTCCCCAAAGTTTCAAGCTTCCCTATTCCCAGGCCTGTAGCCAAAATAATAATAATTGCAAATTTATCATTATTTAAACCTTAACTTTTGACTTATTATACTCCAGAGCTCAGAGCTCTGAGGTCAGCTACTTGCATTTTCTTGTGAAGCTCTAAAAAATAACATGGGCAAGCTAACCTTTAACTCAGTAGTCCCACTAGCTTTCTACTTCTGCACATTGCACACAATGACTCTCCTAAGAGTCCCAGTGGTTTGACTTAGTTTTACTAATATATAATTTTATGTATTCTATACTTGCTTATCCAAGAAACACTCTCAAATGTTGTGCAAAACTATTTCATAAGTGCAATAGGGTTTTTTTTTCCTTTCTCAGGGTCCCAATGTTGGCTCTAATTCATTCTCTAATAATTTCTTCAAACGTTCTTCACAAGTCAATAATTAATCTGGAACTTCCATAGTGCAGTTATTGCATTGTTTCCAAGATCAGAGCACACAGCAGGCACCTGGGCCATTAGGACTGTGCTGTGCTGTGCCCCTCTACCTCAGTTTTTAATTGTTTAAGAATCATTACATCAAGGAACATCAAATTCCACATAATTCACCAGAGCAGAAGGAGAAAAAAATAGGAAAGTCAGATATAATAGGATAATTATGCACACCGAGGCCAACTGAAAAACAGTTACGCACAAATGAAATCTATACAGCCATTGTCCAGGGCTAAGGTTAGGAGAAATGGGAACTACTGTTTTTTACAAAGAGCTGCCGTGGGCTACTGAGATGTCTCAATGCCTGCTATAGGTAGTCCCTGTCATGGTATGCTGTCCCCAGCAATATACCCCCATTACAGGCATCTCACATCACTCTCAGAGTCAGTCTTTAGAGGAAAGAGGTAATGGACAACTTAAACATTTAAAACTAAAGGAAGGGGAGAAGAGTAGTATGGCTTCCTCACAGCACTTTATCCTCTAGTATATAGACTCCAATTTTTTTAATTTGGACAAGGAAGGTCTCACTGCTGAACATTTGGGGGCTCCTCTTTGAAAATTTACAGTCACAGCTCTTTTGAGAGATGTTATGTCAGGTCAATGAAGTTGCCCAGGTCCAGTAATTCACTGGAGCCAAGGCTATGTTTGTATTTTTCCTCAGAGCACTAAAAAGCCTTTGAAGATACCTACAAAGGCTGAGTCTGCCTATGGAAGATGGATGACAAGCTTCCAAAGTGTCTGCAGAAGCTTTCTAAAGAAGAAGAAGAAAATAGGGCAATGGAGTTGTTGAGCCATTAAGACAAGAATATAGTTCTGAGATTAAAGTATATACAATTAGAAAATCGCCACAATAGGCGGGGGGAACATGTTTCTTCCATACCGGCATATAAAGGATAGTTTAAACAACTGAATAACAATATCAAACAATAATGAGTAATCTGAAGTAAACTCACCCCTATCTGCAAACCCTGAGAAGAGCAAACAAATACATTCCAAGAATAATACTGTGTTTTGAAGACACTTAGGTCACAAGACTCTTGTTTTCTTGGAGTGTTCCCGTGAGCACTCAGAAGTCATATATGACTCAATTTCAAGATCATGTTCCAACAATGCACATGAATTCATTTTATTTAAAAAAAACACCATAAACATAAAAGAAGCCCTTTTTAATGTATGGACACACACACATCTTTATGCCATTAGCATACTTGGTGCCTAAGAAAGGCAGAAAAATTCATAATCAGACCTTTTGGCCTAGGGTTAACAGATATGTCTAAGCCATCTGATGAAGGTGCTAGGAACAAAATTTGGGTAAACAACAGTAGCAATACAACTGAGTCCAACCTTATGCCCCCAAACATATCATTATAATGGAATAGATGAAAATGCCCAGTTACAGTCGGGCAGTGGTGGCACATGCCTTTAATCCCAGCACTTGGGAGGCAGAGGCAGGTGGATTTCTGAGTTCGAGGCCAGCCTGGTCTACAGAGTAAGTTCCAGGACAGCCAGGGCTACACAGAGAAACCCTGTCTCGAAAAAAAAAACCACAAAAAAAAAAAAAAAAATGCCCAGTTACTCCTTCTATCCTCTATCACTCACAGGTGATGGAAATCCCTGCTACATGGACATTGAAGGATTGAATGCATTTCTAAGACTTTGAATGAATTCTGCATATTGCTTCCCATCAATGTTTACACAGTTCTCTTGATGTGAATTAAGACAATTAAAGACTTACTTATGCAGAGAAGACTCCAGATTATGTTAATAAAGTTCCATAATGTGAGATACATTCTTTAAAACTTTCTTTAAAGCATACTTTCATTGTACGTGCGTAAGTATTTTTGCCAGAATGGATATCTGTAAGGATGTTCGAGCCTCTGGAAATGAAGTTACAGTCCACTTCTAAGTTTCCATGTGAGAGCAGGGAATTGAACCCAGGTTTCCTGAAAGAACAGCCAGTGTGACCTCTGCTTTTTTGTTTGTTTGTTTGTTTGTTTGTTTTGTACACAGGAAGTCTTACGTAGCTATGACCATCCTGGAACTCTGTGGACCACCTCCAAGTCGGAGGATCCACTTGCCTCTCTCTCACAAGTGCTGGGATTACATGTGGGAAACACTCCATCCAGCTGAGATATATTTTTAAAATGAACTATCTATGAATCAGAGAATGAAATGATAATATAAGATTTAAACAGGAAAGCTAGAGAGATGGCTCAGTGGTTAAAAGCACTGACTGCTCTTCCAGAGGATCCGAATTCAATTCCCAGCAACCATATGGTGGTGGCTCACAATCATCTGTAATGAGATCCGATGCCCTCTTCTGGTGTGTCTGAGGACAGCAATGGTTTACTCACACACATAAATAAAATCTTTTTTAAAATAAAAAGAGATTTAAACAGGAACACTAGTTGTTTTGAACAATAAGACTTCTTGGAATTTTAAAATATATTAATTACAATTAGTAAATAGTAACCTATGTTCCCATTATTCTGGTTAATTTCTTTGCTTTGTTAATTTCATCTTTTTAAAACTTTTTAACTGTGTGTATATACCTGTGTAATGGTGTGCATGTGTCAGTTACAAGACAACTTAGAGGTGTCTATTCTCTAGGTCCTCGATGTGAGTACTAGAGGTCAAACCAAGCTAGTTAAGTTTGGCAGCACCTGGTGAGTGAACTCACTGGCCCTTATTTTGGTTCCAACAATATTTATATTATGTTCTGGTGTGTGAATACTACAATCCAAGTGTAGTATTCAGAGAAAAACTTGCATGAGTAATGCAGCTATCCAAGAGAATGAACTTAGGTCAAGCTTACCAGCAACCACCTTCACTCCCTGAGAAAACTCTCTGGCATTCATATGTGTTTCTGTGAAAGTGTTAAGAACAAGTTTTAGGCCTCAGAATAAACTAATATAATCCAAAAAATAATGACACATAAATATCATTTTCATTCAAAAATAGTTTTATTATTCAAACTGTATGGTATTCCTGTATTTTGTGGTGATAATACACATAAAATTTGAGATGGAGACAATATTTTAAAGAAGGAATGGTTCTAATACTCTTAAGCACCAGTGAGAGAGCTGAGTGGGGAAAAAGAATTTGGTATGCAAAGCCATTCTTCATTTCTTAGGTAGCAGGGGGATTTTTTTGTCAGTGTGAAGTCTTTCATGCTTTTGAAGACTACTGCTATATGCAAAGGATTTACCACACTGATTACATTCATAGGGTTTCTCTCCAGTGTGTATTCTTTCATGAATATGAAGATACCTTTTACGTGCAAAGGGTTTACCACATTGATTACATTTATAGGGTTTCTCTCCAGTATGAATTCTTTCATGGATTTGAAGAGTACTGTGACATGTAAAGGCTTTACCACATTGATTACATTCATAGGGTTTCTCTCCAGTATGAGTTCTTTCATGCTTTTGAAGATTACTGCTATATGCGAAGGCTTTACCACATTGATTACATTTATACCGTTTCTCTCCAGTATGAATTCTTCTATGCTTTTGAAGATTACTGTTACAAGCAAAGGCTTTACCACACTGATTACATTTATAGGGCTTCTCACCAGTATGAATTCTTTCATGCATTTGAAGATAACTGTTACAAGCAAAGGCTTTACCACATTGATCACATTTATAGGGTTTCTCTACAGTATGAATTCTTTCATGTACTTGAAGATACCTCTTACATGCAAAGGTTTTACCACATTGATTGCATTTATAGGGTTTCTCTCCAGTATGAATTCTTTCATGGATTTGAAGAGTACTGTGACATGTAAAGGTTCTACCACACTGACTACTTTCATAGGGATCCTCTCCAGTATGAATTCTTTCATGGATTTGAAGATAATTGGGACATGCAAAGGCTTTACCCCATTGATGATAGTCATGCTTTGTCTCTCTAGTATTAGTTCTACCTACTTGATTACAATTCTGATGTGTAATGAGCTTATCTTCTTGATTATATTCACAGCATTTCATTTCCAAATGAGTTTTTCGATGTAATTGTAAAGAGGATTTACCACATTGATTCCACTCATAGAGGTCCTCTTCATCATAGGTTGTCTTCTGTATTTGAAGATTCCTGTGGTGGGTTAAGCTTTTACCACTTGGCTCACACTTATCACTTCCTTTTCCCATATGAGTTTGGTCACGTCTCTGAAGAGAACTGGAAGAACTCAGAGCTTGACCACACTGATTGCATTTATAACATCCTATAGTGTGAGTCACACTACATGTGCAAAGTGAACCAGGACAGACAGAAGACTCTCCACTTCCTTTGTGCTCATAGGGCTTTTCTCTAATGTCAGTATTTTGATGTATTCCCACTGAAGCTGGAAAACCAAGTACTTGTAAACTTGTATCACATTCACCTCCTCTTCTCACAAAGGGGATGACTACGTATCTTCTTCTAATTGTTCTAGGAAAGAGATCGGTACACTGCTTCTTTCCATATCCAGAGGGACAGTTGATAAACCTATTAAAGGAAGAATAGAAAATAAAAGATGTTCACACTGCATTCACATACTTTAACTTTTTGTTCTTCATAGACATGTGGTTTAGCGATTCAAGTTTCTCCCCCACAACACCTTCTTGACTCTCATAAGCTACCTCTCTCACTATACTATGATACATCCTACGAGTATATGAGTAACACTAGCTTTACTGTGGAGGATTTGCTTAAAACAGGTCTTGGACATA
>CM052709.1:38956041-38979022 GCA_028551405.1 Uromys caudimaculatus | reverse complement strand
GGTCCCCAGGCACAGGTGTAAACCGGAAAATTCACAGTTTTTCTGTCCCCAGGTTCTCAAGCCCTGGATCCCGGCAGATCCGGGCGGGTCTAGATGAGAGGTGCTGCTCCCCTCAACCCCACTCACGGCCCTTCCAAGCTCCTGGGAGGTTACCTTTCTATGGTGCTTGTTGGCTAAGGTCTCCTGCTGGCCCAGGCAGAGGTCCCCAGGCACCAGTGTAAACCAGAAAGTTCACAGTTTTTCTGTCCCCAGGTTCTCAGGCCCTGGATCCCGGCAGATCCGGGTGGGTCTGGGTGAGAGGGGTTGTTCCCCTTAACCCCACTCACGGCCTTTCCAGGCTCCTGGGAGGGCACCCCTCTCCGGTGCTCGTTGGCTACTGACTCCTGGCGGCCCAGGCAGAGGTTTCCCGCTTTGATTCTTAACATGAAAAGTAAGCAAAATTGTAATTCTTAATGCTTTGTGGGATATGGTTATTCTTTTGAATTCGATTTGGCAATGATTATACAATGTCTTTTTTTTCTACCTGTTTTTGGAGTATCAATAAAAGACTGGGGCAAGAAAAAGGTAAGAGAGTGAGTGGAGAGAGATGAGGTGCACATGAGGTGTGCATGAGGTAAGTGTAGAGTGAGTGGAGAGAATGTGAGAGAGAGTGAGAAGTGTGTGTGTGTGTGTGTGTGTGTGTGTGTGTGTGTGTGTGTGTGTGAAAGGAGAATGCACAGAGGTGTGTAGGAGTGTGGGAGTTTGAGAAAGAAAAGCACACAGGAGAAAAGCAGAGTGTGCAGGAGAATGCAGTGTGTGTGCAGCCTCAAGCTGCGAGCAAGCGAGAGACAGAGAGAGAGAGAGAGAGAGAGACAGAGACAGAGACAGAGAGAGACAGAGAGCAACTTTAAGCCTTAAAAAATTGCCTGTCAGTTTGTACCCAAAAAGTAGTCTGTGTCTGTTTATTATGCACCTTTCAGATATCCCTGCTTCCAGTTGAGAACTCCAATTCTGTGTTGAGGCTGGACCCTGACACTCCAGGGCACTTTCTTTTGGATTAAACAACTAGCTCTACTCTGAGTTGGCAAAAGAAAAAAAAGCAAAAAAAAAAAAAAATCTTAATAAAATGACTAATAACCATGAATGCAGGGTCTGTTCAATCACGCCCTTAGCAGGATGAACCAGGGTCTGTCTCTGCAGTATGGACTTTACCTTAGGCCTGTACAGTGACAGCTCACACAGCATCCAGAATGAAGAGATGAGTCTGTCCTATAGCCATCAGCTCCTTATCGAGATCCTTTCTGACAAGGAACATTTCGTGTGGGCCCTTCTCGCATCTGAGGATCTAGGACCTCAAGAGAGGGCTGTTCACCGCACATCTGTGGAGTGAGTCTACCCTGGGCTAAGCTGCTGGATGCTATGTATGAGTCCTCCACACTGCTATCCTGTAACACTCACAAACACTTTGGGATGTCCACAGAGGCCCCAGGTAAACGGTAACCACCCATGGCCATCCTCCCACTGTGCTGTTGTATAGATGTGGGACAGACAGCAGAGGACTAGGCTGCATCCCTTCCATCTGACAAAACCCACTCAACAATGGCGATAGTCACCACCAACCATCATCTTCATGCTGCATGGTCTCACAGCCTCCACATCCCAGAGTTTTAAATGCCATGGCAGGCCACTTTTTCCTCCAATCCATGCAAGTGATCTGCCTGGGTGGCAGATAACGTGATACCTCACTCCTTTCCTTCCCTTGTGATGTGCTCCTAGGCCTGTGTTCCCATCACCTGAAGTACTGACTAAAGGAAGTTGAGAATGACTCACTGATGGACCATCCCTCGCCTCACAGGACCTGCAATCTTAGGAGGGTGTACCTAAATTCAAGGGTTTACCTGAAGTAGAATCTCTGGTTTCTTTGGAGACTCAGTTGTGTCATGTGATATTTTTCTGGAAGCTACCTTGTGAGAGGATGTTTTGCTGAGGCAGACACTTGAGAGGACATGTGATGTTTAGAAAGAGTATAAGTAGAACCCAACAGTGAATGACAATCTTGCATTGGTTCACCTTATAATGCATCACTGGTCTTCACTAACAACACTCTTGCATTGGTATGCCTTGCAATGCTTTGCTGGTCTTTTCTGATCATCGCATGTATCTTCATAGAGAGAAACGTGTCAAAATACTTCTCATGGTATTCTGTCTGCTTTCTTCTTCTTCTTCTTTTCTTCTTCTTCTTCTTCTTCTTCTTCTTCTTCTTCTTCTTCTTCTTTTCTTCTTCTTCTGACTTATGCCAATTTGATGGAGTCTCATGATTCCTTCTGGACTGAGCAGCTGCTACTGATTTGTGTTTGGTGTTTGCTGATTGGAAGGGACTGCCACTACTGATTTGTGTTTGATATTTTGGACTGCTAATATCCTGGGGGGGGGAGGAGATTGGAATCACACCAAACAACTACTTCTAAACAGATTCATATACCCTGTCTTAGTTAGGGTTTTACTGCTGTAAACAGACACCATGACCAAGGCAACTCCTATAAGGACAACATTTAATTGGAGCTGGCTTACAGGTTCAGAGGGTCAGTCCATTATCATCAAGGCAGGAGCATGACAGCATCCTGGCAGGCATAATATAGGAAGGAGCTGAGAGTTCTACATCTTCATCTGAAGACTCCTTGCATACTTGCTACCAGACAGCTAGGATTAGAGTATTAAAGCCCACACCTACAAGGCCACACCTACTCCAACAAGGCCACACCTTCCAACGGTGCTACTCCCTTGTCCTATTAACCATCTTTCTCCCGTACCATTGGTCTGTAGGCTATAAGGGAATTTGAAACATTTAAGAACCCTTATTAAAGTACGTTTTGAAAAATCTAAGCCTACAAGTGGTACCCAACATGACATAATGGGGTAACTCTGCTTCTACTTCCTAATAGAAGGAGGTGCAGCTTTGGACTTGACCACAGATACCCCTCTTACATTATCTCCAAAAGTTGAATGTTTTAAGTTAACCACTGGTGTTTATGGTCCTTTATCTAGAGAGACAGTGGGAATAATCTTGGGAAGAAGTGGATTAACTTCTCAAGGATTTATTGTGCATCCAGATATAGTAGATAGAACATTAAAATTAGGACATAAGTGAAAGGGGAAATGCAAATTGATGCAGGGGATAGAATTGTTGAACTGTTGTTTCCTTACATCAAGGGCAAGGCTGCTCCAGTAGAAAGGACAGAGGCTATTGGGAGTACTGGAAAACGTGTGTTTTGGCAAACAGTGGTTAATGATTAGAGACCCAGATTAATGGTACAAATGAATAGTGGTGACATAGAAGTTTTAATGGATGCAGAGCTGATGTTTGCCAAATCTTAGAATCCAGATTGGCCACTTCGGAAGGTTTACACACAATTTATAGGAATTGGTAAATTATCATGAATAAGACAAAGTGTCTGATAGATTAACTATGTGGGACCAGAAGGACAAACAGGGAAGTTGAGACCTTATGAGGCTGACAAACCCATAAATTTATGGGGAAGAGACATTTTACAACATTGGGGTACTCAAATTAATATTCCAGCAATTCTAGGGACAGAAAATGAGGAAATTAGAAATGATATGGTAGATGCTCTTAGGAAAGGCCCAGGTGATCGAGAACAACCATAAGCTGTGCCCATTGTCCCAAAACAGGACAGCACAGAAATTGAGTTTCCAAATTTACAAAAGGGGCCACTGCTGACACACCAACAGCCTTGCCCCTAAAATGGTTATCAAACCAATCTTTGTGCAGGAGCAGTGGCCTGTAATAAAATAAAAAAAATACAGGCACTTGAACAACTTGTACAAGAACAGCTGGAGGCTCAACATATGTCAGAATCTACCAGCCCATGGAATTCCTCTGTACTTGTTGTTAAAAAGAAATCAGGTAAATGAAGAATGATAAAAGATTTAAGAGCAGCTAACAAGGTAATTCAACCAATAGGTCCTTTATCGCCTGGACTTCTTTTACTGTCTTTGTTACCAAAATCATGGCCTATAATAATAATTGGGCTTGAAAGATTGTTTTTTTCTCAGTATCTTTGCATGAGAAAGAGAGGGAAAGGATTGCTTTCTCAGTTACTACTTTGAATAATAGTCATCCACTAAAAAGATACCACTGGAAGGTACTTCCACAGGGAATGTTAAATAGTCCGACTCTAAGTCAGTATTTTGCACAATAACCATTAGAAATAATTTGTAAGCAATTCCCTCAATCTATCATTTATCATTATGTGGATGACATACTGTTGGCTGATTCTAGCAAAGATGTTTTAGAGAATATGTTTAAGGTATCACAAAGAATTCTGCCATGTTGGAGGTTACAGATTTCTCCAGAAAAAATACAAAGAGGAGGTTCACTTAGTTATTTGGGTTATAAAATCAGTCCACAAAAAATTCCACCACAAAAGGTACAGATCTGTAGGGACTAATTGAAAACTCTTAATGATTTTCAAAACCCATTAAGGGAGATATTAACTGGTCTACAATTGGAATGAGTACATATGAGTTAAGTGATTTGTTTCAAACATTGCAAGGAGAATAAATTTTAAACAGTCCAAGATGTCTAACAGCTGAAGCAGAAAAAGAGTTAACTCTTATAGAACAAAGACTACAAGAGGCACATGTGGATTGAATTGATCCTAAACTTGATTGTATTCTGGTCATTTTACCTCCAACTCATTCTCCTACTGGGCTCATTATGCAAAGGGGATATAATATTATCAAATGGATTTTCTTAGCTCACAAACACAGTAAAAAAATTAAAGATATAATAGGAAAGATTTCTGAATTAATTATAAAAAAGCAGAAAAGACTACATCAATTGTCAAAAACAGATCTAGCCAAAATTGTAGTATCTCTTACATATGATGAGATAATGCCATTATGGGTAATTAATAAAGATTGGCAAAGAATTTGTAAATACTTGGGTGAAATTAATTACAAATATCTGAATAGCAAATGTATACAGTGTATAAAAAGAACTAACTGGACTCCTCCACATATAATAAAGAGAATACCAATTCCAGAGGCACCAATGTTTTATACTGATGCAAACTAGATGGGAATGGTAGAGTATAAGTCAGACAAAATAAGCAAGGTGATCAAAGTTCATATACCTTAGTTCAAAAGTCAGAATTGTATGTAATCCTTCTGGTATTATTAGATTATCATAAATCTATTAACATAATTACTGATTCTTTATATATAGAAAGAGTGGTTTTACATATAGAGACTGCTGAATTTGTACCTGATAATTCAGAATTAACTGTTACTTATACAATTGCAACAAGCCATTAGAAGTCAAAACTATCTATTATATATTACTCATATTTGGTCTCATAAAGGTTTGCCAGGTCCATTCGCTCACTGTAATGAGGAAGTTGATCAATTACAAATAGGAAATGTATTAGAAGCCTCAAATTTTCATGAAAACATTATATTAATAGGAAATATTTAAAGAAAAAATTCTATCATTTGGCAACAAGCCAAAGAAAGAATTTTTTAAATATCCTATATGTTCTCAATACAACCAAACTCTGTTGCATGCTAGTAGTAACCCTAGGGATACCAAAAGAAATGACATCTGGCAGATGGATGTTTTCCATTTTGCAGAATTTGGAAAACAATGGTATATATGCCATACCATTGACACACACTCATGGTTTCAGTAGGCAACAGCTTTAAATTCTGAAAAGGCTGATGTAGCTGCTTGTATTCTAGTGCTAATTGGGTCTTTCAAAAGAGTTTATATGAGAGGGTCTGAATGTAGCTTCTGGGAACCTGCCCCCAGTTAATTCTGATTGGTAAATAAAGGTGTCAGCAGCCAACAACTAGTGAGTAGAGACAGAAGTGGGATTTAGGATTCACGGGCTGGGGACTGCAAGGAGGGAAAAAAAGGGAACACCGTGCCAGAGGAGTGTGCAGGACAGAGAAACAGAGCCACCATGTAAAGGGGCCAAGAAAACGAGGCCCAGAGGGCTGCTTAACTGGGTCAAGAGCAGCCAAGATGGAACATAGAAATTAGTAAGTAGAAACTCAGAATTATCAGTGGGAGATAGATTCTAACAGCATGGAGGGTAGGCAGTTGCCCACTTATTGTGTTGCTTAAGGGATAATAAAATATAAAGGCTGTGTGTGTTTCTTTTTTTAAAAAAAAAGATTTACTTATTTACTTTATGTATGTGATACACTGTCGCTCTCTTCAGACACACTAGAAGAGGACATCGGATCCCATTACATATGGTTGTGAGCCACTATGTGGTTGCTGGGAATTAAACTCAGGAGCAGTCAGTTCTCTTAACCACTGAACTACCTCTCCAGCCCATGTGTGTATGTCTCTTTCATTCAGGAACATAAACCATTGATGCATGTAGTAACCCCATGCAAGAATTTATTAAAAATATATTACTACAGATGGTACTTAATGTCAAGCAAAAACTCACTTTAAAAATTAATTGGAGCCTTCCAGCCTGTGCCTTCTGCTGGGGCACATTACCAGCTTGTCTGCTCCTCTGAAGACACCACAGCCTGAAGGCCTCCCAGGAGTTTTGCTGCAGTGAAATAAGTAAGGGACCCTCCCAAACAATCGCAGCAGCTGGGAACCCCAAGGAGCCCAGCAGACTCAGGACCCATAACCCCAGAAACTCCCTTCCTCCCTCCCGAAATCCCACTCCCCTTCTGGCCTGCACCTTCTGCACAGGCAGATCATCAGCTTGTCAGCTCCTCTGAAGACCCCACAGTCAGAAGGCCTCCCAGGAGAACAGCTACATGCAGGGTGTCTTAGTTAGTGTTTTACTGCTGTGCACAGATACCATGACCAAGGCAACTCTTATAAGGACAGCATTTAATTGGAGCTGGCTTGCAGATTCAGTTGATTATCATCAAGGAGGGAACATGGTGGCATCCAGTCAGGCATGGTGCAGGAGAAGCTGAGAGTTCTACAACTTCATCTGAAGGCTGCTAACAGAATACTCACTTCCAGGCAACTAGAATGAGAAACTTAAAACCTACACCCACAGTGACACACCTACTCCAACAGTGCCACACCTTCTAATCCTGCCACTCCCTGGGCTGAGCATATACAAACCATCACATTCCACTCCCTGGCCCCCATAGGCTTGTTCAAACATATGAGTCTATGGGGGCCATACCTAAACATAGCATAATGCAAAATACATTTAGTACAACTTCCAAAGTCCCCATAATCTATAGCAGTCTCAACAATGTTAAAAGTCCAAAGTTCAAAGTTTCATCCAATCACTTAACTGTAATTCCCAAAGCAAGACAGGAAATCAGCTGGACAAACTCCAAACTCTACATCTCCAAGGCTGATGTCAAAGCAGTCTTCAGATCTCCAGCTTCTTTTTCATCTTTGTTGACTGCAACAAACTTCTTTCTCCTAGGCTGGTTAGCAGCTTTCCTCAGCAGAAAACCCACAGCTCTAGCATCTCAAACATCTTGAAATTTACAAGGCAACTTCAATGTGACAGTTTCTTGTTCCAATGTCTTGGATCCACACATGATCATCTGGGCTCTTCTGTAGGACTGTGAAAGGCAGCCTGGTTTCTAGTTGAGACAAGGTTTAAAACCCTGGAGACCCAGTAGGGGGTCCCCAGCAGAGGATAACCATACAAGGGATGGTAGGCATTTTGCCATGCTCCTGGGCCCCAGGCTTCTGACAAGAGGCTGCAGCTCTCCATAGGTCTGTGACCATCAGTCACATAAGGGCAATGCCCCAAGACCCTCCACAGGTAGAGGTGTGATTACGTAGCCTCAAGACATTCCCATTTTAATGAAGTACCTAGAGGCTTAGCCAATGAACTCTCCTTCCCAGCCACTCCTCCCTGCAAAAGGTATATTAATCTCAGGCCCGCCCTGAGAAAGTGGGGTATGGTTTCACTCATTGCCATTGTCATTCTCTACCATGAGAATAAACACCCTAAAACCATGGACTGTCTCTCTTCATCGGGATCTGCCATGGGGAACACTGGAATAGACTTTCTTCTAAAGTGCTGCATCTAGTCTCCCACAGAAGGCCTCTCCTGCACTCCCAGCCACGGCCTCTACCAAACTAAACCAGCTAGCCAGAAACAAACTGAAGACTCAGTCCCTAGTGGGACCCAGCCGGGCTCCTCCCCAACTTTCTCCCTCAGCCCCAGGCTAGATCCAGCCCAAGGGCCCCCACCCCATTCTCAGCTCTTCTGTGGCATCCAGCAGTGCCTGGGATGTCCAAGAGCCTGAGAACCAGATGGAGTTGACTCTTGTGAAGTCCTCCGACCGCAGGCTATGGTCCCCCACCCCTGGGCAGTGTCCCACAGCTTCTCACAGCCAGATACCCACCCAGAGATGCTGTGGGGTGAGCACAGTAAAACTTCCCATGTCCCACCTCTCCCAGAGACCTGAGCCCTGGGGCAGATGCGGGACTCACTCACACCACTATAACCCAACACTCTTCTAAAGGGATGGTGTCACTTCTTCAGCTCTGCCCTCAGCACTCTAAGCTCAGGTTGATCCACTGCTGCTGTTCTTGGTGATCATCCCATGATACTGGCATCTCCAATACACTAGGGTCTTCCACTGGAACTAGGCTTCACCAATAGCCTCTCATAGGCTCTCTTCATAGAGCCAAAACTCCACTTCTTTGCATGACCCCTTCAATCCTGAGGCTGCACCTTCACCAATAGCCTTCCTTCCATGGCCTCTCACAGTGCCAAGCCTCAGCTGCTCTTCATGACCCCTTCATGCCTTCAAAACCAGTACCACCTGGGTGACTCTTACACATTACCAAGTACAGCTGCAGCACAAGGTACAACATCGGCTATCTCTGGAACACAGCTTCTTCGTGCTCCCAGAAAACACTTCCCAGCAGATTTCACCTCATTGATGCTGGTCTCTTCTTAATCACTACTAATTTCTTAGCTCCAATTAACAAACCTCAATTGACTCAGTAGTCTCCTTCTCATCTTGAATATAAAGCCAGAGACACATGGCTGAAGCTGCTGAGTTCTTCTGCTTGCAGGAGCAGGAACACTGACCCCCTTGTTACATTATCACTAGCTTCTGCTTTTCCAGCTCCTTCACTACCTAAGCTTGGCTGTCATGGATATTGCTCTGTAGATTGACCTTGAACTCAGAGATTTGCATGCCTGTCTCCTGTGATTAACAGTGTGTACCACCAAGTGAAGATTTAAGCTTTTCTTCAACTAGACTTGCTCTGTCTCAGGCTGACTTTGAATTCAGTGATCTGCTTGGATAAATCCCATTTTATCTCCTGGGATTAAAGGTGTGCACCACCATGCCTGTATCTAAATTTAGTTGGGTAGGATCTTGCCCCAAAGTCCCACGTCCTTAATTCAATTGAATGTCCTCAAACACAGGATTCAGCTCCACTTCACTCCCTAGTGCCCCTTTAATACTTGAACATACATTTTATATTTTCCCTTTCTCAGCTTGCTATGCTTGTTTAAGATCCTTTTCATAAGACGTAACCAGAGAACAAAGTCTATGATGGGTGTTTCTAAGACTTCCTTTGTCAGTGCAATTAATCAGAGTCTCTTCACCTTGGACGCAAGCAGACTCCTCAGACAAGGGCAAAAAGTAGACATATACTTCAACAGAATACCACAAAAACAGTCTGTACACCACATACTGAAATTCTTTTCCTCTGAAACCTCTTGGGCCAGGTCTGCACAGTCCAAATTACTCTCAGGAACAAAGTCTTATATATTCCTACTAGGGTGGTACATTAAACCCAATTTAAAGCATTCCACTGTTTCCAAATCCAAAATTCCCAAATCCACATTGTTCTAAACAAAAGCATGGTCAGGCCTATTACATAAATACCCAAGTCCCTGGTACCAACTTCTGTCTTAGTTAGGGTTTTACTACTTTGAACAGACACCATGACCAAGACAACTCTTATAAGGGCAACATTTAATCGGAGCTGACTTATAGGTTCAGTCTATTATCATCAAGGCAGGAACATGGTAGCATCCAGGAAGGCATAGTGTAGGAGAAGCTGAAAGTTCTATATCTTCATCTGAAGGCTGCTAGCAGAATACTCGCTTCCAGGCAGCTAAAATGAGAAATTCTACTCCAACAGGGCCACACCTTCTAATCCGGCCACTCCCTGGGCCGAGCATATACAAACCATCACACAGGGCCCTCCCAAGAGATCTGCTGCACACAGGGCAACAGAGCAGCTGCTTGTCTGCCCCACTGAAGACTCCACAGTCTGAAGGCCTCACAGGAGGTCTGCTACAGCCAGGGCCATAGACCTCCCAGGAGACCTGCAGCAACCCTGGGACTCAGGAGGCAGGATCCAGGCAGAGACACCCAGACCAACTTAACACCAGAGATAATCAGATGTCCAGAGGCAAGTGCAAAACCTTAAGCAACAGAAGCCAACATACTTTGAAATCATCAGAACTCAGTTCTCCCACCACGGCAAACCCTAGATACACTAATACACCTGAAAATCCCAAAGCTGACCTAAAATCCTATCTCATGAAGATAATAGAGTCCTTTAAGGAGGATATAAATAACTCACTGAAAGAAATACAGGAAAACACAATCAAGCAGGTGAAGTAATTGAACAAAGCAGTCCAAGACCTAAAAGTGGAAGTAAAAACAATAAACAAAACACAAAGGGAGGCTACCCTTGAAATGGAAAACCTAGGAAAGAGGTCTGGAAGTACAGATGTAAGCATCAGCAACAGAATACAAGAGATAAAAGAGAGAATCTCTCTAGAAGATACCTTAGAAGATATTGACACAACTGTCAAAGAAAATTCAAAACATAAAAAACTACTACCCAAAACATCCAGGAAATCCAGGACACTATGAAAAGACCAAACCTAAGAATAATAGAAATAGAGGAGAGAGAAGATTTCCAGCTCAAAGGAACCAAAAACATCTCCAACAAAATCATAGAAGAAAACTTACCCAACCTAAAGAAAGAGATGGCCATAAATGTACAAGCCTATAGAACACCAAATAGATTGGACCAGAGAACAAAATCCTCTCATCACATAATAATTGAAACACTAAATGCACAGAACAAAGAAAGAATATTAAAAGCTGTAAGGGGATAAGGGCAAGTAACATATAAACATAGACCTATGAGAAATACACCAGATTTCTCAACAGAGACACTAAAGGCCAGAAGAGCTTGGACACAGGTCATGCAGACCCTAAGAGAACACAAATGCCAGCCCAGGCTACTATAACCAGCAAAATTCTCAATCATCATACATAGAAACCAAAATATTCCATGACAAACCAAATGTAAACAATATCTATCAACCAATCCATCCCTATAGAGGAATCTAGAAGGAAAACACCAACACAACCAGGGTATCTACACCCAAGAGAAAACAAAAGATTAATCATGTCACAACAAACCCAAAAGGAGAGAATCACACACACATAATACCACCTCCAACAACAAACACAAGAGAAACTAGCAATCATCTATCTTGACTATCTCTCAACATCAACGGATTCAATTCTCCAATAAAAAGGCATAAACAGACAAGATACACAAGCAGGATCCAGCAATTTGCTGCATACAAGAAACACACCTCAATGACAAAAACAGACACTACCTCAGAGTAAAAGGCTGGAAAAAAATCTTCCAAGCTAATGGTGCCAAGAAACAAGCAGGAGTTGCTATCCTAATATCCAATAAAATAGACTTTCAACCAAAAGTTATCAAAAGAGACTGGGAAGGACACTTCATACTTATAAAAGGAAACATGGACCAAGATGAAGCCTCAATTGTGAATATCTATTACCCAAATGCAAGAGGACCCACATTCATAAAAGAAACTTTACTAAAGCTCAAAACACACATTGAACCTCACACAATAGTAGTGGGAGGCTTCAACATCCCACTCTCACCAATAAATAGGTCATTGAAACAGAAAATAGAGACACAGTGAAACTAATAAAGGCTATGAACCAAATGGAATTAACATATCTACAGAACATTTCACCCTAAAACAAAAGAATATAGCTTCTTCTCAGCACCTCATGGTACCTAGTACCAAACTGACCATACAGTTGGTCACAAAACAAGCCTCAACAGATACAAGAATATTGAAATAATCCCTGGCATCCTATCAGATCACTATGGAATAAGGATAGACTTCAATAACACCAAAAACAGAAAGTCCACATATCTATGGAAACTGAACAACTCTCTACTCAATAACTTGGTCAGGAAAAAAATAAAGAAAGAGCTGGGCAGTGGTGGTGCACGCCTTTAATCCCAGCACTCGGGAGGCAGAGACAGGCGGATTTCTGAGTTCAAGGCCAGCCTGGTCTACAGAGTGAGTTCCAGGACAGCCAGGGCTAGACAGAGAAACCCTGTCTCGAAAAACCAAAAAAGAAGAAGAAGAAGAAGAAGAAGAAGAAGAAGAAGAAGAAGAAGAAGAAGAAGAAGAAGAAGAAGAAGAAGAAGAAGAAGAAGAAGAAGAAGAAGAAAGGAGAAGAAGAAAGGAGAAGGAGAAGGAGAAGGAGAAGGAGAAGGAGAAGGAGAAGAAGGAGAAGAAGAAGAGGAAAGAAAGAAAGAAAGAAAGAAAGAAAGAAAGAAAGAAAGAAAGAAAGAAAGAAAGAAAGAAAGAAAGAAAGAAAGAAATTAAAGACTTTGTGGAATTCAATGAAAATGAAGGCACAGCATGCGCAAACTTATAGGACACAATGAAAGCAGTGGTAAGAGGAAATTTCATAGCACAAAGTGCCTTCATAAAAAAATTGGAAAGATCCTACACTAGAAAGTTAACAGCACACCTGAAAGCACTAGAACAAACAGAAGGAAACACACCCAACTGGAGTAGACAGCAGGAAATAGTCAAACTCAGGGCTGAAATCAACCAATTAGAAACAAAGAGAACAATACATAGAATCAACAAAACCAAAAGCTGGTTCTTTGAGAAAATCAACAAGATACATAAAAACCCTAGCCAAAATAACTGAAGGACACAGAGACAGTATCCAAATTAACAAAATCAGGAATGAAAAGGAAAACATAACAGAAACTGAAGAAATTCAAAAATATCATGAGAACCTACTATGAAAGCCTATACTCAACAAAACTGAAAAATCTAGATGAAATGGATGATTTTCTAGACAGATACCAAATACCAAAATTAAATCAAGAGCAGGTAAACTACTACACAGTCCCATATCCCCTAAGGAAACAGAAGTCATTAGAAGTCTCCCAACCAAAAAAGTCCAGGGCCAGATGGTTTAGTGCAGAATTCTACCAGAGCTTCAAAGAAGAGCTAATACCAACACTCCTCTAACTATTCCACTAAATAGTAACAGAAGAAACACTACCTAAACCCTCTTATGAAACCACAGTTACTCTGATACCTAAACCACACGAAGACCCAATAAAGAAAAAGAACTTCAGACAAGTTTCACTTATGAATATTGATGCAAAAATACTTGTCTTAGTCAGGGTTTCTATTCCTGCACAAAATGTCATGACCAAGAAGCAAGTTGTGGAAGAAAGGGTTTATTCAGCTTACTCTTCCACATTGCTGTTCAGGAAGTCAGGACTGGAACTCAAGCAGGTCAGGAAGCAGGAGCTGATGCAGAGGCCATAGAGGGATGTTTCTTACTGGCTTGCTTCTCCTGGCTTGCTCAGCTGGCTTTCTTATAGAGCCCAAGACCACCAACCCAGGGATAGCACCACCCACAATGGGCCCTCCCCTCTTGATCACCAATCAACAAAATGCCTTACAGCTGGATCTCCTGGAGGCATTTCCTCACCTGAAGCTCCCTTCTCTGTGATAACTCCAGTTTGTGTCAAGTTGACACATGAAACCAGCCAGTACAATTGACCCCTTGTCAACTTGACACATAAACACATCACTATTAAACCTCAACCCTTACTTTCTTATTCATCCCCAAGATCTAAACAACTTTAAAAGTCCCACAGTCTTTACATATTAAAAGTTCAATCCCTATAAAATATCCAATAGCTTTAAAAATTCAAAGTCTCTTAACTTTGGGCTCCACTAAAATACTCTCTTCCATCAAGATGGAAAAATATCAAGGTACAGTCACAATCAAAAGCAAAATCAAACTCCAACAGTCCAATGTCTGGGATCCACCCACATTCTTCTGGATTCCTCCAAGGGCTAGAGTCAGTTCTCCAGCTCTGCCCTTGTAGCACCCACCTTGT
Organism: Uromys caudimaculatus; assembly: GCA_028551405.1. NCBI lineage: Eukaryota > Metazoa > Chordata > Mammalia > Rodentia > Muridae > Uromys > Uromys caudimaculatus. Next base: position 38,964,810 of record CM052709.1, on the reverse strand, counting down.
CTTCTAGGCTCCAGATGCCTATACTCCACTGCTGCTGCTGCTTTTGGTGGTCATCTCATGGTGGTCATCTCCAAAACACTGCTGTCTTCTGCTGCAACTAGGTTTACCAACAGCCTCTCATATGTGCTCTTCATGGTGCCAAGCCTCACCTCCTTTGCATGACCCCTTCAGTCCTGGGCTGTCAATTGCAACTGAGGCTGCACCTTCACCAATGGCCTTCTGCGGCCTCTCACAGTGCCCAGCCTCAGCTGCTTGTCATGACCCCTTCATGCCTTCAAAACCAGTACCACCTGAGTGACTCTTACACATCACCAAGTCCAGCCACAGCACAAGGTACAATTTTGGCTATCTATGGAACACAGTCTCTGTGTTCTCAAAAAACACTTCCCAGAAGATTTCACCTCAATGATGCTGGTCTCTTGTCAATCACCACTAATTTCTTAGCTCCAGCTAACCAACATCAATAGTCCCAGTAATGCAGTGGTTTTGTTTCAGTAGTTCTGGTATCTTGTTAATCACAGATGATTCTTCACCCCCAGCTAACCAAAACCACAGAATCTTCACAATCAAAATAGCAATGGCACTGGTAAGAGTCTTTAATCTTCCCTCTGAAATTTTACAAGCCAGACCTCCATCTTCTGCACTTCCAAGCTCCTACACAACATTTCACAGAGCTCTTAACATCAAATGGATCTCCTAGTCCGAAGTTCCAAAGTCCTTCCACAGTCCTCCCCAAAACATTGTCAGGTTATCACAGAAATACCCCACTCCTGGTACCAATTTGTCTTAGTCAGAGTTTGTTTGTATTCCTGCACAAACATTATGACCAAGAAGCAAGTTGGGAACGAAAGGTTTTATTCAGCTTACACTTCCACATTGCTGTTCATCACTAAAGGAAGTCAGGACTGGAACTCAAGCAGGTCAGGAAGCAGGAGCTGATGCAGAGGCTATGGAAGGATGTTTCTTACTGGCTTGCTTCTCCTGGCTTGCTCAGCTGGCTTTCTTATAGAGCCCAAGACTACCAGCCCAGGGATGGCACCACACACAATGGGCCTTACCCCTTGATCACCAATTGAGAAAATGCCTTATAGCTGGAGCTCATGGAGGCATTTCCTCACCTGAAACTCCCTTCTCTGTGATATCTCTGGCTTGTGTCAAGTTGACACATGAAACCAGACAGTACAAATGGGAAAGGGAACTTGAAGAGTCTACCTCCAATAGATAGACAGAGCCTCAAGTGGGGGAATAGGATTACCAACGCACAGTCAAAATTTCTGACCCAGAATTATTCCCATCTAAAAGACCTTCAGGGACAAAAATGGAGACAAGACTGAAGGAAAGGCAGTCTGGTGACTGGCCTGACTTGAGATCCATCTCATGCGGATGGGGGGGACCAAAGCCTGGCACTATTATGATGCTATGATGTGCTTACAGACAGGAGCTTAGCATGAGCCACTACCAGAAGCTGACTTAGAAAGACACAGATACTTACACTCAACCATTGGACTGAAGTCAGGGATCCCTATGGTTGAATTAGGGGAAGGATGAAAAAAGCTGAAGAGGAGGGCAACCCCATAAAAATACCAGCAGTCTCAACTAACCCTGGGAGCTCCCAGAAACTAAGCCACCAACCGGGCAGCATACATGGGCTGGTCCCAGGCCCCCAGCACATATACAGCAGAGGACTGCCTGGGCTGACCTTAGTGGGAGAAGATGTGCCTAATCTTAGACAGATTTGAGGCCTCAGGGAGCAGAGAGCCCTTGGGGGGGGGGCATTCTCTCAGAGACAAGGGGAAGGAGGAACAGGATGAGCAACTGGGGGGGGGACAGAGAGGAGGGGCATTGGCTGGATTTTGTGTGTGTGTGTGTGTGTGTGTGTGTGTGTGTGTGTGTGTGTATGTACATTTAATTAAAAAAAAAAAAAAAAAGACTAGGAGGTGAGCAGAATTCGTTTCTTAGCCAAGCTGAGTCGCGTGGTTCCTCCCCAAGCCATGCAGATTCTGAACTAGGAAAATTTTCATGCAAAATTGGCACACATACTTCTGGGGTTCATGGCTTAAAACTAAAACACAGCTGCACACTCAAGTCAATCCAGTCAGACTGGGCGGCAGAGTAGGGATCCAGAATGAGGCTTCCTCATATGCTTCTAAGCCACAGAGCTTAAGCCACAGTTGTTGAGAGCACCTGCTGGGATAAGGTATGCTATGAGAGAACGGCCTAATGAGATAGGAATAGAAAAATTAATGGAAATTTAAGGAGTCAATGCTTCTAAAGCAACCAGTTTCTTAGAATGCGGGCCCTGTAGAAATTCTGAAATAGCTTAATGTGGCATTCATCCATAAATTAGCCTGAAAATAGAAGAGAATTTAATTAAAGTTACAAGGATGTTACTTCAAGTTATATAAAGAGAAAGGGGATATAATTATATATCCATAGATATTAATCTCCTTAGAAGGAAGAAATAAAGAAAAATTGCTTTAATTGTTTTAAGGATAGAAGGGAGAAGTAATAGTAATTGTTTAAGTGTTTTTAAGTATACATGAGAGAATAAAGAAATCTAGGCCTTTTATCTCAATGTAGGAAATAAAGGCACAGAAATAGAGAGAAATCCTATCTCAGCCAATAATAATAATTGTTTAAAATTGTTTTAATTGTTTTAAGTTGTTTTAATTATAAAAATGAAGGTGGTTATAAGTTTGGTGGTATTAATGACATTACTAATCCTTTGAGAGAGAGGTCAGAATAGAGCAGGCCTAAAGAAAAAAGAGGCTGCTATATTCAATCCATCGATTTTGGGTTGCTGGACCAAGGACAAGCTATTGTGGGAGAGAGGCTCTGTATTTATGTTAACAGGAAAGGAGAAAGAGCTTTGGACTTCTTCCAAAGTAATATGGATCAGACATGATGGTGAAAGACCCCTGAAGATCTTGGCTACACACAGGACAGAAAAATTCAAGAAGACCAAACAGGACAGGTAACATGAACTGCTGATCCCTCCACAAGGGGGCAGCCATAGAACTGGCTTAGACATAAAATATCTGTAGCCAAAACTTATGCTAACCATAGTCAGTTAACCGTGTTGGTCACAGAATCCTTAAAATTCATCATGCCATCCTTCATATGGCATGAATGAAGATGTATTAGGATTGGTTATTGATCAAACTAACTAATAAAAAAGACAATTATCTTTCATGTGCTCAAACAAGGAGCAAAAATTCACCCTTAACTGATCTGTGCACCTTGCACAATCCATACAAATACCTTTATAGAACTAAAAATTTGGTTCTAAGATTCATATATTACAGGATGAAACACCAAGATGCAGCTCTGACAAGATTCACCCTCAGGGATGCTGAGATGACCTGCTGTTCCAGCGCCCTGCCTGATCCTGCCTCACCTGATGTTGTTTCCAGAGACTTGCTTCCAGAGCATCTTCTGGGTGGCTGCTGATTCTCATTGACCTTGGTTCATCCAGCCTTTTGGATGGTTCCAGACAGGACTTCAGTTAAGCCCTGAACTTTTTAAGCATACAGAGATTGGACAGCAAATTATACCATCTGGCCTTCCTTTGACAAAACCATTTTTCCTACTTCCTTTTGGGCCCCAAAAAATGAATGCTTCACCCCAAATAAGCAGGAAGAAGTTGTGGTCATCATCCTGATCCCTTGGATTTGGGGTATCTGGTTATGGTTATTTTATAAATTATAGATAGAATGTCATTTTAAGGGATAATTTGGAAATGGTCATAATTTTGGACAGGGAGGAAACTAAATAGCTTAGACTTGGGGATTTCTATCTTTCCTTTCCTCTTCTCTATCATTTCTTTCTTAGGTAAATGGAAGGGGGTTGAAAGGAAAAAAGGAGAATAGAGTAATATTAATATTATAAGAAATTAGATATATGGGGATGGATTATTAAATTTACACTTAAAGCATTTTATAGCCACAATCTTACATTGGTAGACATCTTTATATTTAGATGCAGAATCGAAAGTATATTTTTTCATTTGATACAGAATTTATATATTGATATAGGTTTAAGGTTTTCATTGGTATAAATCTTTCTATATTGATACAAAATTGAAACTTAATTTTGTTACTCTTAGATAGGCATTGTGCCTCTGCAACTCATTTAAGAATACAAGGCTTAGACCCAGACTTTTTAATAGCTGCTATTACAAACTGTTTATGATGATTAAGTAATGCAAGTTAATGGTCAAATAGTAAATTCATGGTAATATTATATTCTAATTTAATTATAATAAAGTGTTTTCAAGATAACTCAAATAGTAAATAGCTAACAGTAATCAAAGTTTAAAAATTCAGTTATACTATATATAGGGTAGATGGTCTTCAAAAGCATCAGAGATCCACAGAATATGGCATTTAAAATTATTTCATTATTAAAAGATCTTTTGACTAGGAGATACGCCTATTCCTGACAGTACCCCCATCCCAAATGATGTTCAAAATTGATATTGAACATCATTACATACAGGTAGAGTTGCTCCAATTGTGGAAAGATAGCCACTGAGCAAGAAATGCCCTGATTTCATCTGCAGACAGAATACTGCCCAGAAAGGACAAATGGATGCAGGATAGTAGACTGCCAAGCTCTGCCAATAAAGGATAAGCTAGTCCTTCATAATTCCTGCTTTACTTAAGGCCTGTCAGATGGTTCTGGGCCAGAAGGCTGAAGACAGATGCTCCAACATTATAAGGAATATTGGCGACTGTCCAGACACTCAGATATCTCTACAAATTGTATAAGTTTGGAAACTATGTCTTTGTGTTTCCTACATTTCAGGTAATATTTAATTTCTTCTCAGATCTCTGACAAGGTTGAAGACTAATTATAGTCTCAGGAAAAAAGAAAGAAAGAAAAGAAAGCCCCCAGGGACAGACTAAATAATGCTTTGGGTTTTTTGGTGGTGGTGGTGGTGGTGGTGGTGGTGGTTTTGGTTTTTCGAGACAGGGTTTCTCTGTGTAGCCCTGGCTGTCCTGGAACTCACTCTGTAGATCAGGCTGGCCTCGAACTCAGAAATCCACCTGCCTCTGCCTTCCGAGTGCTGGGATTAAAGGCATGTGCCACCACTGCCCGGCTAAATAATGCTTTGTTAACTCTAAATTTCTTAATGTTGGTGAAGAAGGAAGAACAGCAGCTGAGAGACACTGGGTTATTGAAAAAAAAACTGAGGAACTAAGCCAACCAATATACTATAAGGATGTGTTGACATTAGAATGGAAACCTGCAGTAGTTTTAAGATGAGGATGTGGTTATGCTTATGTATCTACAGGGAATGAAAAATATGGTTATCAACAAAGTTTATAGTTCTTATAATTATTTCTATTGTGTATAGATTGTTAATGTTAGCAGAAAAAGTCAAATTTTTAAAGATTTATTTATTTATTTAATGTATATATAAGTACACTGTAGCTGTCTTCAGACACACCAGAAGAGGGCATCAGATTCCATTACAGGTAGCTGTGAGCCACCATGTGGTTGCTGGGAACTGAACTCAGGACCCCTGGAAGAATAGTCAGTGCTCTTAACCGCTGAGCCATCTCTCCAGCCTGAAAAGGGCAATTTTCTAAACAAAAAGGGCTATATGAAGTGGAAACTCCTGGTTTCTTTGGAGACTCAGTTGTGTCACATGATGTTTTTCTGGAAGTCATCTTATGAATGTTTTGCTGAAGCAGATATGTAAGAAGATATTTTGCTGAGAACACGTATGTGGTTTTGTTGTTGTTGTTGTTTGGTTTGGTTTTTTGGGAGGTTTTTTGGGGGTTTTTTTGGTTTTTTTGTTTGGTTTTTTTTTGTGAGTTTTTTTTGTTTGTTTGTTTGTTTGTTTGTTTGGAAGCTGCCTGGAAAAGGAGCATGTAATGTTTTGCTTGAGAGGACACATGATGTTTGGCAAGGGTGTAAGTATAACCCAACAGACAGTAGAAGAGACTTTGGTTAGCCTTGCCACTCTTTGTCAGCCTTCATTGGCCTTTGTTGATTCTGGTCTTCATGGACGAGGTTGTGGCATTGGTTCACCTTGTTTTCTTTGCTGATCATCGTTTGTCATGACTTCGTGGAGAGAAATGAATCAAAGAACTTCTCATGATATTCCAGCAGCTTGTTGCTGCTTCTGCAGACTCAGGTCAATTGGCAGAGGCTTATGGTTTCTTCTAGATTGAACTGCCATTGCTGATTTGTGAATGGTGTTTGGGAGTGGATCAAGCTACCTCTACTCATTTGTGTGAACTGAACTGCTGATATCCTGACAACAAAGATTGTAATCACCCCATAGAACTATTTCTAAACAGGTCCACATACCCATTTGCCCTATTAACCTTTCCTTTCCACTACCTTTAGTGGGTGGTGGGCTAGAAGGGAGGTAAAAGTGTTTTAAAACCCTTATTAAAGTAGGTTTTAAAATTTTTAAGCCTACAGAGAGGCTCTACCCAGCAGCTGATTGGGTACAGATGCAAATACTCACAGCCAAACATTGGAAGGAGGTAAGGGACTCTTATGGAAGCATTGTGGGAAGTATTGAAGGCCCTAAAGGGGATAAGAACCCCAAAGGAAGACCAACACACTCAACTAACTTGGACCCATGGGGGCTCTCAAAGACTGAGCCACCAACCAAAGAACACACAGGCTAGACGAAGGTGCCCAGCACATATGTAGCAGGCATGCAGCTCAGTCTCCATGTGAACCCCACAACAAATGAGGCAGAGGTTTTGCCTACAGCTGTAGCCTGTATGTGGTAGCCATTCCTCAACAGGGCTGCCTTGTCTAGATTCAATGGCAAAGACTTGATGTACCATGGTGGGGGATCCCCAGGGGGACCCAATCATCTCAGAGGAGAAGGGGACAGCAGATGGAGGAGAGTCTGTGAGAGGGGTCAGGGAGGGGTCAGTGTTTGGGGTGTGAATCTAAAATATCTCTCACTAAATATCTACTCCTAAAACAAAACCATAAAAAAGAACTAAAAAATGTGTATCACTCATACTTGGGGTGATGAAAATGTAAAAACTAGACTTGTGGGTGTGCCTACAACTTTGTGAATTTACTAAAACCACAAAAACATGCTTAATACTGTATGAAAGAGTGGATTCTATGAGATTATATCTCAATAAAGCTGTTGGGAAAAAACAGAAAAGAAAAATAAAGGAAGGGGAGAAGAGTAGTATGTCTTCCTCACAGCACTTTATCCTCTAGTATATAGACTTCATTTTTAATTTGGACAAGGAAGGCCTCACTGCTACAGAACATTTTGGAGTCCCTCTTTGAAAACTTACAGTTACAGTCCTTTTGAGAGATGTCAGGTCAATGAAATGGCCCAGACCTAGTAATTCACTGGAACCAAGACTCTGTTCCTGTTTTTCCTCAGGGTACTAAAGAGCCTTTGCAGATACCTAAAAGGCTGAGTCTACCTATGGAAGATGGATGAAGAGCTTCCAAAGTGTCTGCAGAGACTACCTAAAGAAAAGGAAGGGAACAGGGTGATGGGGTTATAGAGCCATGAAGACAAGTATAGTTCTAATGAGTCAAGGAATAAGATTACAAAACCAAACAGACATAAAAGGTAGTTTAAACAACTAACAACATTAAACAGTGAATAATCTGAAGTAAACTCACTCCTATTTGCAACATCTGAGAAGAGCACACAAATACATTCCAAGAATAATTCTGTTTTGAAGACACCTAGGTCATGTGACAGTTTGTGTATGCTTGGCCCAGGAAGTGGCACTATTAGGAGGTGTGGCCTTGTTGGAGTAGGTATATCACTGTGGACATGGGCTTAAGAACCTCATCCTAGCTGCCTGGAAGTGAGTATTCTGCTAGCAGCCTTCAGATGAAGGTGTAGAATTCTCAGCTCCTTCTGCACCATGCCTGTCTGGATGCTGCCATGCTCCCACCTTGATGATAATGGACTGAACCTCTGAATCTGTAAGCCAGCCCCAATTAAATGTTGTCCTTTATAAGACTTGCCTTGGTCATGGAGTTTTTTCACAGCAGTAAAACCCTAACCTTTGTTAAGAGTTTTCTTGGAAAAAAAAAAAAAAAGAGTTTTCTTGGAGTGTTCTCACAAGGACACAGAATTCACATGACTTGATTACTAGACCATGTTTCAGCAATGCATATTAATTCATTTTATTTTAAAGAGTAACATAGACATAAAGCAAGCCCTTTTTAATATATGGAGTCACACACACACACACACACACACACACACACACACACACACACACACACACCTACACCATTAGCATACCTGTTGCCTAAAAAAGGCAGAAAAGTTCATCAGAACTTTTTGCCCAGGATTAACAGATTCATCTCAGCCATCTGATGAGAATGCTAGGAACAAAACTTGGGTACACAACAGCAGCAGTACTACTGAGTCCAACCTTGAGCTCCCAAATATGTTATTATAATGGAGAAGATGAAGATGCCCAGTTACTCCTTCTATCTTCTATCACTTGCAGTTGATGAAAATTCCATATCTATCACTGTGAATGGACTCTGCACACTGCTTCACATGGTCAGTGTTTACACAGACCTCTTGATGTGAATCAAGATAATCAAAGACTTACTTAGAGATGAGCACAGATTTTGTTAAAGAAAGTTCCATGATATATATTCTTTAAAACTGATTACTTCATTGTATATGCATAGGAATTTTGACTTCATATCTCTGTAAGGATGTTGGAACCTCTGGAAATAGAGTTATAAACCAGTTCTAACTTTTCCATGTGAGAGCAGGAAATTGAACTGGGT
>CM052709.1:38936068-38955541 GCA_028551405.1 Uromys caudimaculatus | reverse complement strand
TACACAAAGAAATCCTCTCTCAAAAAACAAACAAACAAACAAAAAGTTTAAAGGAGTTTGGTCTATGAACCCAAACACCAACTATTCTGGCCCCCAGAGGGGAGGTGACCAGGGTGAGAACCTGGGATGAGAAGACAAAGATAGAAAGTTTAGGATCAGTATGTCTTGCATAACGTGTTGGCTCATGGTAAGCAAGTTTATTAAGATGATCTACAGCTCTGATGCACTATAGGTGGAGAATGAGACAATCAGCAGAAAGATAATTTAGCAATGTTGGCTGGAAGGCCACAGGATACCTCAGAGTGAGCACACACTGGCCATGAGACTGATGACTGAAGATGATGGTTCCCTTGACTCCTTCAAGATGCTCGCTCAAGCACCAGACCAGACCTTCCCAAGTCTGCCCTGGGAGAGGTCACAAAAGTAATGTTCCCTTGGTGCTTTCATCAGGGCATCTGAGAAAACCTTGGATGGGCCTAGCTCCCCAAAGACCCACCTCCAACCTCAACAAAAGCACATATGAAAACAGAAACAAAGGAATCAATGCATGGAAAGGTAGGGCCGAGAAAGAAAGACTAGTAGAGATTGGAGATGAAATCCACATAATAGGGAATCAAAGTATTAATGACACCAAAAGCTGATTTTTAAAAACTATAATTGAAACACCTTTAGCTAAACTACGTTTTGAAAAAAGGCAGACACAAATTGCTAATTTCCCACATGAATTTAGAGGCAAGAGTGGTGGTCTGTTACTGGAATCCCACCACAGGGAATGGTGAGTCAGAAGCATCACAAGTTTAACGCCCGGTATGACTACAGACTGTGTTGACAAAATACTTGGGTAACTAAACCAGACCCTTCCTCAAAATAACTTTTCTATAAGGCTCAGTGGACAGATGCTGGCCAAGCATGGGAGGGGCTCTAGAATGAGTGCCCCATATTTTCCAACCCAAAATGAAAAAAGAGCTACTACAACCAACATACAGAAACAGGTGGATGAGAAGGGAGTACTGTGAGAGGAACCAGCTAGTTTGCTCAGTGAGTAAGGACACTTGCAGTCTAGTGTGATATCCTGAGGTCAATACACAGGATAGAAGTCACTCCTCCAACTTGTCCTCTGACCTTTATATATGTGCTATGGTCTGTTTGTTCACACATGTCTCAATGGCACAAATTCAGAATTTTTAAACAGAAATCAATACAAACAAAAAAATTAAAAAGCACCAAAAAAGAGAAAATCCAGCAAAACGGCTAGTTATGTGTTAGTACAACCACTGACCAAAATAGAAGTTCACCACACTGGCAGTATCACAATAGGAAGCAAAGCATTCACAGTTAACTTCCTACAACTGAAAAGTACTTCATGGAAATTCTTATCTCCAGGGCAGTTTCTGTTGGGTTAAACAACTAATGCTCTTCTGTGGTGACAAAGAAAAAAATTAAAGAAAGAAAGGCAAAAAGCAAAGAAATTTGTACTAAAATGAGTAATAACCATGAATACAGGATTTGTCCAATCACACCCTTATCAGGATGCACCAAGATCTCTCTGCCGTGTGGCCTTTGCCTTTGGCCTGCTCAGGCAGTGCTTACACTGCATCCAGACTGAAGACTGGGTCTATTCCAACCATTTCTGTGGGCACACTGAGGATCTGGGACCTCAAGAGAGAGCTGTTCACCACACATTTAGGCAGTGACTCCCCCAGGGGCTACGATGTTGCATGCCATGTATGAGCCATCCACACTGATGTCCTGTGACATTACATATGCTACTGGAATCTCCACACAGGTCCTGGGTAGATGGCATCTACCCATGGCCAACCTCCTGCTGAGGTGTTGTATAGATGTGCAACGGGTGTCAGAGAGCTTGGCTTCATGCCTTCCATCTGACAAACCCCACTCAACAGCCTCCATATCCTGGACTTTTAAACCTCAGAACAAGCCACTCCTTTCTGCCAGCCTTACAAGGGACCTTCTTGCCTAGAAGGAAAAGTGATACCTCACTCCTTTCCTGCCCTGATGGTGTGCTCCTAGGCCTGTGTTCCCAGGACCTGAAGTCCTGACTACAGGAAGTTAGAGATGACTCAGTGATGGGAAATCCCCATCCTACAATCTTAGAATATACCTGAACTCAGGGTCACCTAGTAGGGTGAGAGGAAATGTATGGTCTAGCAAGGCCAACCCTGATCCTAACACTTTTGTAGCACCATGGTACCTACATGAGGTGAGGGCCTCCCACCATTCCAGCCAGAAAGGAAAGTATGGTGACTTGGACCTCTGCTGGCACCATTCATCTACTGAGCCAGATCTCCACAGTGACCAGCCTCTTGGGGGCTGAGGTCCCATTTCTGGGGCATTAGTCTGGTTTTTCCATGAAACTGAGAAAGTACAGAGGAAATTTGCCAGTTTCTGGGCTAGTCATACCTTCGGGCAGCTATGAAAAATCTACTATGAGGTTCTTTTTTGTTTAAAAAAAAAAGTTTAATTTAAAAGTATGAAAAATGCACATCAAAAATCTGCAGTTTCTTAATCCATTGTTCTATAGAGAAGATGCATCAATGTAAGGACAGGATTTTAGTCATCAATTCAACCCTGTGGGATAAAAAAGAGTTGTTTTGTTTTGTTTTGTTTTGTTTTGTTTTGTTTTGTTTTGTTTTGTTTTACTATGGAGCCTCTTAATAATCTGATGAATACATTGTACATATTTTTATTGCCTACTTAATCTTATTTATGGGAATTATAGATGAATCTACAGATTTCTTTTTTTTCTCAATTCTACATCATTAGGGAAACTAAGTCAACCAAATTAAGCATAAGTTTTTTTGGCTTGGTTTGGTGTGGTTTGGTTGGGTTTTTTGAGACAGGGTTTTCTGTGTAGTCCTGACTGTCCTGGAACTCACTCTGTAGGCCAGGCTGGCCTTGGACTCACAGAATTCTGCCTGCCTCTGCTTCCCGAGTGCTAGGAAAGCGTAAGTATTCTTGTTGAGGTCTGGGAATGACTACACAGACCACTCAAACACCAATCTGAGTCAAATAGGGATTTTTTGGGGGGGAGGGGGTGAAGGGGTTTAAACACCACATCCCAAGACTTATGGATCAGGGCCAGGTTCTAGTCTCAGGAACTGAACCACGAACTTGAGTTAAGATCCTACAGGGTTTTTAAGCCTAAAATCCACAGTCATCTATGCCAAGTTATTTCACCAGTCAGGATTTAGAGATAGGTAATTTCCTTAGGAACATGTCTTTGTTGTACACTTATCCTGCTCCCATTGATTGGGGTTTTCAACTTTGTCTTAGGACTTGCCTTGTCTAACATTCATGTATTAACCTGTCAAGCAGGATGAAACTTATCTAATATTATGTCTTAAGTTACCAACCAAGATGTCAATTACCCACATACATGTCTCTCTGCTAAGTCAGATGTCAGTTCCCAGGGAAGCATTGGGAACTTTACTCAACCCCTACTCAAAATGGAAGCCTTATCTTAACTAGATGCAGGTATCTCTCTTATGTTGAGATCCACTGTGAGGTTTAGTCAGACAGTAAATAGCAAAGTGTGTGCAGTCTCTTTCACCCCAGCTCTTAGGTCCAGTCAGTATTTGTCCAGGAGTCTCCAAAGGAATATGCCATCCTGGCAGTACCACTGAATCAACATTCCACTTTTTTGACATCGATGATTGTGCTGAAGCAGCAGCCAGCAGTAGAGACAATGGCTTCTTTCCTGCTATACTACACTGTATATGTGGAGGAATTTTATCCTGTGTTCTGCTTGCCTTCCACTGAGGTTGCTTGAAACCCACACTAATAATTGATTGGCACGTTCATCTGTCATTCAGTATTATTTCTAGCCCAGGCAATCTAGATCCCCAGGGCTAGAGTACTACCTGACCTTGGAAAATAGCAGATAGAGTCACATCCTAATGGTGACTATAGAATGCCTGGTCAGTTGTTGAAAACCCCTGGGTGGGCTCGAGGTACAAGTGGAACTCTCATTACAACTTGTAAACAATTGACAAATGGCTTTCCCTTCCATGAAGTGGAAATTTTTGGTTTCTTTAGGGACTCAGTTATGTCATGTGATGTTCTTCGAGAAACTGTCTTATGAGAGTATGTTTTCTGAGGCAGACACATGGTGCTTTTCTGGAAGCTGCCTGGGAAAGGGGCATGTGATATTTTACTAGAGAGGACACAAGAAGACACATGATGTTCGGCAAAGGTAAAAGTCTAACCCAACAGACAGTGGACAGCGCTGTGGCATTGGTTCACCTTGCCTTCTTTGCTGGTCATCTTTTGTTGTGACTTTGTAGAGAAAAATACACCAAAGAACTTCTCATGATATTCTGGTGGCTTTTTGCCACTTCTGCAGACTTGGACCAATTGGCAGAGCCTTGTGATTTATTCTGAATTGAACTGCTATTGCTGATTCATGAATAGTGTTTTTGAGTGGATGGAGCTACCACTGCTGATTCGTGTGAAATGAACTGCTGATGTCCTGACGACAAAGATTGGAATTGCCCAAAAGAACTATTTCTAAACAGGTCCACATCCCCTTTGCCCTGTTAACCTTTCCTTTCCACTATCTCTGGTGGGTGGTGGGCTAGAAGGGAGGTAAAGGCATTTAAGAACACTTATTAAAGTAGATCTTGAAAAATCTAAGTCTATATTTCCCGATGACCCTGCTGGAGTCATGTGCCTTCCAGATATGACTGAATGTGAACATTAAGATAGCCATAATGACCACAACCAAGAACTCTATAGCAACTCTTGCTCTTTTTGAGAGTACAGTAGGTGGGGTGCTCAACATTTTTAGCTGTAGGCTGTACTAATACAAGTGCTGAGTCAGCTTGGCTCCAAGCCTGAGTTCATGACCCTTGATCAAGCTACCCAGTAGAGGTGCAAAAGTCACTGGTCCCTGCTTATTTCATCATGGCTGCTCATGGAGCCCCTCCCCTTACCAGATCACGGATTGGTCCAAAGAAGGAGGCTCCAAAGGTGCAGCAGGTCAGCCTGCCAAAACCAGATCTGAAGAAGAGGATGACCTGTGTGGCCAGGTTACAGCCTTGCAGCAGGGAATAGAGGTACAGCCTCTGTGAAGCAGGGAACAAGTGATGGGTGCCACGAACAGACAAGTGAGGGTACAGACAGGATCCAGGCTGCTCAGGGCACATCAGGCACAAATCCCTGACTTAGTCATTACTCAAGTACAGAGGATATGTCTCACTGTGGAAGGGTCTCTCTTCCTGTTCCCCTTCTCCCCCTCCCTACCTTCTCCTTTTCTTCATCCCCCTCTTACCTCCCCACATTCCTTTTCAGGCAGGGTTTCATGTAGCCTAGGCTGACCTAAAATTCACTATGTAGCCAATGATGAGCTTGAACCCCAGATTTCTCTGCTCATTTGCTGAGGACATACCATGACAGGGACTGCCCACAACAGGCCTGGATGAAGACATCTCAGAAGCTCATGGCAGCTCCTTGTAAAAAAAGGATGGCATCTGGGACCCTGAGAAGCAGGAGACACATCCCTCCTGGGATCTGCTATCTGAAATAAGGGACTGCCTGAAGTAGGCCAGGATGGAGACGTCTCAGTCACCCTCGGCAGCTCTTTGTAAAAAACAGTGGTTCCCATTTCTCCTAACCTTAGCCCTGGACAACAGCTGTATAGATTTCATTTGTGCGTGACTGCTTTTCAGGTGACCTTGGTGTGCATAATTATTCTATTATATCTGACTTTCCTATTTCTTTCTCCTTCTGCTCTGGTGAATTCCGTGAAACTAGATGTTCCTTGATGTAATGATTCTTAAACAATTAAAAATTAAGGCATAGGGACACAGCACAGCACAGTCCTAATGGCCCAGGTGCATGCTGTGTGTTCTCATCTTGGAAACAGTGCAACAACTGCACAATGGTACTCCAGATTAATGCTTGACTTGTGAAGAACGTTTGAAGAAATTCTTAGAGAATGAATTAGAGCCAACATTGGGACCCTGAGAAAGGAAAAAAATCTATTGAGGTTATGAAATAAGTTTTGCACATTTGAGAGTGTTTCTTGGATAAGCAAGTATAGAAGACATAAAATTATATATTAGTAAAACTAAGTCAGAACACTGGGACTCTTGGGAGAGTCATTGTGTGCCATGTGCAGAAGCAGAAAGCTAGCGGAACTGCTGAGTTAAGGGTTAACTTGATTCTTTCTGGCCATTGCCTGGCAGCTTTGCCCATGTCATTTATTATTAGAGCTTCACAGGAAAATGCAAGTAGCTGACCTCAGAGCTCTGAGCTCTGAACTATAAGTCAAAGTTAAAATTTAAATAATGATAAGTTTGCAATTATTATTATTTTGGCCACATGCCTGGGAATAGAGGAAGCTTGAAACTTTGGGGAACAATTGTAATTCTTAATTCTTTGTGGGATGTGGTTATTCTTTTGAATTTGATTTGGCAATGATTATACAATGTTTTTTTTTCTACCTGCTTTGGAGTATCAATAAAAGACTGGGGCAAGAGAAAGGCTAGAAAGTGAGTGAGAGAGCATGTGAGGTGAGTGTGGAGAGCAAACGAGAGAGCATGAGAAGAGCATGTGAAGAGTGAGTGGAGAGAGAGCGTGAAGAGTGGAGAGAGAGCGTGAGGTGAGTATGGAGAGTGTGTGTGTGAGTGAAAGGAGTGCGTGTGGTGAGTGTGAGATGTGTGAAGAGTGTGTGTGAGACTGAAAGGGACGCACAGAGGTGAGTGTGAGTGCGAGAGTTCAAGAGAAGAAAAGCACACAGGAGAATGCAGAGTGCGCAGGAGAATGCAGAGTGTGTGCAGCCTCAAGCTGCAAGCGAGTGAGCGAGAGATAAAAAGAGCAGAGAGTGAGAGAGAAGAGAAACTTTAAGCCTTGAAAATTTTCCTGTCAGTTTGTACCCAAAGAATAGTCTGTGTCTGTTTATTATGCACCTTCCAGATATCCCTGCTTCCAGTTGAGAACTCCGATCCTGTGTCGAGGCTGGACCCCAACACCCATTCCTCTCCATCTCTTATGCCCACAGGAAGAGGCCTGGGAGCATGGCACTGTGCCATCTCCTGTATGCCGTTCAGGTAAGTTCCCTGACTCCTGGCAACCTCAAGATGCCCATCAAGCTTCATCATTCCTGTCACTACCTTTCCTTAGTTCTCCCTTCTGTTCTGGGCTAGCCTGTGCATTCATCTACCTCATGGGCCATTGACTCCCTTAATTTTAAGTATAGTGACTTGCAGGTGACAGAGAATTGCCCAGCAGGTGCACCACAGTGTGTCTCTACCTCCATCCCCTCCGTCTCACTACAGAGACAGATGGACAAGGACATACAGTGCAATCTCAGCCAGATCCTACAGCTGCAGTCCCAGGACTGCTGAAGACTCAGTTCAGTCTTCAGTCTCCATCCTTCACCTCTGTGAGGTGAAGCCTTTGGGCCCACCATTCCCGCCCTGCTCTGTCATGCACTGGGAGGCCAGCCTAGGATCTAACTAATGGTACCCAGCCGACTCTATCACACCATGGCTCCCTACAGTCTGACTCTCTGAATCCCATCACGCTACACCTGGGATGCTGCAATTCTCTGCACATGTCACCTACATCCCAACCACCACCACCCCCAGGAGTACAAACTCATTGACAAGAAAAATGTAACCAGTCTGGAGCACTGGCAAGGGCAAAGATGGGGCAAGGAAGCTAAGAATATAGTCTGAGCTTCTGGACCCAAAGCATAGGAATGGTAATAAACAGGAGTGCAATACAATGTTTAAAGAAACCATGGAATGGAGCTATGGCTCAGAGGGCGAATCCTATTTCTTTAATACCCCCAGGAAGGGGCTGGGGCTGGCATGTGAATTTGAGGCCTTAGGCTCTCTTTCTATCAGTGCTAAAAAGTAAATTAATAATCACAGACGATTCTCTCATTCTTCTTCATTTCAATACTTTGATTCATCTTAGGGTTTTTCAGGGTTTTTGTTCTGTTTTTGTCTTTTGGTGGTGGTAGTGTGCATGTGTGTGTGTCTGTGTCTATGTGTGTCTGTGTCTGTGTGTCTGTGTGTGTGTAAATTGAACTCAAGGCCCTGTACCCTCATCTACTATTCTTTTTTTTTTTTTTTTTTTTTTGAGATGGCAGTCTCTCTATGTATCTGGCTGGCATTAAATTCACAGACATCCTCCTATCTGAGCCTCTCACATGCTGGGATGGCAAATGGCTATTGTTTATGCTTGACTTTCCATTTTTCTTTGTCACCTTCCTGGCAGGGTCCCTACTCCCGCCTCTGCCTGTTTCTGGGCAAATCCCCCAAATCCCCCAGGGGGTTCTGGGCTCTGTTGATGCTGACAGGACACATGTGACCTGGAGTTCCCAGAAACTCTAGCCTGTCCATGGGGGTTTCCTTGGGTATTCTGCAAAGGTGTCTTGCACAGTTCAGAGTCCCTGGAGTTGGGGACTATCTGGAGGTAGTAGCTGCTCCTTGTTCTTTGATGTCTGATGCAGTTTGGGGGAGATTGTAAGTGATGAGGGGGACACCACCCAGTTTATAGAACAGTGTCCCCCGTCTTTCTGTCCCTCTTCTCTGTCTCTCTCTTTCTCCCTGATTCTGTCTCTGTTTCTCTCAGTTCCCTCCTCTCCCTGTGCCTCATGCCTCTTCCTGGGGCTTCCCCAATGGCCATCAGCCGGAAGGAAAGCCACTCAGTGACTTCTCCCTTTTGGGGCCCTCCCCCACCTCAAGGCCTTTACACATACACACACACACACACACACACACACACACACACACACACACACACACACACACACGGGGTAGCTGGTGACAGAGTCAGGGTTCCCGTCACCATCACCATCTTCTGCTCCATACACTGGGCGACTGAGCTACACTGGGCAGGTCCTTACTTGGGGCCAGCTTCCCTGTGCGGGTCCCCAGTCCTTCACTCCCTCTCTGATGGGTCACTAACTCGGATCCAAAGAACAGAGCCACAGAGCATGTCCAAGCTGCTCCTCCTGTCACTTGCCCTCTGGGCCAGCTGCTCCCCTGGTAACACTGAGACAGGTAGGTGAACACAGTGGGGACTGGGGCACCTGGGCGGAGGGAACTAGCCCTTCATTTTCAGTTTGAGGTCATATCTGCAGTCAGGTGGGAACTCACACCTATACCAGTTGGACCTGTTCTCATTCTACTATAGGGATGGGGAAACTGAGGCATGAAGAGACAAAACCTCATTTATCCAGGCAGAGGCACCCTTGAACTTAGAGATTTGTGGAGCTAGACAGGTGACTCTCAGACACCCGAAGCCTCACCTTTGTGACTCAACAACTGTAAGACAGAAATGGTGGGAGATACTGGGTATGGTGGGGCGCACCTGCCATGAAGCACTCAGGGGGCTAAGGAGGGAAGCTCAGGAGTTCAGGGTCATCCACAGTTACATAGTGAGTTCAAGGCCAGCCTAGGCTACATGAGACCCTCCTGAAGAGGAGGAGGAAGAAGGAAGAGGAGAAAAGAGAGAAGGGGAATTTTTAAAAACTCAGTTTTCTCATCTAGAATTGAGCTGAGAACCTTGGGTTTTGTAGTAGGTATAGGAGCCCATGCTTCCATGAATAACAGAGTCCTAGAAGGCATATGGGAGCTCATGTTCCTTTGTCTCCTCCAGCTCTAGTGGCTCTGAGCCAGCCCAGAGTGCGATGCCATGCTTCTCGGTACCCCGTGGCCGTGGACTGCTCCTGGACGCTGCCCCAGGCTCACAACTCCACCAGAGCCATGTCCTTTATCGCCACTTACAGGTCAGAGAATGAAAAGGGTTTAGGATGAGGCTGAAAATCAAGAGATTCCAATGTCCTGATCCACTCAGGGTAGGAGGCAGCCTAGGCCCCATGGGAGCCTGCTTCTGAAACAACAGAACAAGTGTGGGCTGTGGGTGTTCTAGGGAGTTCTTCAGAATCCACAGTCCCCGTGTCCCGCTGAGCGTGACCCACGGTGAGCTGGGGCCCCATGAGCACCCAGGTTCCTTTCACGACTCCCCCTGGTGCTTCCCATGCAGGCTTGGTGTAGCCACCCAGCAGCAGAGCCAGCCCTGCCTACAACGGACCCCCCAGGCCTCCCGATGCACCATCCCCCACGTGCACCTGTTCTCCACAGTGCCCTACATGCTAAATGTCACTGCAGTGCACCCTGGCGGCGCCAGCAGCAGCCTCCTAGCCTTTGTGGCTGAGCGAATCAGTGAGTGTCTGTCCTCCCTGCCCCTCTCCACCTTCTTCATCCCATAGCTCCTCCCCCCACCCTTTGCTTGGTCCCTGCAGCCTCCATCCTTTAGCTCTGCTCTGGCCTCTCAGGCCTCCTGTTGCTGCCCTGACATCCCAGGCTCCATCCTGCTCCAGAGCCTTTGCACTGCTTCCTTTCTTGGCCTTCTTAGGTCTGTGCTCCAGTGTCAGCTTCTCAGTGAGGCCTCCCCAAAAGTATATCATTAAACATAAGCAATAGTCACAGTTAAGAGAGGATGAAAGCCAGGGGTGGTGTACAGGTCTTTAATCCCAGAGGTAGGCAGATCTCTGAGAATTCAAGGCCTGGTCTACAGATCATGTTCAAGGCAAGTCAGGGTCACTCCTGAGCACCTGTCTCAGAAAAGAAAGCCAAGAACAAAAGCTGATGCAGGTCAGTGAAAGGCTACACAGCCGTCAAGGGTTTAAACAAGAAGTCTCCATATAGCCAGGCAGTGGGGGTGCACGCCTTTAA
Organism: Uromys caudimaculatus; assembly: GCA_028551405.1. Taxonomy (NCBI): domain Eukaryota; kingdom Metazoa; phylum Chordata; class Mammalia; order Rodentia; family Muridae; genus Uromys; species Uromys caudimaculatus. The sequence goes on along the minus strand of CM052709.1, from coordinate 38,944,829 downwards.
TCCCAGCACTTGGGAGGCAGAGGCAGGTGGATTTCTGAGTTCGAGGCCAGCCTGGTCTACAGAGTGAGTTCCAGGACAGCCAGGGCTATACAGAGAAATGCTGTCTCAAGAAGAAGGAGGAGGAGGAGGAGGAGGAGGAGGAGGAGGAGGAGGAGGAGGAGGAGGAGGAGGAGGAGGAGAAGGAGAAGAAGAAGAAGAAGAAGAAGAAGAAGAAGAAGAAGAAGAAGAAGAAGAAGAAGAAGAAGAAGAAGAAGAAGGAGAAGAAGTCGAAGTCTCCACATGATCCCATACTGCAAACCTAAGTATCTGCTCAACAGAAATAAAAATGTTCATCCCTACAAATCCTTGGCAACATTAACAACCTCCAGATGGCCAGTGCCATGTGTCTTCCCGTGGATAAATGGTCACACAATGTTCATCTATACAGAGGAACATTACTCAGCCCTAAATAAGAATGAGGCTCTGCCACCAACCCCTGTGGCAGGTCCTTGAGGACACCATGCTCAGTGAGCAACCCAGACTCAGACCACACAGTGTGAGCTGCATTACAGAGGAATCTAGAGACGGGAGATCTGTGAGTGCTGAGAGCCAGAGAGGGATAGGAAGATGGCTTATGTTGCCAGGAAGGAGTGTTCTAGGAGCAGGGGGTAATGGGAATGCTCTCTGCAGATGCGCTGGATGTCTTCTAGCAGAGACTTGGACTATCGGAATTGTACCTCAGAAAAGCCCTTCAGCCCACTGGAGACTTGCACTCTGAACCTTTCTTTGCCTGTGTGACCACTGTAACTTCTGTCAGCAGTGATGAGAGTGACTCACTAAATACTTTTTCCTTGAGCAGATAGATGAATGAAGGATTGAATAAATGAATGTATGCATGGCTGATATCGAGTGAATGAATGAATGATTTAATAATGAATGGGTAAATGCGTAACTGACATAATGAATGCATAACGAATACACGAAGGACATGAGTGAGTACATGAACAAATAAGTGACTCCGTTAGGGAGTGAGTGAATGAATAACCTAATGCCTGTGGAAAGGAATCTCTGAATGAGTGAGTGTGTAAATGGTAAGTGTAAATGAATGAGTCAATGGATCCAGGAACAAATCTGCACTTGAATCAAACAACAAATGTGAGTGAGCTGGTGAGTAACGGAGTAAAGGAATGAATGAGTGACGAATTTAGTGAGGAAGTGAAAGAATGAAGTGTGCGTATGAATGAGTGGAAGGACGGAGCAAATACACGAGGGTGAAGGCGAACGTATGACTAAATGAGAGTCACAAATGAAGGAATTAGTGTGTGATGGATGAACCAGTAGAGCTAACCCTGACCCAGGTTCTGCTCCCACCAGTCAAGCCCGACCCTCCGGAAGGCGTGAGCCTGCGCACAGAGGGGCAGCGCCTGCAGGTGCTCTGGCATCCCCCTGCTTCCTGGCCCTTCCCGGACATCTTCTCTCTCAAGTACCGACTCCGCTACCGGCGCCGGGGAACCTCTCACTTCCGCCAGGTGAGGTGCGCGGGAGGGGGCGTGGTCTGGAAGAAGGAGGCCTTACGCGAAGCCCAGAGGTGGATGCTGGGTGAGACTGGGTCTCACTGGGTAATCTCCTGTCTCCGCCTATCGCCTCTCTGTGGGAGCGCAGAGATTCCGTAGTAGACTTTACCCGCTTGCTGGGAATTCGAACTCACTGCAAGCTCTTTACCCACCCAGCCAGCTCCCCAGCTCTCCAATGCATTGTGGTCCTTCCCACCTCCTCCTTGCAGTGGCCTGACACCCTTTCTCCCCACAGGTGGGACCCATTGAAGCCACGACTTTCACCCTCAGGAACGCGAAACCCCATGCCAAGTACTGCATCCAGGTGTCAGCCCAGGACCTGACAGATTATGGAAAACCAAGTGACTGGAGCCTCCCTGGGCAAGTGGAGAGGGCGCCCCAGAAGCTTGAAGAGGGACTGGATCCTTGATATCAAACCCTGATGTCATCTACTTGAGGGTGGCTGGGTGGCCTGTCCTGAGTTCGAATCCTGACTTTGCATGTACTGGGCTGCTCCGAAGCATTGGATAATTCACTTGGCCTCTCCTGACCTCAATTTCCAAACTTGTAGGAATGAATGATCTTTCTCCTTCCATCAGTGCGGGGCTTTGTGAACTTTAAATGTGATTTAATTAGAAAAACTAATTAAATAAGAATCATCGGGCTGGAGGGATGGCTTAGCAGTTAAGAGCACTGACTGCTCTTCCAGCAGTCCTGAGTTCAATTCCCAGCGACCACCTGGTGGCTAATGCCTTCTTCTGGTGTGCCTGAAGACAGCTACAATGTACTCATATTTACAAAATAAATAATAATTTTTTTTAAAAAAGTCATCATCATTTTTTTTAAAGACAGGGTTTCTCTGTGTAGCCCTGGCTGTCCTAGAACTGACTCTGTAGACCAGTCTATCCTCAAACTCAGAGATCCCCTGCCTCTGCCTCCTAAGTGCTAGGATTAAAGACGTGCACCACCACCCAATAAGAATTACTATTAAAAATAAGATTCCTCTTTGCCAATTTTTAAATTTTAAATATTTTAATTTTCTTTTCAAATCTAAGTATGGGGTATTGCAGTGCCCACTGGAGCCAGAAGAGGGCGCCAGAGCCCCTGAAGCAGGAGTAACAGATACACAGTGTGGCTGCTGGGTCCTCGGCTTGAACAGCCTGTGCTCCGGCACAGATAAAGAGCTCTTCTTTATCCCTGTTTGTCCATCGTGTCTATGGAGTGAGTCATGTTGGGGCTTGTCTATGTGTGCACACAACACACCTCAGGACCTCATACCTCCAAAGCTTCACGGAGTCATCTCCACAGGCCTCCAAACAAGACCTTCATGACAAAAAGAAGTTAATGTGGCTCAAGCAAGGTTAGGAGCCTGGGAGGCCACAGAATGGTGCTAGCTTCCAGAAGGAACTCCACATGTATAGTGCTTAAAGGGGCAAGGGTCGGGGAGAATGTATGTGGGAGAAAGGGAGAGGATAGAGCAAGGTGCAAGGCCCTGCAAAAGGAAATGGGTAGGAGCTACCTGAAGGAGAATTGGGGACACACCTATCACCTGTTTCCCCAGCTAAGAGCCAAACCGGATGAAGTCCAACCTGGTTGAAGTCAAGATAGTGAGGAAGGGGTAGGAGGGTGGTGGCAAGCTAAAGCCCAGCCTAGAGATCTTGTTTCAAAGGAGGAGGGGGGGGGGAAATGAGGGGTAAGAGGAGGAGCGGCGGCAGCAGCAGCAACGGCCGAGGCGATGGGGGCGGAGCTCAGAGGTGGAGGCCCTGCCTAGGATCCCCAGGTCAGGGGCTGGGCTCAGTGCTGGGTCTTGTCATATTTTGTACGCACGAATAATAAACAAACAAATGTAAAAACAATACTAAACCTGGCAGTGGTGGTGCTTGTCTTTAATCCCCAACACTTGAGGCAGCCACAGGCGCATCTTTGTGAGTCTGAGGCCAACCTGGTCTACAGACTGAGTTCCAGGACAGCCAGCACTGCACAAAGAAACAAAACAACAGCAAAGAAACTATTTTTTAAAGAAAAAGTAAAAAGAGTTGGGCATAGTGTCTCTTATTTGTAAACCTAGCACTTGGGAACCAGAGGCAGGAGGATTACTGAGCTTTAAAGATCAGCCTGGATTACGTGGTGAGTTCCTTTCTCATAAAAGAAGAAACACACACACACAAACCAACAACAACACACAATGAAAACTAGGCAGGTCCGTGATTCCAGCTACTCTAGAGGCTTGCAGTATGATTGTTTCAAATTTAAGGCCAAGCTGGGCATCTTAGTGAGAGGACGCCTCACAGCAAGCATTAGAGTGCTGGGTGGTGTTCTGTGGTAGAGTGGCTGCCTGGCATATACAAAGACCCTGGGTTCCATCCCCAGTACCAGAAATGAAGGAACAAACGAAGAAAAAACACCAGAACGGGACATGGTGGCCTTTAATTATTTAATCCCAGAACTCAGAAGCAGGAGGATCTCCGTTAGTTTGTGACCACCCTGGCAGTTAGTTTGTTACAGGACAGCCAAGGACACACAGTGAGACCCTGACTCAAAAAACAAACAGCATCAATAAAGCAGTGGTGCGGGAGAAAATATTATTTATCCCAGGCAGCTTTCTCTATCCTTCCAGTGCGACAGACATGCACAAACAGGATCCAGATTTCCCGGAACCTTTATTTAGTGCTTCACCTACCGACACTCGGAAGGGAACGAAAGCGCACTCACGACTTGGATCGACAAAGATTGCAGCCAATAAGAACGGTAAAGCGGGTAAGCAACAACCAGTAAGACCGCTGAGGAAGTGGCGACCCTGCGGCACCTGATCGGAGAAACTCCACGAGGACTTAAGAGAACAGCTCCTTGGCTTCTTTGTTGACCAGGAAGCGAAGATGTCGGAACGGAAAGTTTTAAACGTAAGTGCTCAGGGTCTAGATGTTTCTACAGAGAGTGTAATGTGCGAGGACTCTGGGAGAGGCGTGCTTCCTTCCGGTCATTTCCTTCTAGAATCCCCCCACGCCCCCTCCCACCCGCGGCTTTCAGTCGGGCGGGAGTTTCCCAAACTCTGGCCAATACATTTTTTAGGGGCGGTCGTTAGTTTTTTTTTGTTTGTTTGTTTGTTTTTGTTTTTTTTTTTTTTCTTCTTCTTCTTCTTCCATGCTTGGTAAGTAACCAATCATAACCAGAGGAGCGGAGCTTGTGTCACTTCATCCGATTGGCTTTTTCAAAGGGGACTCTCTGATCGCTTTTTTTTTTTTTTTGGTTTTTCGAGACAGGGCTTCTCTGTGTAGCCCTGACTGTCCTGGAACTCACTCTGTAGACCAGGCTGGCCTCGAACTCAGAAATCCGCCTGTCTCTGCCTCCCAAGTGCTGGGATTAAAGGCGTGCACCACCACTGCCCGGCTCTCTGATCGCTTTTATGGAGGCGGGACTGCTTCTTGTGGGCTTCCCCCAAGTCTGGAGGACGTTGTTGGTCCCCTCAGTTCGTCCCGGTTTTTGTTGAATGAATATCCGAAATCTTTTGCAGCGTTTTCTACACCATGTTGGGGTTACTGGGGTGACTCAGTCTCCTCTCTTGAAAAATTTTGCTCTCCACTTGGTCTGTTTGTTTTTTTGTTTGTTTTGTTGTTGTTGTTTTTTGGTTTTTCCAGACTTTCCTGGAACTCACTCTGTAGACCATGCTGGCCTTGAACTCAGAAATCCACCTGCCTCTGCCTCCCAAGTGCTGGGATTAAAGGCATGCGCCACCACTGCCCGGCCTGGATCTGTTTTTTAAATGTTTGTTTTGAGTTAGGTTTCCACTGTGTAGCCCAGAATGGCCTCGAACTCAAGAGACCCACCTTCCTGAGACTCCCAGTTGCTGGGGTTAAAGGCGTGTACACCTACTCTGGGCTATATTCAATTTTTAAAGGATTTGTTTATTTTCATTTTGTTTTTCCTTCATGTCTATCTGTGCACCACGTTGTTGTACACTGCCCAGGCTGACTGTAAACTCACAATTCTGCATCAGCCTCCTACGTAGCTGGTATGACAGCTGTACACCATCATTCCCATTGACCACCTGAATTAGCAAAGCTTCCTTCAAGCAGGGAGACAGCTTCCTCTCCCGTGGACTTGGTTGCCAGTAGGTGTCAAAAGCAGAGTGTCTCTTGTTGGTGGTCCACATAGCTTCTTTATTTTACTTTTTGGGGGGAAAGGGAGGTTGTCTCTCTTCAGCCCCCATCTCAGATTCCCAGATGCTAGGGTGATGGGTTTGGACATTGGCATGCCTGTAACCCAGAGTGGTTGACCCTGTATGCCTCACCCCAGCCTCCCAAGCACACAGAGAGGCCACAACCTGTTCTCCCTAAGGAGATTCACTAGCCAAATTTTGCCCTGGGATGGTATCCGGGAGCCATTGTGGTACCCTAGTGCAGGCTAGACCACCATTGACAAGGTCTGATTTATGTTGGGCCTCCATTTCCTTATGAGTGTCTAGAGTGTTATCATGTGCTAGGCAGCAGGGGTCCACCTCCACTGCAAACCCTGGGGCTCTAGAACCTTCCCTGGAAATCATGTCACAGCTCAGGAAAGTGGCCCGCGCACATTGTGCGATTTGTCTTGGAAGCTTGTGCACTCCTCCCTGTCCCAACTTCTCTTCACATGGCTATGCTTCAAACAGCTCATGTCTGGAAAGGTTCCAGCAAGCTGAATCCCAAGCAGATCCCTAAAACCAGGGTATCCTGGGTCTGCTGACATGGTTCCCAGACCTCATTTCTGCCCATGTGGGACCTGAGCACCAGAAAACAGCAACACCCTCTTCTCCACAGAAATACTACCCACCTGACTTTGACCCATCGAAGATCCCGAAGCTCAAGCTACCCAAGGACCGGCAGTATGTGGTGCGGTTGATGGCCCCCTTCAACATGAGGTGAATACCTGGGGACATGAGGCTGGAGGCTGAGTCTCTGGAGAAACAATAACCAAGGATGAAAGTCCCAACCTCACAGAGTCCCCAGCCCCTATCACAAGGTCTCAGTGGACAGTCAGAGTGACACTTGGCCCTGCAAGATTTTGGACCCTCTCGTGGCAGCCCTCCTCCTGCCCAGGGCCTTTGCACCACCTATGGCCTCTGCCTGCAAATCTCTTGTCACTAACTTCTCTACTGACAGAACCTGGCTCCCATCTCATCCCAGACAGGCTGCCAGCCTCCCCTCAGACCTTTATCCCCCACTTTCCTGGGTTCAGCCAGCTTCGAATCAGACAGTTGACTTTGTGTGAGAATCATAATCCTGTCAGTCACACCTGTCCAGTCACTGTAATGGAGAAGCTATCTGTGTGACTAGTTGATTATATCTTGTCTTCATTTCTTTGTTTGCTCCTGTCTTAGGCACTGTGCACATGGGAACTCTTAGAAGAGAGAGCATTTAATTGGAGTTTGCTTACAGTTTCAGGGGGTTAGTCCATTATCCTCATGGTGGGGAGCCTGGTGACATGCTGCTAGAGAAGTCATTGGAGACCACATCCTGATCTGCAGGCACTGGAGGTGCCCTGGGCTTCTGAAACCTCATAGCTTACCCCAGTAGACACACTTCCTCCAGCAAGGCCACACCGCCCAACCATCTCCCCCCCCCCCTTTTTTTTTTGGTATTTCAAGATGGGGTTTCCCTGTTTAGTCCTAGCTGTCCTGGAACTCTGAGATGTGCCTACTTCTACCTCCGAGTGCTAGGATTAAAGACCGGCATTCTAATCCTTAACAGTAGTCCCTGGTGACTAAGCATTCCAATATATGACCCTTTAGGGACCGTTCTCATTCACACCACCACACTCTAGCAGATGGTCGTCAGGCACCTATCATTGATGGGGGTGACCCTCACAGGCTAGTGGGGAGTGGGGATCATACCCATCCCTCTGTAGTAACACAAGGACACAGCAGGCAGGGCAGGTGGTCTGCCAGCTGGACGGTCAGGAAGTGTTCGAATCTCAGGCTGTGAGGACTGCAGAGCAAAGACCCTGAGGTAGGACTAAGCCAGAGGTGTTTGTAGGCACCGCAGTAAGCCAGGGCAGGAAGGGAGGAGCAGCTAGGGTCAGGATCCTGCTGTCCCCTGGGCAGGTCTCAGAAGCTCCATACACCCAGACAGGACAGTCCCTCTTACCTGTTAAGGTACATATGCTGCCACTGGGTGCTGGAGCAGAGGGCAGAGACACTCACATGCCTGCCCTGGCTGCAGGTGTAAGACATGTGGGGAATACATCTACAAGGGGAAAAAGTTCAACGCACGGAAGGAAACAGTCCAGAACGAGGCCTACCTGGGCCTGCCGATCTTCCGCTTCTACATCAAGTGCACACGCTGCCTGGCCGAGATCACCTTCAAGGTAGGGGCTTTGTTCATTACCTTTCCTCTGTGGACACCCCATAAAAGGGCAGAGTGTTGGGGAGGTGCTTGCAGCAGAACCCCACACAGAAAAGCCTGCCCACCTGTGTGTGTGCAAGGTGTGGGATGTGTCATGGGGTCAGGAAAAAGCATGCTGTTCTGGGGCCTTCCTTGGTGCTTTGCTTAGACAGTCCCCTATAGCACAGGCTGGACTCAAACGCCTATGTAGTCAGGGATGACCATGAACCTGATCCTCCTGCCTCCACCGCTGGGGTGCTAGGATGACAGGCATATGCCACCACACCTGGGTAAAAATCATGATTTTCTTCTGTTCTTTTGGGTTTCTTGGGATGGAAGTCAGGGCTTCACACACAGTAGGAAAGGTTCTTCCTGAGCCACTGCCCAGGCACAAAAGCCTGAGGACTCAGGGAAAGACAGCAGAAGGAGGACGCTCTTCCCAGCCTCCACCACTACAGACTTGCTTTGGTTTGCTTGTTTTTTCACTGGAAGCTTTTTTTTCTTTAAGCTCAAAAAAATAGGATTTGATTAAAGTGAACAAAATGTATGCTTGAAGAAGTTACATTTTATTTTACATGTGTATCTGTCTGAACATTTGTGTGTGTGGTGCCCAAGAATGCCACAAGGGGTGAAGTTGAGTCCCCAGCAGCTGGACCTACAGAGTTTGTGAGCCACCATGTCAGTCCTGGGAACTGAACCCAGATCCTCTGCAGTGGGAGCCAAGGATCTAGCCCCTCATCCCCTCTTTTTTTTTTTTTTTTTTTTTTTTTTGATACTTTATTTACATTTCCAATGTTTCCTTTTCTAGGTCTCCTCTTTGGAAACCCCCTATCCCCTCCCCCTCCCTGCCTCTATGAGGTAATTCCACCTCAC
>CM052709.1:38918620-38935568 GCA_028551405.1 Uromys caudimaculatus | reverse complement strand
AAGTCTTCTATCATCATCATAAGAAATTATTTTAAATCTGAGTCTTGCTTTTCTGGCATGTTGGGGAATCCAGGGCTTGCTGTGGTGGGAGAGCTGAGTTCTGATGTTGCCAAGTAGCCTTGGTTTCTGTTCCTTAGGTTCTTGCCCTTGCCTTTTGCCATCTTGTTAACTCTGATGTTAGCTGATCTTACTCTGTCTGGCTATGGCTTGTCCCTCCTGCAGGCCTCTGTGTCAATACTCCTTGAAGACCAGCTCTCTCTGAGAGGTGTTTGGGTTTGGAGGTCTGTGGCACAGGGTCAGCTCTGGGGTGCAGACAGAAACCAGAAGGATCTTGTCCCCAGCTTTCCCTTGGTTCCTATGTCCTGATGGCTCTGCAAGGGTCCCTCTTGATCCAGTGAGTTTGAACAGAAGTGGTGGTTTTGCCTATGCTCGAAGGTGTGTCAGCACTCCTGGGATACCAGCTCTCTCCTGGAGCCCTGTGGCCCAGGCTGAGGTCTCCAGGTCCCGGTGAGCAGTGGTGCTTGTCTTATCCCCACTCACGGCTTTTCCACCCTCCTGGGAGGGTGACTTTCTCCTAGCACTGCTTGACTATGTAACCCTGGTTGCCCAGGCACAGGTCTCCTGCCACAGATAGAAACCAGGTTTCTGTCCCTTACTTTTTCTCCTCGGTCTCTGTGTCCTGAGCGCCTGGGAGAGTAACTTTCTCGCAGCGCTGCTTGGCTGTGGGACCCTAGTGGCCCAGGCAGAGGTCTCCTGCCACAGATGGGAACCAGAGGGTTCCTATGCCCGCCTACCTCAGTCCCTGTGTCCCGCAGGCTTGCGACAGTTCCTGGTGAGCAGTGGTGCTCGTCTTGGCCCCACTCGAGGCTTTTCCAAGCTCCTGGGAGGGTAGCTTTCTCCCGGCGCTAATTGGCTATGGAGCCCTGTGGCCCAAGCTGAGGTTCCCAGCCACAGATAGAGACCAGAAGTTTCCTGTCATCCCCTCATTTTTGAGTGAAGTCTTCTGTAGCCCAGGCTAGCCTCATTCACTTTATAGCCCCCTGCTTCCACCACCCAGACAGACGCATAGAACATTGGGTCATCTGTGTAGTTTGTAAGCAAGAAGATAAAACTCGATGAGCACACAGCGCAGTGTCATTTTGTGTTTCTGCCTCAGCGCTGCAGTGTCAGAATACCGCCGGATCCGCCGCTCAGGGAAAGTGAAATAGACTCTAAGATAGGGGTCCACAAGCCTGCAATGAGCTCCAGAGGGGGGATCCCACTTGCCTACGAGTGCCAAATGAAGGGCCCTCTTTGGGACACTTAGGCATGGCTCTGTATGATGAAGGTCTCTTCCCCCACCCGTGGCAGTCCTTGATGAAGGGCTTGTCCAAACTGTTTTATCCATGCCGGGTGAGGATGCGTACATCTTACTCAGGGTGAACCAGAGATTAAATACCTTTTGCAGAAAGGGGTGCCCAGGAAGGGAAAATCACTGGCTGAACACTCCAGGCCTATCTAGATAACCTCATTAACATGAAGAACTCTTATGCTGTGTGACTGGGTTGTCACGGCTGCATGCTCCAGGGCAGGGACCTGGTCAGGAGCTAGTTGGAACTCCCACTGTTCTCAATTGTAAGAATTATCAGGGTTCTGAACTTGCTACAACCTTACGAGTTCTTCTGTCTGGGGGCACTGTCCACTGCCCCACAGCCCAGAGGCGTGAAGGTGCAGGTCCAGAGGAACTCAAGATGGAGGGGGTGCAATAGGAGTGCACAGGAGGGGACGGGAGTCCGTGAGGGAGCTCAGTGCTCAGAGGGTGTGGCACTAGGAGGACCGGCCCACAGCCACCACAGGAGGAAGCACAGACACTGACAGAAGGAGAAATGTACACAAGGGGCCCAGGCTACCACCTGGGAGCCACTTTCTCCTCTCCTCTTCCCTCCCCTCTCTAACAGACAGACCCAGAGAACACGGACTACACCATGGAGCACGGGGCCACGCGCAACTTCCAGGCCGAGAAGCTTCTGGAGGAGGAGGAGAAGCGCGTGCAGAAGGAGCGAGAGGATGAGGAACTGAACAACCCCATGAAGGTGAGCCCCAGGCCACAGCACCCGTACCCCTTCCCTGCTTCTGCCCTTCCCCCACTCCTGTACCCCTGTGCCCTCTCACCAGCGCTTGCACTCCAGGTGCTAGAGAACCGCACAAAGGACTCAAAGCTGGAGATGGAGGTGCTGGAAAACCTCCAAGAGCTGAAAGACCTGAACCAGCGGCAGGCGCACGTGGACTTCGAGGCCATGCTGCTACAACACCGCCTGTCGCAGGAGCAGTGGCAGCAGCAGCAGGAGGAGGAGGACGAGCGGGAGACAGCGTGAGCCAGGCCAGACCCTTCGGGATCTTTCCCCGGCTGCCCCTCCCCTCTTGTCCTGTCCCCTCAGACTCTGCTGAAACGCAGCTGCTGGGACCCACTGAGACCCACTGTTCCAGCCATCATTCTGGCTTTTTGTTTTTGTCCCATGGCTGTGGGTTTGTGGTTTGAAACGGCCTCATGTCGCCCAGTCTGGCCTCAGAATCATTAAGTACCCAAGGATGGCCTTGAACTCCTGATCCTCCTACATCCACCCACCCACCCACCCCACCCCCGTGCTTCCACACTATATGTTTACTTATTTTTGTGGTGCTGGGTGTGAACCCAGGGCCTTACATGTGTCAGCCGTCTTCATCCACGAGCCACTGCCCTCAAAATTGTTAACGTGGTTACCTGCTTCCCCGTTCCAAACATCAAGAGAGCAGGAAGAGGCAGCAGCCCCTAACTGCTGCAGAAGAGACCCCTGGAGACCGCCCCCAGCAGTGTGTCCTCACCATATCCATCCCATAGGGCCTTGCTGGAGGAAGCTCGCCATCGGAGGCTTCTGGAGGACTCCGACTCAGAGGACGAGATTCCACCCTCCCGACCACAGGCAGCTGCAAGACCCAACCCCACAGCCATCCTCAACGAGGTAAGCCAGGCCAGGGTGTGGGGCTCCCACACCCTGAATGGCCACAGGAGAAATCATGGGCAGTGGGACTGTTGTTCATAACAGGACAAACAGCCCACAGTATGGCCGCTCTGCTCGGCTTCATGCTTCTGAGCCTGATGGAGGGACTAGCCAGTGACACTACATCAAGAATAGGGAGTCGCCCAGTCAAGTGCCTGCCCCACAAGTGCAAGACTGGGCTTTGGCCCAATGCCATGTAAAAAGCTGAGTGTGCTGGCTGTGGTGACACACACCCTAAATCCCAGCACCTGGGAGCAGAGACAGGTGGAATTCTAATGGTTGAGGTTTGCCTGGGCTACATAGCAAGACCCTGCTTCAAAAAACAAAGCCAGATGCAGCCCAGCAGACCTGGGATCCTGCGTCAGGAAGGAAAAGATAGAAGAGCTCTGGGCTGAGTTAGGTGGGATCCACAAGTCACTGAGATATCCTGCCTCAAAAACCATGGTGCACAGCAGACGGTGAGGACGGCTGTGTTAGCCTCTGGCTTCTCCACATAGATGCATAGTACACCGCACAGAGGCCCACAGAGCCAGAAGCCGGTCCACAGCTGTAAAGGTGAAGGGCTCTCCCTAAGACTCATCAGGGTCCTGGGTACATCCAGAACTTTGCAGCAGCTCTGGTCCCAGCTTTTGTTTTTTGTTGTTGTTTTGTTTTGTTTAAAGATTTATTTATTTTATGTATATGAGTACCCTGTAGCTGTCTTCAGACACACCAAAAGAGGGCATCGGATCCCATTACAGATGTTTGTGAGCCACCATGTGGTTGCTGGGAATTGAACTCAGGACCTCTGGAAGAGCAGCCAGTGCTCTTAACCACTGAGCCATCTCTCCAGCCCCCCTGACCCCCCTTTTGAAGGTTCCAGCACCTTCTAGCTTCTTCAACCTTCCAGAGCATTAGAGCCTGCAGGTGGCATCCAGCTGTGAGTGCCAGGGCATACTCCAGGCTGTGGAGGTCAACAGACAGCCTCCCCACCCACCCTAGGAGAAAGACTCTCCTCTTACGGCAGCTGCGTGTGGCAGGCCCATTGACTCCCAGGATTCTCCTGCTGGGCTTACAGCCTCATGCCTAGCTCTTCTGTGGGTGCTGGAGACTCAAACTGCACCCTGTGCTTCAGGCAGGACCTGCTGGGCCCTCTACCCAGGCCCATCAAACTTTCCATGTGGAATCCAGACTTGGTCTGGTTCTATTTGTTTTGTTTTTCTCTGAAGCAAGGTCACACACCACAGGCCAAGCTGACTTCGAACCCACATCAGCCTCCCATGGGCTGGGGTGACGGGCCTGCACATTACACCTCAGTACTTCACACCCCAGAGCCCTAAACAGCGTCATGCATGCACCTATCATATCAGCATTTAGGGAGGCATCTACCATGTGCCAGGAGCTAATGCTGGGCTTGAGCTAAGGGAAGTACTAGCCTAGCACTAGGGAAACACTGGTCAAGAGAGGTCAAGCTGCTGGATACACACACTCCGTAAGACCACACATACAGCAGATGCTTGAGATAGGTATTGAGAGGTGGGTAGGAGTTCACAGGATGAAAATGGGCAGCAGATGAGAAGTCAACTGCAAGTGTAGGGTGAGGGGCAGGCCATGGGGACTCAGGAATTTAGAGCTGGGGCAGACTTGATAAGCAAGCTGGTTCCACAGAGCCAGGTCAGGGAGGCCAGAGGGACAACAGCTGTGCACGGTCCCCACAGGTACCAAAGACCAAGAGGAAGGCAGAGGCCCTGTGCAGCAAAGCACAGTTGGCAGGCTTGGTTGTACCAAAGAAGGTAAAGACGGAAGCCAACGGAGGCTCAGAGCAGGTCCGAGTGCCCGCTGCCGCTGGTGAGTCCCCTCAGAGCTATGGGTAGCAACAGTGCATCTGGCACTGTCTAGGTTCATGAGGTGAACAGGGTGAGGATTGACTCTCAGGCCAGGGAGCAGAATGAGGCTGCAGCTTGATGGGCAGAGCCTTACCCAGCAGCCTGTCACACAGCACCAGATGGAGGTAAAAGGATCGGGGTTCAGGATTAGCCTCAGCTACATAGGGAATTTAAGGCCAGCCTCGGCTACATGAGACTGTCTCAAAAAAACAAAATGGAACTGGGTAGTGGTAGCGGCGGTGCACGCCTTTATTCCCAGCACTCAGGAAGCAGAGGCAGAAGGATCTCTTGAGTTTGAGACCAACCTGATATACAGAGTGAGTTCCAGGATAGCCAGGGCTACACAGAGAAACCCTGTCTTGTAAAACAAGAAGAGGAAAAAAGAAAAAAAGGAGCAAAGGCTTGAAATCACTGTCATGTGACAGCTGAATGTCCCTGTGACAGGTCTCGCAGTATCAAGGGACTCCAGGTGGTATAGCCGGTGTGCTGCCCGTGTGGCCTGCAGCTTTAATGTCCTTTCCTGGAGTTTGAATAATTCCACCATATGCAGAGAAGCCTGGCTTAGGGTTGACACATGGTGACATTTGACACAGTTGTCTCTGCCACTATTAACATTTGTCAGAGGCAGATCCTAATGCGCAGAGAGGGTTATCCATTACCTGAAGCCACACAGCAGGCCCAGTGTTGGAGCCTCTCCTGTGCACCCTCTTAGTAGTGGAGGCCCTTGGCAGCACTTGGCCCTTGACACTGTTCCAGGGTCCTGTGGGCATTCTGCTGCCTTGGTCAGGATCTCTCCGGCCTGGTTTAGGATTGGGGTGACCAAGTCACAGGGTCCTCTAAGCTGGGCACACTTCCCTAAACTGACTTGTCCTCCCCACAGGTGCCCCTGAGATCAGGAAGGCGGCCAACTCTATACCCCAGACACCTGGTGCCTCCTCCCTGAGCCAGCTGGGTACATATGGGGACAGCGAGGATAGTGACAGCTGAGTAGCAGTGATTCCCACCATGGCATCATAGACCCAAGAAAGGAGGAGGAGATGGGATCAAGCAAACATCTTCAGCCAAGGCCTCGGGTCCATTTCTGCCACGGGTCCTGGCAAGGTGTGGAGAAGCAATGTCCCCAGGCACCGCAGGACAGACAGTCTGGTCCACTCCTTCAGTCCTTGAGTTGTGTGGAGCCTGTTGGCCGGTCCCTTCCTGCCGAAGATCTGAAAGCTGTCTGGCCCTGGATACCATCTCCCAACCATACACAAGACCTGGGGCTCCACCCACGTGCAACACAGTAGTACTATAAAAAACAAGAAGAAAGAATAGAAAATCAATTGAAAAACAGAAGTGTGGGGAGAGAAACTGCCTGGCTGCAGGGGGCTGCACCAGGGCTTAAGACACAGGACTTCTACCACACACCCCTGGGCCTGGCAGCTCAGCACGTGTTCTTCACTCAGAATTTGGGATTCCATCAGTCTGTGTTCTGATACTGTAAGAAAATAATATTGAGGCTGAATCTGTTATATAGAACAAGTGAGCCAGGCACGGTATGGAGGTGGAGAAGCAGACTTATGTGGCCACATTCTCCACCTCGCCAGTGCCAGGATTAGAGACTGAACCACCAAACTGATCTTAACCTGAAATGTTCGTGTTGGAGTCTGCTTTTCCCATGGGAATTCTTCCTTCTCACACCCCATATTGGGGGTGGGGCTTCCCAAGCCAAGATCAGGGACATCCTGGGGTCTGGCTGGAGCCCTGCCTGCTGACCTCCACTCCCCCAGCTCTGAAGTTGTAAGGTCTAATCCATCAGCTCCCTGGGGCCCCTGGCAAAGGGAAGGAACTTCCACTTGCCCTGGGTGTTCAGACACTGGCTGTCCCAGCTCCCCCATGGCCCTCTGCCTGCTTGCTGGCCATAAGCCTGGTTCCTGCAGGGTGACAAAGCTGCATGGCAAGGGGTGGGGTGGCATGCTACAATTGCATCTGTGAGGTCTTTTTGTCCCAGATGCCATTGTTCCTCCAGCAAACTGAAGTAGCTGGACCTCACCACCCCCAGGCTGGGGACCTACAGTCAGGCTGTGCTTCATCCTTCAGACTATGAGCTCAACAAAGCAAATGTGTACTTCCATCAAGCTGGGAACCAGTAAAGGCAGAGGCCTGATGCCTCCCTCAAGCTGGGAGCCTTCCTACAGCACCCTCCAGACTGGAGGCTTCCTAGGGCAAGCCCTGTATCTGCCACCAAACCACAATTAGGCAAGACCCATCTCCCTACGGGCCAGAGTGTTTTGGTCCCCTACATATACATGCCTGGGTTTTTGGCTTTTGAGTGTGTCTCTGTGTAGCCTAAAGGCATGGCTGCCAGCCTTAAAGACCTACTATGGACAAAAGTACCTCCCCTTCTGTCCCTATGCTCTGGCACAATTCCCCTTCCCAGATTTGAGGGGCAGGGATTCTTATGCTGCTGTTTCCTGAGGCCCCAGTTGCTCAGTGAGTGTGTACACTGAGTGCTGATGTGTGCCTCGGGATGGAACAGTCACACAGCCCTGAACAAGAATGGGGTTCGATCCCATGCCACCAACAGGGTACATGGAGTCTGTGTGAGACAACATGGTGGAATATCCAGAACAGGCTATGGTGAGACAGGACTGATTCATGGGGACTGGCAGAGGCACAGGGAAGTGGGGTGTCCTAAAACTACAAAGTAGCAGATTACATGGCCTTTGTGATACCCCGTACAACCCACACTTGCCACGTTTTCCCCTGTGGTTTTGTTTGGGTTTAAGGTGCTGGGGGCCAACACTACCCTCTCAGCTGCCCCCAGCCCTTGGGTTGTTCTTCTAAAAGGGGCAGTGGTAGAGCATGTGAATTACAATCGGAATCAGTGTTACATACTGCCCTTGTCCCATCTTCCAGGTCACCCAGGAGGGATACACGCGCGCATACACACACGCCCGCTCCCCAAAGGAGGCGAGAGAAAGTCAAGCCTCAGAGCCCCACTTACTATTCCTGCCACGTACAGTTATCAGGCTCCATGCTAGGAGGTTCCTGACTGCTGCTGAGTACACCAACACACGTGATCTGGTGACCCCTAGGGATGCTGCCTGACAGAGATAGGAGTGAGTGGTCGGGGATTCAGCTACTCCAGACCTGCTAGCTCTAGGCCTCAGTTTCCCCGCCTAGAAAGCAGGGCTCAGAGTGGACAAGAGGATGACTGCTCATTCTGTGAGCAACCAGTGCCATCCTCTAGATGTCCAGCCACAAATGGACAGATGGGTGGCTTGAGTATCGCTCCACACACACAGCCTTTCTATGCCTCAAAGTTTTCCCAGCCTCAACATATCAGTCAGTAGGGCGCTTGCCTAGCATGCACGGAGCCTGGAGTGTCATCCCTAAATACTGGGAGGCTGAGGCAGGAGGATCAGGAGTTTGGGGTCATCCTTTGCTGCAAGTGAGTTGGAGGCCAGCCTGGGCTACATGAGACCCTTAGCAGTAACTCTCTTCTGTCAGTGCCTCCTGCACCGCATTCCAGTTGGGGAGACTTAAGACACACAGACCATTAGCCATGGCTTTTGGGTCACTCTGGCTGACTACTGCCCGCCCTTTCTCTCCTTGGGGTTCGACCTCCCGGCTCCATCTCTTGCCCTTGAGGTCTGAGCCCACCTCCCTCCCTCCGCTCGCGGACCCGCAGCTGCGGACGCCTCCCGCCCCTCCCCCTCGCCCGGCACAAAGCCGCGGACGCAGCGGTGACGGACGACGCCTCCCGCCCAGCGCCACCTCCAGCCGCGACCCTGCGGGATGCTCAGGCCTCTCATCCAATCCCTGCCCAGCCCTGATCCCAAGGGCGACTTGGTCCCCGCGCAGGTGGCCTCGTCCTCCGGGACCCTCCACGGTCCGGGTCCTACTGTCTCCACCCCGGAGCCACAGAAGGTCTGAGGTCTGCAGGTCTGTCCCCGGGGCGGAGGCGGTTCTCGATGGGACGCGGGTGTTCTTGCCCCTCCCGTGGTCCTGAGAACCCCGGCCTGGACCCAGTGGTTTAAGTCCCTTTTGTTGTGCGGTGGCGGCGGCTGCAAGAGGTTAAGTGATAGAGGGGGTTAAGGGATTCAGAGGGGCGGTGTGGGGCAGGAGTTAGGGGACCGGGAGGTTAAAGGAAATGGAGGGGGGTAAGGGATCGGAGATTAAGGGATACGGGAGGGGGAGTTAAAGGATCCAGAGATTCAGAAATTAAGGGATGGGGGATAAAGGATTGGGGTGGGGGGGACCGGAGGTCAAGGGATCGGGGGACTTAAGGAATTCGGACCGGTGGTGCCGCGGAATCAGACAGCAGCCCCACAGGGAATCTGACCCTCTGGAGTGGCTCAGCCTCTGGCAACTTTATGAAGGGGAAATGTGGAACAGCCCTGTTGACCCCACACCTGCAACACAGACCCTAAAGTTCTCAGTTCCCGACCTTTGGCCTGCAGCACCAGGGTCGCCACCTGCTGCCCCCTCTGCTCTGAGCCCAGCCAAGGACTCCTGACCTCCAACCTCCCTGTCCTCTTCCTCTTCATCTCTCTTCTCCCTTCTTCCTCCCCCTTTTGTCTCTCCCTCCTCTTCTCTCCCCTCCTTCCTCCCCCCAACCCCAGGACGAGCTGCAGAGCTCGCATGGAGGCCCTTGTTTGACACCAGCATATTTTGGGGGCACCAATGGCCAAGTGGCTCCGAGACTATTTGAACTTGGGCAGCCGGAGGCCCCCTCCGCAGCCGCCCACCCCCGACTACACCGAGAGCGACATCCTGCGGGCCTACCGCGAACAGAAGGACCTGGACTTCGAGGACCCCTATGAGGATTCCAATGGCCGCCCTGAGCCAGAGATCACCGGGTCTGGCGACCCCAAGTACAACTCTCCCAGGCACCGGCTGATTAAGGTGGAAGCTGCGGACATGGCCAGGGCCAAGGCCCTGCTGGGCAGCCCAGGGGAAGAGGTGTGTGGCGGACCTGGACAGGTGCTCCGTCCCTATCACCCTGGGTTCCCCACTTCATCCCTGCCCCCTGGGAAGTCTAAGCTCTTCTGGGCTAGCCAGAGTCCCCCTCGACCCATTCTCCCTTCAGGGAGACAGAGGGTAGGTGTTGTTTTTGTTTTGTGTGAGATCTGGTCCAACGTAGCCCAGGCCGGCCTCAAAAACCACAATGAGTTTAAACTCCTGATCCTCCTGCCTCCACTTCCATAGTATGTGTCACAGGATGACAGGCATGTGTCACAGTCGCTGTGCATGATGGAAGCTAAACCTGGTGCATGCCCTGCTTTGTTCTGCTGCAGGTTGAGACCCCTTTGAGGTCGAATGACCCTTTCACAGGGGTCACCTAAGACCATCAGAAAACACAGATAATAAATATACAAAACATCATAATTCATAAAAAAGTTACAGTTATGAGGTAGCAACAAAATGATTTTATGGTTGGGGCTGCAGGGTTAGGAAGGTCCAGAGCCACTGCTCTGTTGCTTTGGATTGGTTTTGAGACAGGTTCTCCCTGTGCACCCCAAGCTGGCCTCAAACTTGTAATCCTCCTACCCCACAAATCTCTGGAAGAGGGAAACATGAGAGGAGGAAGGAACACAGAGAGACAAGACAGACTGGGATCAAAGCCTGACTCATACTCACCAGCTGTGTGATCTTGCCCAGGTCACTAACCCTCTCTGTGCTTTTGTTTTCTTCACCTGTAAAATAGGCTTATGTCTTTACTAAGGGCTTAAGGGTTGGTATTAGAACAATATCAGAGAGAGGCCTGAGTTCAAATTCCCAGAACCCACTTAAAGAGCTGAGTGTAGTGATGTATTCTTGAAACCCCAGTGGCCATTGGTGTGGCAGGGACAGTAGGATACATGTGAGACTCCCTGACCAGCCTAACCCTAAGAAGTGTGGAATGGCTCAGCAAGGGCAGTCAGAAAGTACAGTGTCCCACAGCAGGGTCATCCAGAGCTAGCCCCAGCCTTTCCCAGCAGCCGGAAGCAGACACTGAGTACTCAGATCCTTTTGATGCCCAGCCTCAGCCACCAGCCCCCAACAATGGGTACATGGAGCCCTGTGATGCCCGGAGCGTCTCCAGTGGTGAGCACACATGGCTGATGGTGTGGGGAATGTCCTGTTGGGAGGGGAGGGTGACCAGTGTCCCCCACCCCACCCCAGAACAGCCAAGCAGAGCTGTCCAGCTTTATGACACACCATATGAGGAGCAGGATACAAAACCAGAAGATGGAGGGTCTTCAGGTCAGAGCCGGAGGCCCCTGGAGGATGAGAGGCCAGCAGATGAGTATGACCAGCCTTGGGAGTGGAAGAAAGATCACATCTCTAGGGCTTTTGCAGGTACGCTCAAGGCTAAGCCCCTCCCTCCAGTGCCTCAGTCCTCCCTCCTCACTAATGGGTGAACTGTTGACATCTGCCAATTCTTGTTCTCTGAGGTCTTGGGAACCTGTGGTCATTATAGGACCAATTCAACTGGGTGATCGTAGACTAAGCACTAGCATGGAGCTAGTGAAAGGCAGAGTGGGGGTTTTAGGAGCTGTCCAGTGATGGACGTGGGGTCAGACAATTCCTTGCTAAATCAATTAAAGAGGTAATAGGATCAACCTATAGACTAGCAAATAACCCAGGTCGGGAAGAAATGCGGCCAGGGCTTGAACCAGAGCTTGCCTTCCGCCATATGAGTCCTGGGGATCAAGCTCCAGTAGCCCCGGTTCCCCACAAGCACCTTTACCGCTGAAGGGACCCCTGGTTACAAACTTAAAACCTTTCCGTTGGCCACAACCCCTGTGCTCTGATTAGTCAGTCCAAGCACTTCACCCCTCTCCTACCATGGTGCCTGATTTCTGGGTGGCCTTGCCATTTCATTTCCAAAGACCAATCTCAGCCCCTGTGTCAGTCCTGTCCTATCTTAGACTCCATTCCCATCACTGAAATCCCTTTGGAGAGCTTCTGCTCTGCCCCCTGAGTGAATGGGACTTAACCTCTGTCCCTCCTCTTCCAGTGCAATTTGATGGTCCTGACTGGGAACGGACTCCATGCTCCACCAAGGAGCCCTGGAGACCGCAGCCTGCAGAACGCGTGGATACAGCCCTGACCCTGGAGAAGCAGCCGTGAGTGCAGTCCCTGGAGGAGGACTCTTCAATCTTTAGGGGAGCTGGAGCCTCATTTATTCATTCAGTCATTCATTCTTTTCTTTTGTGAAGGTCTCATGTAGCCCAGGCTGGCCCCCACACATCATGTCCAAGGGAATTGTCTCAATTTGCCCTGGGGTCCTGTCCCTTCACTCCCCTCAGCTGTTTGAAGTCTGCTGCCCTTCTTGAGCTGTCTATCTCCACCCTGCCCAGGTGGTTTCACGGACCCCTGAGCCGAGCTGAGGCAGAGAACCTTCTGTCCCTCTGCAAGGAAGGCAGCTACCTGGTGCGACTCAGCGAGACCAGGGCTCAGGACTGTATTCTGTCCCTCAGGTGAGACCCAACCTTAGGGACACACTGGGGTGATGCTCCCAGGCCAGTGAATGGGGCTCCGGGAGAGTGGGTGGAGCTCCAGGGGTACTTGGTGTAGTTCCTGGGTCAGTGGGTGGGGCCTTGGAAAGTGGGCGAGCTTTCCAGGAAGATGGGTGGAGCTCCTGGGCCAGTGGCTAAATGGATCCTACAGGGAATGAGCTGGGAAGCCTAACAAGAGATCCAAACCTCTGGTTGTGCTGGGAACCAATGCCCAAGGTTCTTATAGTCCTTTTGAATGGCCCTGTCCAAAACTTGAAATGCTGCTGTGAGTGTCTGTTTGAAGACAGAGTCTCAGAATGTTCTAGAAAGCACTTGAGTTTGAGGCTCTAGTTCCTAAAGATGCCTGAAAGTGTAACCTAAAGTGTGAGTATAGTGTACATCACGTGACCTGTCATACCCCAGGGGTTGGGGCAGGCAGGAGGATTTTCTGGAGTTACATGAAACTACTGTCCCAATAAAAGCAGAGAATGGGGATGCTAGAGAGATGGCTCAGTGGTTAAGAGCATTGACTACACTACCAGAGGTCCTGTGTTCAATTCTCAGCAACCACATAGTGGCTCACAACTATCTGTAATAAGACCCAATGCCTTCTTCTGGTGTGTATGAAGACAGCAACAGTGTACTCACATAAAATAAATAAAATATTTAAAAAACAAAAACAGAGAAGGGGCTGGAGAGGCGGCTCAGTGTTGGGGTACTTGCTGTTTTTCAGGAAGACCTGAGTTCAGCCCCTACATCATGAGGCTCACAACTGCCTGTAATTCCAGCCCCAGGAAATATGACACCTTTTCTTTTCTGGTCACTATGGATACTGCAAACACACACACACACACACACACACACACACACACACACACACGCACACACACACACACACACACTAAAATTTCCTGGGCAGTGGTGGCGCACACCTTTAATCCCACCACTAGGGAGACAGAGGCAAGTGGATCTCTCTGAGTTCAAGGCCAGCCTGGTCTACAAAGTGAGTTCTGGGACAGCCAGGGCTACACAGAGAAGCCCTGGCTCTAAAAGCAAAGCAAAACAAAAATTAAATAAGTAAATAATAAATAAATAAATCTAGGCTAGTGAGATGGCTCAGTGGGTAAAGGAGCTTGCCATCAAGGCTGAAGAACTTGAGTTCAATCTGAGGACCTACAAGGTGAAAGGAGAGAAGAGACTGTCCGCCACAAATTTACAAGATATCCTCTGACTTCCACCTGTGTACTGGTACATGCATGAACACACACACACATACATACATACATACACACACACATACAAACATACATATACACACATACATACAACACATACATACATACACATACATACATACACACATACATACATACACATACATACACACACACATACATACACACACATACATACACACATACATACGTACACACATACATACATACACACACATACATACATACACATACATACACACACACATACATACACACACATACATACACGCATACATACACATACATACACATACATACACACACATACATACACACACATACACACATACATACATACCCACATACATACATACATACACATACACATACATACATATACACATACATACACACACATACAGACAGACATATACACATACACACACATGCATGCATACACACATACATACATACACACATACACAAACACATACAGACATACACACACAGACATACGTATACACATACATACATGCATGCATGCATACATACCTACATACATTTTTAAAGTTTTTAAGGGGGCATAGCAGTAGAAGCAGTGTCTTCATTGACTCAACATCACTTGAGTATCTGCTGTATCCCAGTGTCTCCTCATTGAGCCTGGGCCCTGGCATGGGTGATCTTGAGTTCCTAACTAGGATTGTGGAAGATGAGAGGCTGTGAGGAAGGATTCTTTACAGAAGTGGCATCCAGACTGAGCTGAGAGCCATCAGGGCCAGCCTGAGCATGGAGGGAAGTAGTCTTACTGCAGACCCCAGGCTGGCCTGGAACTCACTAAGTAGACCGGGCTGGCCTCAAACTCACAGAGATCTAGTGTCTCAGCCCCTCATGTGCTGGGATTAAATAAATAAATTATTTATTTAAATTATTTATTTATTTTGAGGAGGAGGCCCTACCATGTAGCTGTGGCTGGCCCAGAACTCACTATGTAGACCAGGCTAGTCCTGAGTTCTGAATTTGTAGCAATTTGCCTGCCTCTATCTTTCCAGTGCTGGGGTATTTATTTTATTTAATTTTTGTATGCATGTGGGTGTGGAGGTCAAGAGACAACTTTCAGGGTTCAGTTCTTATCTTCCACTATGTGGGTCCTGGGGAATCCGACTGAAGTCATCAAGCCTGGCTGCAAGTGCTTTTACTCTCTGGTTGCTCTGACTGGAACTTAGCTTCAAAGAGAAAAATACACAGTGGTGGACAAGAAACCACTTGTGACTGTCAGTTCTGGGTGGGGCTGCCAGAGGTGTTCCTGGAGGCCCAATGCCTGCCTGCACCTATAGGAAGGCAGCTGTGGAGAGATGGAGAGTTAAGTGGATCTGGGGGACCGATGCTCTGCCTTGTCCCACAGAAGCAACCAGGGTTCCATGCACCTGAAATTCGCGAAGACCCGGGAGAACCAGGTGGTACTAGGACAGCACAGTGGGCCCTTCCCCAGCGTGCCTGAGCTGGTCCTGCATTACAGTGCCCGCCCACTGCCCGTGCAAGGCGCTGAGCACCTGGCCCTGCTCTATCCTGTCACCAGCAGCCAGAGCTCTCAAGGACCCTGCACATTGGCTGCTAGGCCAGAGAGGGGACAGGGGGACCCGTGACGCACAGACTTCCTCCAAACCACCTTTAATGCCCTCTGGTGAGGTGCTCCAGATCAGGACCTGTGAGCTCGCTTGGCAGGTGAAGAAGGACTGCCGCTAGGCCTGCTGGGTTCAACCCCAGGAAACCACAAGGTGGCAGCCGAGAGCTGCAAGTTGTCCTCTGATTTACAAACAAGCCACCCACCATAAATTAATAAATGTAATAAAAATTAATCTTAAAACCTTGTCATTTACTACTGTTCTTTTGGGGCTGTAGGGAGAGACTCCTGATGCAGCAAAAGAGGTGACCGCTCAGACCTTGGGTTATCCTAAAGCCATGCCCAGCACAGGTGCCTGTGGGGACTGAGCAGAGAATGACAAAGCCTGCCCAGGCCTTTTACAGGGACCCAGCTGGGTTAGAAGTTCAATGTCCCCAGAGTCAGGGACAGCTCCACCTCATCTCAGCCTGCAGCTGAGCCTCTGGCCTTCCAAGAAGACATCTGTTGTCCTCCCCCCACCCACCTCTACACTTGAGAAACCCACAGGAGGGAAGGGAAGGTAGCCACAGCCCTTGTGACTTCAGGGTGATATGCAGACACAGAACGGTGGTACATGCTGGTAGCTCTAACCCTCAACTTTCCTTTCCTTGCTTGAGAAGAAACCATCTGGGGGCCCACTAAGGAGGTGTAAGGGTTCATGATTCACTGAAAAATGATACCCAGACTCAAATAGTATGTAAACACAAAGAGTATTTTATTCTACAGAAGTCCAGCATGCTGGGGTCTCCCATTCCAAGATGGAGAGACAACCAAGTGAGCTTGCAGGCCCAATTTAAAGCACATTAGGGGAATTCCAGGGATAGGTGACCTTTATCTTGTTCCATCTCTAGGGACATCCCAGAACCATTACAGGGGCATGGGGACTGGAAACTGTTGCTGACCCATGGCCCTTGCTTCAGGCCAGGTGGCAGAGCAGCTTCTGACTAGCTGCCTGAAACCTGGGTTTTTTTCCTAGTAACTGACTTGCCTGGACTTGCCCAGTTCTTAGGCCTAGTCAATTTTAAACCTGTCATGGAGTCAGCCTCGCCTTCTCAGCAGAAGGGGCCAACCAGGCCTGGGTGTAGACTTGTAAGACTCTGGGGAGCCTTATCTTACTGGAGACTCCCGAATAAACACCATGGAGTCCGGGATCAATGTAAAAAGCAAGAGGGATTTATTGTTCCAGCATGCTGGGGTCGCCCTGCACATAAGGGAGGGAGGGAACGGCCACGCACAGCCCGTTCATCAAGCTTTTATATGGTTTTTAGAGCAGCAGCCATTAGGCACAATGTGATTGGCAGAACAGTGTGACTTTTAAACTGATTGGTCTTTAGGGAATGAGGTAGTAGGGGCTTAATCAGCCCCTCCCTTCCAACCTACTGAAAGACCCCCCAAATCGGGGAGACCCTCACTCAAGTCTCGGGACGGCGCGACCCCCCAAGAACTCACGAAAGACCGTCCTTGCTGCAATCACACGAGGTTTAATTCAGAAGGACCAGTGCACTGGGGTCGAACCGCGTGACCTACGCAGAGGCAGAGGGGTTCGACCCCTAGCAGCTGAAGTCGGGGGTATTTAAAAGAAGAAACATCCCCAAGGCAATGAAGGAAATACAACTCAGGAAAAGGCTCATAAAACAGAGAGTTTACAAAGCAAGGGGTGGGGAACGAAAGAATTTGCATTATGGGGAAGTGAGGTTTGTTCTAAGCTATTCACAGGTTG
>CM052709.1:38905795-38918120 GCA_028551405.1 Uromys caudimaculatus | reverse complement strand
GATATGATAAAGATAGCTTCTATCACGTCAGCCGATTGTGGAAGGAGGTGAGGGAAAAGCTCGCGGACAGACATACCTCTCAGAACTTGCCTTTAGTCCTGCAGTTCTGAATCCACTCCGCAGAAGCAGAGGGTCTCCTCGGCGCCGGCTACGTTCCCAGGTTTCGGCAACAGTTGTCCCGCGCGCTATTTGGTCTCGCCAGCAAGAACCCACGCAGACACACAGATCCTTCTGCAGCAAAGCGTTTATTGCATCATGAAGAGGAAGACCCCGGGCTCCAAAATGGCGCTGCTTATATAGCCCTGAGGCAGCGTGTCCTCCACTGGTTGGCGCGCCCCGGGAGTGGGCGGTGATTAGTCATGTACACCCTTAATGCGCAAGCGCTTCGTGCTATCCGTAAGTTTCCTTAGAGTGACAGCGGAAGTCAGTGCCATCTTGTAATGGCGAATACTCTAACCGCTCCCTACACAAACACACACACACACTCATACATCAACAACAACAAAACTGTATTAGCCATATCAAGCACTATATTTCTTAATAATATAAGACCTCATTTCTTCAAAACTCTACAATTATTATATTATTATTTGTTGACAACAGTGAAGAATCTTTGGAATTTCTTGCCAAAAATGTATTTTATTTTATTTTGGGGCTTGATTACAATGGTCATACAACTACCATTCATTCTGAACCTGAACCATCTCTGTTTTGACCAAGAAAAAAATAACAAAATATAAACCTATATCAACTTGGTGCCAAAGTTTCTGTCCTCTGGTATTTCTTTTGGGAAATGATATTTTAATATATAAGAATACTAAGTACTTTCAGAGCAGTACTCTATAAATATTGATAATATGGAATTCAACAGTTATGAGCCAGCTTTCTAGTCTCTAGTAAGATTTCAGAATTTGGCTGAAGCCATTCTACTGCTGACTTTGAGAAAGTAATTTCATTTCAAACCAAAGGGTTAAATAAAAGTCAGGTAGGAAATGTGTTTATTTTATGGTATTCTTTGTTTTTTACATCCATACTCTTTTTATTAAAGATTTATTTTATATTTGTAGTTATATGTATGTGTGTATATATTTGTGTTTAGGTATGAGTGTGGGTACTCAAGGAGAACAGAAGAAGGTATTGAATCCTTTTGAGCTGCAGTTCAAGATAGTTGCTAGCTATGTAACAAGAGTACTTGGGACTAAATTCTAGAACCTTAAAGACATTTCTCCAACCCTGTATCAACAGACTTGAGGAAGGCTTACATTATTAGTCATAAGTTGTAAAACAGCTACAAGATATCTTGAGGACAGAGTGAAGGTTAAAAACAATACAGATAAAGAAAAGTAACCCAAAGTGTGTCATTTCACACTCAGTAGGAATTTTTACATTTTGTGATGAGCTTCAGAATTTCTTTTAGATTATAAAAACATTTATATGGGGCAAGAAAGTTAGCAGTTTATGGTTTAGTAGTTAACAGTGTGTATCATTCTTGCAAGTGTCAGTGTTTAGTGCCCAGAACCCATGTCCAGTGTCTTAAAGCCACCAGTAACTTTATCTTCAAGGTATTTTCAGTCTGTCTTACTTAGAGTTTCTATTACTGTAAAGAAATATATGACCACGGCAACTCTTATACAGATACATTTAATTAGAGTTGATTTAAAGCTTCAGAGGTTTGCTCTATTATCATCATGGCAGGAAGCATGGCAGCATGCAGGCAGACACGGTGCTAGAGAAGGAGCTGAGAGTTCTACATCTTGATCTGCAGGTAGCAGGAAAATGACTGGTTTCAGCTTCTAAAACCTCAAAGTCAACCTCACAGTGACACACTTCTTCAAGCAGGATCTACCTACTCCAACAAGGCCACACCTCCTAATAGTGGCACTCCCCTTGGGCAAAGCATCCAAATACATTAGTACATGGGGCCATTCCTATTCAGTCTACCACATTCTACTCTCTGGTCCTCATAGACTTGTAGCCATAACATAATGGAAAATGTATTTAATCCAACTTCAAATGTCCCCATAGTCTGTAACAGTCTCAAACTTGTTTAAAAGTCCAAAGTTCAAAGTCTCTTCTGAGACTCGTGCAATCACTTAACCATAATCCCCTGTAAAATCAAAATAAAAAAGCATATCACATACTTATAACATATAACAACAACAACACCAGGTATACATTACTGTTCCAAAATGGAGGAAGGGCAGTAGAGTAAGGACATACTGGACCAATGCAAAACCCAAGACCAGCTGGGCAATCTCCAAACTCTAAATCTGATATCAACATGCTCTAATTACTTGCATTTTTGTATATTCATTTATTTATCAATCTTTTATTTATTTATTTTTTTACACTCCAGATTTTGTTCACCCCCCATCTACCCTCTGACTGTTCCACATCTTATACCTCCTCTCTAGCCCCCCATCTCCATGAGGATGTCCCAATCCCCCATCCTCCATCCCCCATCCCCCACCCAACCGACCTCTAAACTCCCTGGGTCCTCCAGTCTCTTGAGGATTAGGTGCATCTTCTCTGACTGAACTCAGACCCAGCAGTCCTCTGCTGTATATGTGTTGGGTCCTCATATTAGATGATGTATGCTGCCTGGTTGGTGGTCCAGTGTTTGAGAGATCTCAGGGATCCATGTTAATTGAGACTGATGGTCCTCCTTCAGGGTTGCCCTCCTCCTCAGCTTCTTCCAGCTTTTCTGTAACTCAACCACAGGGGTCAGCAGCTTCTATTCATTGGTTGGGTATAAATATGTGTATCTGACTCTTTCAGTTGCTTGTTGAGTCTTTTGGAGTGCAGTCATGCTAGGTCCCTTTTTGTGAGTGCTCAATAGCCTCAGGAATAGTGTCAGGCCTTGGGACCTCCCATTGAGCTGGATTACACTTTGGGCCTGTCCCTGGACCTTCTTTTCCTCAGGCTCCTCTCCATTTCCATCCCTGCAGTTCTTTTAGACAGGAACAATTGTGGATCAGAGTTTTGACTGGGGGATGGCAACCCCCTTCCTCACTTGATGCCCCATCTTCCTACTGGAGGTGGGGTCTGTAAGTTCCCTCTCCCTACTTTGGGGCATTTCAACTAGGGTTCCTCCCTTTAAGTCCTAAGAGTTTCTCACATCCCAGGTCTCTGGTGCATTCTGAAGGGTTCCCCCAACCTCCTACCTTCTGAGGTTGCCTGTTTCCATTCTTTCTGCTGGCCCTCAGGACTTCAGTCCTTTTCCCTCACCCAGTACCAGATCAGGTTCCCCTCTTCACCCTCCCTCCACTTTTCCTCCCAGTCCCTCCCTCACTCCCCACTTGCAGTTTGTTGCAACATACTTCTCTCTCTTGGGATGATTCCAGTCCCTGTTAGCTCTCCTCAGTAGATATCTAACAGCTCTGGTATCTTCAACACCTTAGGATCTTCATGGAAAAGGAGGCTTTACCTTCAGATCTAAACAAAATGGCCACTCTGGGCCTCTATGCAGGAACACCTCAGCCATATGTCTGGCCTCAGTGGCTTTCCTTAGTCTCTGAAGATTTCATAATCCCTTTATTCTATTCTGACTCTAAAGCCAGAACCACGTGTCCAAACTTGGCAAGTGCTGCTGCTTTCCAGGGCTATATATAACATGGCCCCTCATTCCATTATGTTTTCAGTAGCTGTTTGTATTTGACGTTTTCTTCACTGCCTAAGTTTGAAATTGTCTCTGTAGACCAGGCTGGCCTTGAACTGTCTTGCCATTGGGGTGCTAGGATTAAAGGCCTGTTAGGCGATATCTGGCTCTGAGCTTTTCTTTCATTCCATTTCACAAATAGGAAGCTAAGCTGGGTTGGGCCTTACCTTGAGGTCATTACTCCCTTCATTCCATTGAACATAAGGCTGTTTAAAATCTGTTGTTCTCCTTGAACACAGGATTTAGCTCCATCCCACTTCCAGGTGCCTTTATCCCCCCTCGAACTGTACACTTTGTATTTTTTCTTGCTCAGCTTGCTCATTTTCATGATAGAACTTCATAAGAGTGAACATTAATAACCACCTGACAAGAGTCAAAATGAGTATGCTTTGAAATCTCCTCTGCCAACAGAATTAATCCAAAACTCTTCATTTTAGCCTCAGGAAGACTTTTTTAGACAAGAGCAAAAGAGCAGCCAGATTCCTTGCCAAAATATCACAAAACCAGCCTCTAGTCCACATACTAACCTCTTCTCTGAAACATCTTGAGCCAGGCCCCCATAGTTTAAATCTCCCTCAGCACCACTGTCCTGAATGCTTCCACTAAGATGGCTGATTGAGCCCCACTTACATCTTTCAACTGCTTTTCTAATCACAAGTTCCAAATCCACATTCCTTCAAACGAAAAGCATAGTTAGACTTAACACAGCACTACCTCAGTCCTGGTTTCAATTTCAGGCCTAGTTAGGGTTTTTATTGCTGTGAAGAAACCATGACCATGGAAGCTCTTATAAAGGAAAAAATTTAATTGGGAATGGCTTAAAGTTTGGGAAGTTTAGTTCATTTTCATCATGGTGGGAAACATAGCAGAGTGAAGGAAGACACGGTGCTAGAAAAGGAGGTCAGAGTTCTACATCTTGATCTGCAGGGAACAGAGAAAGACCTGGGCTGAGCTTCTGAGGCCTCAAAGCCTGCTCACAAGATGACACACTTCCTCTGGCAAGGCCACAGCTGCTAATGTGTTGCTCCTATGGTCCAAGCACACGAACACATGAGTCTATGAGGTCATTCCAATTCAAATTACTGCACAGCCCTCATGTGGCCATCCTTACACGCTAAATCCCACACCCATCCACAAAATTTAAAACAAAATACTTAAAGGCAATTTGCATTATTTCACTCTCGCTCAAAAATTATATTCACAGACACAGTAATAAAAAATAAGTATCCAGAATTATAATCTGCTATTCATGTTTTTTCTCATATCTTCATTTGATTTTAAGTACAAAATTAACATCTATAATTTTACTTAAATTTCTAGGTAAAAAATCATGCTTAGTGATACGCTAGCCTGGTTATCTTAAAGTAAAATTAATTCTGATTGTTTGGTTTTACCATCTATATTCTCAACATTGGAAAGAGTTGTTTCTTAGTGTTAAAAGTATAGAAAGTTTTGTCACTAATACATTGCCACTACATTTACAGACATAAGTTTATTTATAAAGAGGGTGAGAGATCAGAAAACATTACACTTATCCAAATTTACATATGTATTAAAGTATTTACAATGTCTGTTGCAATGAGCTCATCACTAATAGAGCATAAAGCTCCAAAATGTTTGTGATCAGTGTGCTGTTTTTCAACAATACCTCTCTCTACCTTTACAATTATTTTATAATTTTTGTTTTATAAAATTTACAAAATAATAACTCTCACTGCTAAATTTTTAGAAGCTATTCATATGAATGATTACTAGATTTCAGAATAAGTGGGAAAAGGTGTTAAAATAAAGAAAGATCTTTATTTATATTTATGCATGATGTACAGGGTTATAAACAATATCTACATCATGTCAGAAGTAACCAGTAATCTCCCTTTAGTGAAAAGTCCATAACTACAGCAGGTTGAAATGTGAGTGGTGTGGTAATTAACTTAAAAGTTTGTCTGACATTATGATAGATTATGTCCCCATATGAACTATGAAATGGAAAGCTGACCTTAGGAAGAAGGAAAAGTATAATTCTATAGAACACAGGAATGAATGATATTATTTACACTATTAGATTTATGACAACCTTTAAGTCTTTGTAATTCAAGTGTACTTTCTGAAAATGCACAATTGCCAGTTTCAAACAGAGAAGGGAACAGAAAAAAATTCCGTGGAGTCTGTCCTTGTAGAGAAAAAAAAAAGATATTTGAAGGTCATACTACTGGTACTGTTTGTTGGTTGAAGTTTTTGTACAGTATATAATATATTAAATATTTTGAGAATGATATAATGTCATATTATAGGTGGACTTTATTTCTAGTATAAAGATAATTATTTGTGTATAAACATAAACTTTACCTTGAATAATCAAGAAGATTATTCTTGATTCTTGTTTACACAAGTCAAATTTATTGGTAGGTAATATTTCAACACTTATTTACATTGAATGTTGTGCTGAAGACTCTTTTCTTCTGAATACCATTTTCTAGGCTGAATAATATTTTCAGAATATGAATACTCATTTTACTTTTGAACCTTTAACCACTGAATGTGCCTTCAGTCCTTGAAGTTAAAGTAAAAAAGGTTAAGTTTATCTATACTTTACCTATAGGACTATGACAAATTTAACAACTTTATCACTTCTCACTATATCTCTAAATAATTTCCCATTAGTTTCACATAATAATAGCTCACAAATCAAGGCTTATTTAACTGCTACTTCCCATTACTATCATCTGATATTCAGACCTCTCTATTTACCTCTTAGCAATTCCTTTTATTACAGTGTTGTAAAGCAATCTCAAATTCAACATGACCAATATAAAACACATTCGGCCAACCACATATTCCTTGATCTCCTGTATTCTATTTCTCTCTGTTATAACCAACAACTGTACTTTTACTTCTAGATAATACCTACTTATCAATTCAAAATAATTCATTTTATATCAACATAGCTTTATAATACTATTTACATACCCCATGAATTTCTTAAATTATTTTAATTATACTATCTATATATTGCTTTACATATTTAGGTGGTTACAATGAAGTGGCTATTTTCATTGTAGTTATCATAAATGTGGTCTACAAGATCAAACAAACCTAGTGTCAAAATCATATTTCTGTCATGTACTGCTTTCTGAAAGCACCTGAAACATTTCTCAATATTGTAGTGTCTTCCTGCACTATAAAGGCAGACTCACATTTAGGTTGATGTAACACAGTCAACATGATGGCTTCATCTGACAGATAGCAAGGATTCCAGACTGATGACATTTTCATTAATAGTATTATTGTTATTAGAGATTCTCTCTCTCAGCTTTCTCAAAGAATTAGCAGTATTTTGCTATCTACCTTTTAAAGTACATGACTTGCATATATTAGGAGACACTGAATCTTTCTATGTAGTGAGTATCACTCTGGTTATGGCTATGGAGAACAAATATTTTTATGATAATCTAAGTGATATTTTAGTAGAATATTAATATTTGAAATGTGAGAATTTACATTATTTTTAAATTTATGATTAAAATTATTAACCTTATACCAATTCAAAATTGAAAACAATATTTTTAAATGCAAGAATTCTCACATAAAGTTGAACAATAATTTATTTCTGAGTTGTATATGGCAAAATCTTTTTCAAGAGCTCATAATTTTTCTCCTAGATATGACAATAAAGTTATAATCCTTGAGAACCTCAGCTATAAAGTAAGTTTATAACTTTTCAGAAGTGCTAGAACAAAGAATCTCTAGATGACTGTTATTGCAGTGGGGTTGATTAGACCATTTGCCCAGGAGATCCAGTTTTAAACTCTACCAATAAAGTTGAATGGTAAATAACTTTGTCTTCATAGTAAAGAACTCATCACTGTTTTAAGCATGTGTCATATTTTCCTTATTTTTGTTATTACAATTTACATTACTTCCTTCTATTTCCTCCCCAACATGATTCCATATACACCATTCCCTGCTGTCTTTCAAATGCATGGATGGCTCCATATTCATTAGTTGTTACTGCATAAATATATGTATTTGAATAAATGTATATATTCCTTTAAAAAGCTGTTGAGTCCATCCAACATTCCTGGTAGGTATGTTTTCAGGGTTGACCGTTTGGCACTAGGAAATCAGTCAGTGTCCTCTTCCCTATTAGAACTACCTCGCCTGCTTCTGGTTGTACTGACTTGCCCATAGTTCAGTTGTTCTCAATTTGTGGTTTGTGACCTTGTTGGGAGCTGAACAACTCTTTCAGAGGGGTCACATATCAGATAACTTGCATATCAGATATTTATATTATGATTCATAACAGTGAAAATATTACAGTTATGAAGTAGCAATGAAAATTGGTTTATGGTTGGGGGGTCACTACAACTTGTGGAACTATATTAAAGGGTAACAGCATTAGGAGGGTTGAGCATTACTGCTATAGTTCTTTGTATAGGGTTAAGGCTTAAAAGTAATTTCCCTTATCTGTTTGGCATGTTTATTCTTGTTCATATCATATTTGGATGATTATGTTAGTCAGACTTTATGGGTATAGGTTTTGATGTTAATAGGAGACATAATCTTACCATAAACTCCCTCCCTGATCATCTGGCTCTTTAAATTGTTTCACCCCTGTTCAGCAATATCCATGATCCTTACATGCAGGAATGCTTTCAGTGACTCATTTCTCCATGTAGACTGAAAAGAAACAGTTGGATTTAACAATATTCCTTAAGAGGGAAACGTGTAAATTAATGTTTAGCTGCTTAATGTTCTTCTATCATTTAGATCTGACTAGCATTATGTGAAACAATCCATATTAAAAAGACATATTCTTATTAATGATTAAACTTTATGTATCAGTGTATAAGGAATCTAAACTGATACTTGATCATCTGGTGAGTCTGTTAAAATGAGTTAAGATCAAAGAAGAATTAAAGTACAGTGATTTCAAAGATCAGTTAATCTAATGATTTTAGTCAATTTATTTTGTAATTCATCTAAATCAAGAAGAGATATTTGCTGGTCACTGAGGTGTGGAGGGAACGGGGTTATGACATGATTCTACGAATATGGCATATCTTTTGTTAACGAATATATTAATTTATTAAGAATTCAGTGGTTCTCAACTTTCCTAATGATCTGACCCTTTCATACAGTTCCTCATGTTGTGGTGACCTTAACCATGGAATTATTTTGTTGCTATTTCATAACTTTGCTACTGCTGTGAATCATAAAGTAAATATCTGCTGTGTGACACCCAAAGAGGCCATGACACACAGGTTGAGAACCACTGGTTTACAAAGTCTGTAGCTCAATCTCATTATCATTGGAGAACTATTTTCTGTATTATTTTTCATTAGAATCATATTAATTGCCATCCACTTTCTGCATGAAAGGTGCATTCAGATAAAACCTAAGGCAACTATATTCATGAAGATATTTGTTACTAAATTACAGTGTCAAGCACATCTTAAGAGTTACACTTCTAAGCCTAAGAAATCTCTATAGTGCTGACATTCTGCTTATGTTTATTATTATCACAAATGTTTCAGGAAACCTGAGATTTTAAGTGAAATAAGAAATCTCCCCATGCCCAGGTTACCTTGATGAGTTGATTATTGAAATTACTGAGATATAAAGATGCCACAAAATGAGATACACATGAGGTGAAATGGATTAAAAAGTTCTGTTAACTTATGTCCACACATTTCTTTATAGTCTGTTTTCCCCATCTCTGTATGTATGTGTCATAATGTAAATTTATGGTGTATTGAAGTTTCCTCCTAATTTTGTTTAACATGTATACATGCATAATTACAATATATTCTTATTTACCATTTGACACATTTTTTCTCATACAAAGGCAGATCTGATGTTCTCCTCTCATAGCAAAGAACTCCCATAATTTGTTTTCAAATTAAATTTTGTCTATTGTTATCATTCAAGCCCAGTGATTTCCACAATAACTGCTTCTCTCATTAGGGAAAGTAGAAGCAATAGTGAAACTTCAATTTCCTTATCAGTGAACAACAGAAGTTAACATAAAATTTAAATCTTCAGTGATCTGGCTTACACAAAGCTTAAAATTTAGAGGAATAAATAAATGTGTTACAGGTATTTCTTGGCTAATATTTCGTTACTGCAGTCTCTGGTCTTAGCTGGAGATTAAAATGTCAGGCTACTAAGTAGGAAGGTTGAATCAGCTAAAGCCATCATAGGGGAAAGAAAGGATAATTATCCCTTAAAATGAGATAAGGCAACGTTTCATACGAGAGACTCGTCTTTGTTATAGTTACTTACAGAGTTTTGTTCATATGGACTACTGCGGTCTGTTTGCTTTTCTAAATTAATTAAAAATTACTTTTTTTCTTTAGTTTTATGTCATTTCTTACTTACTAATAATTTCCAATGCCTAAATATGCTTTTCTAAACTTTCTCTTCTTCTGAAGTTTCTCATCTTATCATGCTGTTGGACAGCATGCAAAATTCATAGCTTGCCTTTGGGATTTTTCTTTCAAACTGTTATAAAATTACCATTGGCTTTTCTTCTGAATATACCCTTAAACTCTAATTTTAATGAGACAAAGAACCCTGAGAAAAGACCTCAAGTTGGATTCCTCAAAGTAAACAGTTTTCTTGAAATTTTCAGAAACTATCTGAGAAAAGAAATGAGGTCTTATTCAAGAGCTCTATGCATCAATCCTATGCCTGTGTCATTGCCATTGCATCATAAAACATCTGGATATGAAAGAAATATTAGCTGTATGATAGATGCCTTAGAATAAGTGTATCTTATTGTGTAGTAATTTAACTAGACTACTGAGTGACTGTCTTTTTTATCTTCTTGTGTTCCCATAGTTTCCTTGTCTATTTATCCTGTCTTCATTTTTTCCCATTTATCATAACTTCTTTCACTGACTCAGAGCTTAAGCTAGTATTGAAGTCTCTAATAACCATGTTTTTTTCCTCTTAAAACTGTAAAAGTAAAAGTCTGAGGTTAGGTCAATATGGAATTTATAAACTTATACCAGGGAGCAGGATTTGTTGCCAGACATCTAATTAATAAGTACTAACAAGGGAATTGCCAGTGCGACAGAGGTTCAATCATGGATAAATAAATGGTCACGCTTCTTTTGACTAAAGTGTGATGAGGACATTGCTCCTGATTTTCCCTAGAAAAGACAGGGTTTTAATTCACAGTTTTATATGAGTTGATACAGACTAGTGAAATGGATTCCCACATGAAGAATATGAGCAAAATCTAAAGCTATAATGGCTTCATTTGTCAAATAACCAAATTCAAACTCCCCAGAAAGACTCTTAGTACCCTTGATGTTAATACTAGATGTAACATCAGAATTTGTACATTTTCATTTTTAGCTAGGTTATAAATATATCATGTTCATTGACTCTGCAAATCAATCCATATATATTCATCCATTTATTCAACTGACATCTATTAATATTCATTAATTTTCAAAGGCAATTGGTATAAAGAAGCTATTTTTATATATTTAAATTTAGCGATGACAGCAGCACTCCTCATTTGCAGTATTACTTAGAGGATAAAAAGCTTAACTTGCTAAGAAAAACAGATAATCCTAATTCCCAGAGGATGACTGATTGTCATAGAAAAGACCAAATTAAATTAATTTGATTTTAAAAAGCTATTGTAAAAAATTCTATAAAGTGTTGCTGTTTAATTTATAAAGAATTTATAATATTCCAAATTAAAATACATTTTCACCAAACTATTCTGAAGAGCTTTGAAGTTTAGGGTTGCTATAGTACAGTGACAACATTGGGAAATATGCAACATACAGCATTTTTTTTTTTCATATTATGGAGGCACAGAGTATAAGTACTATTGTGGGGTTAGGTATATTACATTTGAAATACAATTAAGTTTACCTAATCATTTCATCTCTTCTTTTACCTTAATCCTGTCAAAATGGTGTGCACATATTATAGACACATTTGCCTGAAATATATTTTTATATCTTGATTGAGGCTAAATGAAAAAAAGAAAGAAGACAGAGAGAGGGAAAGGGAAAGGGAAAGGGAAAGGGAAAGGAAAAGGGAAAGGGAAAGGGAAAAGGAAAGGGAACGTCATTAGGACCAGTTGGCCTCAATTAGAACAATGATGGCCCACTGTCTCTCTATGGGAGTGGAACCTGAGTGAGGAGGCATAGGTTCATGGTGCAGTTCATAGAGTAGAAACGAGAACTTATGCAGTAGAAGATTCCATCTGTCGAGCTGTTCCCTCAAAGTTATAAATGCAAACAGAAGTTGCTATATTGGTCTTCTTGTCAGTAGCTTCCCATAACTACCTGAAGATGTTATTAACCTGTCAATATTCCAGTTGGAAGTTTCTTTTTTTTTTTTAATTATTTTTCTTATTGTAATGAATCAGAATGAATTTGGATCTAGACCCTAAGTAATTTGCATGCACTTTACATTTTGAGAAACAGGGTAATGAAGTCTGCAAAAAAGTCTGGTCACTTTTCATAGGAACGAATGCCCCAACTCCCAGGTGACTGATGCCCTGCAGTCAGGCAAGTAGAAGGGAGCTCCAGCTCAGCAGGGCTGGACACTCAAGGCTGGATTAGGCGTCCATAGGGTGCACCTCCCCAGCACACGGACAGGGAGTGTTGTGAGCAACCTGGGGCAACCCAAGCCATAGGG
>CM052709.1:38826054-38905695 GCA_028551405.1 Uromys caudimaculatus | reverse complement strand
GTTCGACCCCTAGCAGCTGAAGTCGGGGGTATTTAAAAGAAGAAACATCCCCAAGGCAATGAAGGAAATACAACTCAGGAAAAGGCTCATAAAACAGAGAGTTTACAAAGCAAGGGGTGGGGAACGAAAGAATTTGCATTATGGGGAAGTGAGGTTTGTTCTAAGCTATTCACAGGTTGGTTGCACAGACGTTTCTGGTTCCTGAAACATTTTGCCTCTGGTCCTGTGGCCAGGTCAAAGTCACCTGTAGGAATGTAGCTGGGTGGGATTTTTGCCCGGGCATGTAGTTTCTACTCTTGGCCCTGGGCCAGGTCAAAGTCACCCGTTTCTTAGGAGAAAGAATGTCATTGCCTTCCTCATAAAAGGGCCAGATCTTACACTACATGCTCTCTAACCTGTTTCTTTTCTTTTCTTTGTTTGTTTGTTTGCTTGCTTGCTTATTTGTTTGTTTTTCAAGACAGGGTTTCTCTGTGTAGCCCTGGCTGTCTTGGAACTCACTCTATTTACCAGACTGGCCTCGAACTCAGAAATCCACCTGCCTCTGCCTCCCAAGTGCTGGGATTAAAGGCATGTGCCACCACTGCCTGGCTCTAACCTGTTTCTTCCAGGAGGGGAGGAGTGCCCACGCGCTCGCGGGCCCTGGTGGAATTTTCCAAAGTTCCTGAGCTGACCTCTTCAGACTACCTGCTCCTTGGATATGTAAAAGCAAGAGAGGGCAGGAAATGTCATAATTATAATCACAAAATGAATAAATAAACAAACACATTGTGTGTGTGTGTGTCTGTGTGTGTGTGTGTGTGTGTGTGTGTGTGTGTGTGTGTGTGTGTGTGTGAGTGTGTGTGTGTGTGTGTGCATGCATGCAGGTGTCTGCAGTTCTGAGCCATCAGAAGTGGCTACTAGGAATTGGCCCTCTGGAAGGGCAGCGCGAACTCTTAACCCCTTAGCCATTGTTTCAGCCCCTATTATAAAAATATAAGGCACTCAGGCTAACCCCAGCACTTGGGAGGCAGAGGCAGGTGATCTCTGTGAGTTTGAGGCCAGCTTGGTCTACATAGTGAGTTCCAGAACACCCAGGCCTACATAATGAGACCCCGTCTCAAAACAGACAAGGAAAACTCAAAATTGGAGCAGACTCTTCCTGGCCAAAGTGAGATGTCCAGGTGAAGGGACAAAGACAGCCAAGCACTCATCTCCGCGTTAGCCCTGGCGCTGAGTTAAACAGCCAGCATTCCCCCCTTGGTGCAGCTGTCTCCTGTCTTTGAAGGAGGCAGAAAACGAATGTTCTTGAAGTGATAAGGCTCCCACCCCTAAGCTATGGGAAAGACACAAGCATTCCCAGCAGTGGAAAAGAGACATAACAGCTGCAGCCAGCTTGTAAAAACGCATTGGTCACTGATAGTGAAATGTGTCATTTCTTCCCAGGTCAAAAAGGTCCTTTTCCAGATGTATGGTCCCTCCTTGCTGTCTGAACAAACATTATCAGTTTGAAGGATAGCATTCCTTTACTCCTTACCAGCTTATGCATTTCCCATATATAAGCCCTTAGCCCCTAGACCCGAGCATCGCATTCTTAACCTGCGGAACAGGGAGGCCTGCATCCCGGGTTCGAACTTGAATAAAAAAGACTCTTGTGTGATTGCATCAGGTCGTGGTCCCTGGCAGTTTCCTGGGGTTCTCAATAGCTGGGCATGCCAGGCAGTGGTGGCTCATGCCTTTAATCCCAGCACTTGGGAGGCAGAAGCAGGTGGATTTCTGAGTTCGAGGCCAGCCTGGTCTACAGAGTGAGTTCCAGGACAGCCAGGGCTATACAGAGAAACCCTGCCTCAAAAAAACCAAAAAACAAAAACAAAAACAAAAACAAAAACAAAAAAAACAAAAAAAAAAAAGCTGGGCATAACACAGGCCATCTCCAGGGGTCCTAGAGCCCACAAATGACTCTACATTATTGGTAGCACCCCAACTCCACCATAGGCTTTAGATGGGAATCAGAAGTAGAGTCCCCGCCTAGAATTTGCCTAGAGTCCCCTAGAAGGTTGAGGAAAGGTGGTAGAATAGATGACCTAGGCTCTCTGGTCCCTGGCCTTGTCCAGGGCCTTCTTTTTAGGCCAGGCCTAAGGCCTGTGTGGAGTCTCCCAGGTGGGGAAGACATTGCTGTAGAAGGAACTTCCTGGGGGCAGGTGACATAAATCAGAAGGCGCCAGTCAGTTAGGAGTGGCAAGAGCTGTCTTGGCACAGTTGAGGAGGCAAACTTCCATACTATGCTGCCTCCCGTCCCACCCCCATTCCCAGCACCCTTAGCAGGGTGCACAGGAGTGGTAGCATCTCACACCCGTGAAACTCACCTGGGCAGATGATCTTACCTGAGTCCTCCCGATGACACCTGCTGAGACCCCACAGCACAGCACCCAGCACTACTAAGGCCACCACCACACACCCAGCCACCAGAAGCACCAACAGAAAGCCTGAGTGGGGAGACAGAGAACACAGTGTTAGGGAGGGGCATGGCAGGGTGGGACAGGCTGGGGAGGGGAGACTCTCACCTGACTTGCTGGAGGCCTCTTTCAGCTGGAGGCCTCTTTCAGCTGGAGACCACCTGCAGGGAAGAGATGCTTGTCTCAGGAGGATAATCACCGTGGAGCCCTGACACCTGCAGTCACTCTCCTCCCTGTCTCCGGTTATTGAACTCTCCAGACTCTGTGATTTAGGCAGGTGTCCATCTAGAGCCTCAGGATCCTCTTCTGAAAATGTGTGAGTAGACACAGCTGGCTTCTTGCATTATCAGTGGGATGTAACTACAAACTAGGGATTCTATCTTGGGTCCCTCCACATTTTTTTCCTTTTCTTTTCTGTATGTATGTATGTGTGTGTGTGTGTGTGTGTGTGTGTGTGTGTGTGTGTGTGTGTGTGTGTGTATGTGAGTACACTGTCACTCTCTTCAGACACACCAGAAGAGGGCATCAGATCCCATTACCAATGGTTGTGAGCCACCATGTCGTTGCTGGGAATTGAACTCAGGACCTTTGGAAGAGCAGTCAGTGCTCTTAACTGCTGAACCATCTCTCCAGCCCCCTCCACGTTTTTCTTGATGAATTCTGTTCCCAGTCCCTCACTGAGGGGTTCTATGGGAGACAAGCTCTACTTCTCATCCAAACCCCGAGTTTAGTATGAAGCACGTTAAACACTATCACTCTGTATTCACCCTGCCTCGACAGGAAAGCCCCACGGCAGTATGGGACAGAACAGGCAGAGAGCTCAAGCACAAGGTCAATGAACATGCAAGGTTGGAGTCCAGGTCTATATGATTGATAAGAACTGCAGTCAAAGGTGCAGATCCCCCTAACCCCTCCTCTTGCAGGCTGAGACCCCAAGGTGTGGGCAGGGGTCCCTGGAGACTATTGGGACTGAAGAAGCCAGCTGAGTGCAGCTGCTTCCCTAACCCCATCCCTAGCAAACATGCTAATTGGTCGCCTGCCTCTCAGTGCAGTGGGTATGAACCACATAGATCCTGCAATAATGCCACATGTCCGTGCCAGCTGCAAAAAAACAGACCAGGTGAGGCTGGCAGGAGCCATTGAGTCAATTCTAGGCCTGGAGTCCCACAAGGCCCCCACAAAAAGGGAAGGGTGCGAGTCCAGCTCCAGGGCAACCAAGCTGAACATACTGCGGGTTGCCTTTGTTTTATTTGAGATGGTAAACTCCGGGTTGGTGTTGAACTCTTGGCAATCCTCCTGCTTCAGCTTCCTAGCACTAAGCTAGCAGGCAAATGTCAGCACATCCCACTGAAGCTGGCTGTTTGTTGTCTGCCTCACCCTCCCAAATGCTGGGATAACAGCAGTATGCCACCACACTTGGCTCTGCCATTATATATTTATTTTGAGATAGGATCTCTCTCTGTAGCCCAGGCTAGCCACCCAAGTGCCAGCATGACAGGTCTGCCACATTTTAAAAAAGGACTTGATTTTTATGTTTAATTATGTGTGCATGTAGTTTCAATGGTGGCCAGAGGGGGATATCAGGGCCCTTACAGCTGGAGTTAAAGCCCATTGTGAGCCTCCATGTGGGTGCTGGGGACTGAACCACAGTCCTTTGTAAGAGAAGCCAATGCTCTAAATACTGAGCCGCCTCTCCAGCCCCTCACACAGCTATTTCAGACAGGATCTCATGTAACCCAGGCTGGCCTTGAATTCCTGACCCTCCTGCCTCAATTGCCTGTGTTTGGTTTGGTTTGGTTTGGTTTTTAGACACAGGGTTTCTCTGTGTAGCCCTGGCTGTCCTGGAACTTTCTCTGTAGACCAGACTGGTCTCAAACTCAGATACACCTGCCTGTGCCTCCCAAGTGCTGGGGTTAAAGACATGCACCAACCCCACCTGTTTTTGTTTGTTTGTTTGTCTTTTCCTTCCTTCCTTCCTTCCTTCCTTCCTTCCTTCCTTCCTTCCTTCTTTCTTTCTTTCTTTCTTTCTTTCTTTCTTTCTTTCTTTCTTTCTTTCTTTCTTTCTTTCACTACAGGACCCACTCTAGCTTTGAGTCTGGCATCCTCTTGCCTCAGCTTCCCAAGCACTGGAATCACAAGTGTGCTGTAAACAATTTTATATTCAGATGGGATCTGAGAGTCAGGAGTCTGAAGATTCTAGAACCTTCCCACCCACATACCACTCCATCCCCAATCATACCTGCCTCTTCAGGACTTTTGTCCTGTTGCCCTTGGCCTCCTGCAACTTGGGGATCTCCACGGTGGCCTGGCACACATAGTTCCCTCTGTCCTTGAGACTCACATGGTTCAGCTTCACAGTGAGGTCCTCAGGTGGCCACCAGAACATTTTTCCCCAATACCCACAGCCCCCAGAGTTGAGGCTGCCATTGGAGATGGGTAGGTGGCAAAAAACATCCTTGTCTTGGGCCCACCCCACAGGCAGCCTCTCCCAGACCCGACTCTGCATCACCCCACAGGACAGGAAACACCTTGTGTCACCCTCACCCACAGGGGCCACTGATGCATGCTCAGACTCACAGCTTCCTGTACATCTAGGGAGGACACAAGTGCCACCCAAGTCTGGAGAACTGTGAGGGCCTGAGTGTGAATCCCTGGAGCCCCTGCAAAGGGCAGAGTTTGAGCCCCAAGACAGGAGGATCCATGAGCTTTCTGTCTAGCAGCTCTCATCTGCAAGCCACAGGCCAAAAAGACTAAAGCTCAAAAAAATCAGTGGAGATGGATTTGAGGAAGGTGAATGCTGGGCCTTTGTGCACACACATACACACACACACACACACACACACACACACACGAAAAAGCGAAGGAGCCAGCAGGTAAAGCTACTTGCCGTTAAGCCTGTGATCTGAGTTCTATTCCCCCCACCCCCAGCTCACATAGTAAAGGGGAGGGGAGGGGGGCTGGAGAGATGGCTCAGTGGTTATAGTGGCTTCAGGAGACTCCACACCTCTGACCTCTGGGGGCTCTGGGGGTACCTGCACTCACATGCACACAAACAACCCAGGTGTGTGTGTGTGTGTGTGTGTGTGTGTGTGTGTGTGTGTTTGTGTGTGTGTGTTAAATCCCTGCCAAACATGGTGGATCATGCATTTATTCCAACTCTTTGAAGGCGAAAGCAAGCACATCTCTGAGTTCCAGGCCAGCTTGGGCTACAGAGTGGGAACCTGACTCCCCAAAGCAATATCCTGTCTCAAAGGAACAAAAAGTGTGAGGGCCGGAGAGGCTGGG
This sequence comes from Uromys caudimaculatus, assembly GCA_028551405.1. NCBI lineage: Eukaryota > Metazoa > Chordata > Mammalia > Rodentia > Muridae > Uromys > Uromys caudimaculatus. Next base: position 38,899,978 of record CM052709.1, on the reverse strand, counting down.
GTTCCAGGTCCCTACAAGCTGGTGTTTAGGTCATGGTTTGGATTCCTCTGCAGACTCTGTAAGGACATCCAACCTCCATGAGGGCCCAAGTGTCCAGAAGAAGAGACTGAAATTCAGGGTGGTTCTGATGGGGGTCAGGCAGCTGCAGTGGGCTAGATATCAGGAGGGGATACACAAAGTGGGAACCCCCAGATACTCACCCGAGAGCAGGACGAACACCAGCCAGGAGACCCCATCCCTGAACCATCAGGCCCCAGGCTCACCATGCTGCACCTGTGGCACCCAGCCACCCCTCCCTCACACACACACTCTTCCTGTCACAGTACCCACCCCACCTCCATTGAAGTGACCCTGGGGGCAGGGAAAGACATCCTGTGTTCCAGGGTATGAGTGGAAAGGGGTCAAGTTCCTTCCACTCCATGCCTCAGTTTCCCCCAAAGTATTCTACATCCAAAAGGGAGTATGCATTTATCTATGAGTGTAGAGATTGGGTCATGGGGCTGGAAACCTCTTGGGAAGATTCTAGAGGAATATACAAAGGATTCAGAGCAAAAGCAAGAGAGGAGTACAAGGCAGAGGGATGGTGAGAGTTGAGAGGCCCTGGGCTCAGTGGGTGAGCACTCTTCCAAAAGCGCACCAGGCCTGGGTTCCAACCCTAGCACCCGATAACACAGGCGTGGGGAGGCACACCTGCCATCCCAGCACATAGAGGCAGGAGGACCAAGAACTCAAGGACAGGGCTGGAGAGATGTCTCAGCGCTAAAGAGCACTGTTTGCTCTTTCAGAGGACATGGTTCAACTCCCAGCACCCACATGGCAGCTCACGACTGTCCGTAACTCCAGTTCCAGGGGATCTGATACCTTCACACAGACATACATGTAGGCAAAACATCAATGTACATTAAAAAAAAAAAAAAAAACCCTAATTTAAAAAGAACTTCAGCCGGGTAGTGGTGGCCCACACCTTTAATCCCAGCACTTGGGAGGCAGAGACAGGTGGATTTCTGAGTTTGAGGCCAGCCTGGTCTACAGAGTGAGTTCCAGGACAGCCAGGGCTACACAGAGAAACCCTGTCTCGAAAAAACCAAAAAACCAAAAAAAAAAACAAAAACCTTCAAGGACAGCCTTGGCTACATATGGAATATGAGGTCAGCCTGGGCAATGTAAGTGAGGAATCCCTTGCCTAAGTCCCTGGGTTTCAAGTCTTTCCCTTGTTGCAGTCTGCAGTTCTGGGCATGGGGCTCGGCCATGGCAGCAGAATTCTGTGGCAACTCTGGGTTCACACAGGTAATAACCACCACCACCACCACCACCACCACCATCACCACCACCACTATGCCTGGTGTGGTGCGCATGCCTTTAATCCCAGCACTCAGGAAACAGAGGCAGGGACTCTTTGTGAGTTGCAGACCAGTCTGGGCTATATAGAGAGACCTGCGCTGGTAAGAAAATCAAGTCACCCTTTTCTCAGTCAAACCATAAGAACAGCTGTAACTCCTGGTGGGCTGTGAGTATACAGCTGTCCCCAGCCAATTATGTCACCTTCAATCCCACTGGAAGGTTAGGACCTCTCTGAATGAAGGTCTTAACCTGTCCAAGCCTCTGACAAGTTCTCATAGCCACCCCAAGGTCTGGGCAGAAGTGGGGGCTATGAGTGGTGAGTGGTTCTCACAGTCAACCTCCAGCCTCAGCCCACTCTGACCACTGACCACTCTGGGGTCTGTGGCCAATACAGTAATAGTTGACCAAGAGAGTTGTCTCATACCCAACCACAACCATGACCTACTTTCTCAGGAGGCACTTCCTGGAATTGTTCTGAATGGGGTGGGGGTGGGGGCTGCCCTGGGTGAAGGGCAGTGTTTAAAGACCCTGGGTTTGATGAACCCCCAGGCCAGTGGTCCTCAACCTTCCTAATGCTGGAACCCTTTAATATAGTTCCTCAGGTTGTGGTGATACCCCAATCATAAAATTTTTTCATTGCTACTTCATATCTGTAATTTTGCTACTGTTATGAATTGTAATGTAAGTATCTTTGTTTTCCGATGGTCTTAGGCGATCCCTGTGAAAAGGTCGTTTGACCCTAAAGGGGTTATGACCCACAGGCTGAAAACCTCTGCCTCAGCCTTTGCCCGGCTGACAGCAGATAAACTATCTAGATAAATATGTCTAGCCCTGAAGAACAAGGGCTAATAGAAAAGTTTCTAGGAGGAGATATAATCTAGGGCTTTGGGGTATGTCTCACTGTGTGACCATAATGGCTCAGTTCTGGTTGGTTGTACAAGCAGTAAGTAGCAAACATGTGAGCCATCAAAGGACAGCTCTCAGGGTAGGATAGGGTGGGCAGCCTGGGTACCAATTTGAATAGCAAATGGGATCAATTTGGAGGTGAGTAAGAGATAGTCCCGAGTTCACAAGACAGGATGGGAAGCCAAAACCAGATATCCTGACTTCCGCCTGAGCGCTCTCTCATCCTTCCCAGTATCACACGCGGATAACCAGGCTCTGGAGGAAGACAACTACATTTCCCAAGCAGCGCCGGTCGCTTGCGCATGCGTAGTACATGTAGTGATGGAGCGCTGACCAGGGGGCGCGGCGGCGGAGGTGGCGAGGGCACGGAGGGCTAATTGGCTGCTGTCTGCGTCCAAGGAGCTTTAAGGGTTTGGAGAACCAGCTGAGGGGGATCCGCAGCCGGGCCAGGGCGACCGGGGATTGCAGCTATGGAGGACCAGAGGGTAGGACCCGGAGGAATGCACGGAACGGGAACGGGGAGGGGACCAGGTGATGCCGCAGCGCCCCTCCCCCGCACGGGCCGCCTGCACCGCGGCTCCGGTTAACACACAGACCCCTACATCTCCCCCAACCCCGCGCCCTCACTCAGCACCTCGTCATCCTAGCCTAGGATCCTAACCCACCCCACAGGTCATCACCCCCAGCTGCATAGGGCCCAGCCCCAACACCCTGGGTGGGAACCGGCTTCTGGTGCCCTCCTCCTCCACCTACCTGTTCTGAGGATTCTCCTCTCCATGCCCAGCCCTTCACAAGCAAGACCTTCCAGCTGTCCAAGTGAACCCCGTCCGCTTCCCAGGCTGACCCCTGCCTATCACACCTCTCCCAGGATAAGTTTGTTTCTCCATTTACTCAGTTGGACTCTGGGACTCGCCTTGCCCAGACTGCTCTCTTGGTGCAGCGCACCTTCAGCTTTTAAGATGCACATAATGGCCTGGGTTGCTGGTGTGTCCTAGCCTCTGGAGGTAGAGGCAAGAGGTTGATGTGAGTTCAAGGCTAGCCTGGGCTACACAGTGAGACTCTGTCTCCGAAACTAAACAACAAGGAGCTGGGGAGGTGTTTAGTGGGCAAAGTGTTTGCTGTGCAAGAGTGAGGACCTAAGTTCAAGTCCCCAACAACCACATAGGAAGTTAGTTTAGTGTAGCTGCATACACTGTAACCCCAGCCCTAGGACACAGACACAGGGGGATCCCTGGGGCTCAATGGCAGCTGGCCTAGACAGGATCAGTGAGAAACCATGCTCAAATAATAGGTGAACAATGAGAGAGGAAGACACCCAACATTGACACCTGGCCTCCACATGCCTGTGCATGCACACACACATACGTGCCCACACACCCCAAAATCAAAATTAAGTAAGCTCAGGGTCTGTCCCTGAGAGGCTCCAGTTTCCTTCTCTACTATGTGAATTACACAGCCTCACCTCAGGCCTGCATTCCTGGAGGACAGCACTCACCCAACCCACTGCCCATGTTCCTTCTGTCCTTCAGGAGGCACTAAGAAAAATCATCACTACCCTGGCCATGAAGAATGAGGAGACACAGACCTTCATCTACTCCCTGAAGCAGATGCTACTGAATGTAGAGGTGAACAGTCTGATCCTGTCTGCAGATGTGGGTGCAGGGGAGAGGCAGGAGGCACCCATCTGTCTGCTGGAGACTCTCCATGCCTCAGTTTCCCTGTCTACATAGCCCTTGCCTTTTCTTTTTTTGAGACAGGGTTTCTCTATGCAGCCCTTGCTGGCCTAGGACTTGCTCTGTAGACAGGCTGGCTTGGAACTCAAAGAGATCTTCCTGCCTCTGCCTCCCCAGGGCTGGGGCTAACACGTGCGTTACTGCACCAACCTCATGGTGGCCTCTTTCCATGCAGGCAAACTCAGCCAAAGTCCAGGAGGATCTGGAAGCCGAGTTCCAGTCCCTCACATCGGTTCTGGAGGAGCTGAAGGAATCCATGCTGATGAAGATCAAACAGGACAGAGCCAGCCGCACCTACGAGCTGCAGGTGTGACCACACACACCCCCTTTTCTCCAGAGCCTTTGGTCCCCTCCTAACCCTTCCCAGCCAGGTCCCAGCCCTTCCCCAAAACCCCTTCTACATCACCGCCATCTCCCTGTATTTCCCAGTCCTTCCCGTTGATCTCCCCAGACCCAGGGTAACACTCCCCCTCAAACACCACCCATGGCTCTCCAAATCCAAGCTGGCGTCTCTCACATTGTACCCAAACTTCATTCCCATCTGTGGCATCAGGAGAGCCTGGGGGACTTGGATGTGACCCAGGCCATGAGCTCAAGGCTCCAGTCAGCTCCTCCTACCTGAAGCCCTGTTGGGCTGTGAGTTCTGGGAGTGGCAGAGCTCTGGGTGGGTTTGTGGTGGTTGAGGGATTTGTCTGTGTTGTTATATTGTCCACAGAACCAGCTAGCTGCCTGCACACGGGCCCTGGAGAGCTCTGAGGAGCTTCTGGAAACAGCCAACCAGACCCTGCAGGCTGCAGACAGCGAGGACTTCCCTCAGGTGGGTGTCAATGAGTGGACCCCCAGGGTCCCTGGGTCAGATGTGCCATGTCTGGTTTGGTTCATGTCTATCACATGTATTTATTTGTGTTGGGGGAGGGATGTAAACAGTCTACAACAATCCTGCCTTGCCTTCATGTGAGTCTGTGGATCAACCTCAGGTCCATCAAACTTGGCAGCAAGCACCTGTTCTCTCCGAGCCCACTCACCAGCCCCCAAGTCATTTTATTAAATAGTACCCCCATGCAGCATGACGTGTAAGTATGTCTCTGAGACTGTTCAGTGAGGGGCCGGACTTGGGCACAGCAAGTAGAGTGCTTGCCCAGCATGCACCAGACTCACGTGCCAGCACTGTATAGGCCAGGTGCAATAGCGCACACCTATTACCCCAGCAATTAGGAGGACAATCAGGAGTTCAGAGCCCGCCTCAGCTACTTAGTGAGTTCCAGGCCAGTCTGGTCTACATGATACCCCATCACAAAAGGCAAAACAAGTTGGCTCAATGAATACATTACTAGTATAATTTCATGCCACCCAGTGGTGAGTGTGTCAGCACGGCTCAGAATGGGTTTTTACTGTGAAATGTTTGTTTTTTTTTTTTTTTTTCTTCTGAGATTTCTATTAAGCTTGGCCGTATATATTTTGGTTTGTTAAATGCGTGACTTGGAGATGGTGAGGTGACTCAAAGGAGAAAGGAGCTTGCGGCCAAGCCTGATGACCCAAGTTTAATCCCCAGACCCCATGAGGTGAAAAGAGAGAACTGACTTCCAGAGGTTGTCCTCTGACTTCCATAACTTATGCACAGAGAGAAATAAATGAAATAAAAACTGAAAACAAAGCCAGGTGTGGTGGTGCACACCTTTAGTCCCTGCACTCAGGAGGCAGAGATAGGTAGATCTCTTGAGTTCGAGGCTAGCCTGGTCTACTGAGTGAGTTCTAGGTCAGCTGGGGCAACACAGAGATCCTGCCTGGAAAAAAAAACAAAACAATAAGTAAGTGTGCCTGATGCGTGCACTGGGGACAGAGTGGGAGGCAGGGTGGGGCGGGGCTGCCTTAGTCTGTCTGTTTGACACACAGCCTGGAAGGGGTCGGTTCAGCTTCTGCCTCCTGGCTGTGCCTCAGTCTCCCTGCCTGTATAGTGGCACACATCTGGGTGACATGCACCGTTGATTTCTGCTCTGTCCTTTTCTAGGCCGCCAAGCAAGTCAAAGATGGGTAAGATGTGAAGGTCAGGCCCCCACCCCAGAGTCCTGCCTATGTGTGAAGGTGGGGCACCCACTGGGGGGGCCAGGTCCCAGAGCACTGCACAGAGACACATGGCAGGGCCCCAGATGTCCCAGCCTGACCACTCTGCCACCAAGCCACCATTGGTTTGCTCCTACCTCCCTCCTTGCAGCGTGACCATGGCCCCTGCCTTCCGACTATCACTCAAAGCCAAGGTCAGCGACAACATGAGTCACCTCATGGTGGACTTCGCACAGGAAAGGCAGATGCTACAGGCCCTCAAGTTCCTACCTGGTGAGATGGGGACCAGCCTCAGGGCCCAGGACTCTGGGAGGGATAGAGGAGACTGGGATGGAGCCAGAAAGTCCCGCCCACACACACAGGGAGCCTTGGCCTAGCCCCATCTGCACAGGGTTAGGCCTGTATCTGTCTTGGGTGGGATCTAGTCTAGCCCTGTACACACAGAGGTGGGCCTGTTGCTGTGTGGGCAGGTTCACAAACCAGCCAGGGCTCTCTTGGCAGTGTATCCTAATCAAGCCCAACCATGCTTGGGGGAGAGTCTATACGTGCCATGTCCATAGGTGGGGCTTCAATTTGGCCATGTCCACCTGGCTTTGGTGACCTGGGAAAGCCCTGTTCTGGGGATCCAAGGGGACTGCACCTCCTAGGGAGCTGGCACTTTCAGGAGGACCGCTGTGGGGAGGAGTCCCAAAGAAACCCACACCCATAGTTGGTAGAGAAATCTGGAAGAATAGCAAATGGTAGTAATCTGAGGTGTAGAGAGAGCTCTGCCTGGACCCACATGAACTCAAGAGGTCCCAGTCTCAGGTCCCAGTCTCAGCCCCAGTCCCACAGGGCTCTAAGTCTAGGGCTCGGATGTTGACCCTTCTCCCTGGGCCTTGGCAGTGCCCAGCGCCCCCATCATCAACTTGGCTGAGTCCTTCGTGGCGGATAACTGTGTGGCGCTGGTATGGCACATGCCAGATGAGGATAGCAAGATTGAGCACTATGTGCTGGAATACCGCAAGACCAATTTTGAGGGCCCACCCCGCCTCAAGGAGGACCACCCCTGGATGGTTGTCGAGGGCATCCGGCACACTGAGCACACCTTGACAGGTGAGGAGCACCCCTCAGTGAGCGAGAGAGCATAGCCAGGCACGTGACTGAACACACGTAAGCATGTTGGAGAACACTGTCTGATAGATAAGGGGACACTCTCAGGCAGGGAGGAGAGCATTCCAGGTTAAGTGAGGAGCACTCACAAGCAGATGAGGAAGTATGGCCAGGCACGTGGGAGAGTACTCTCAGGTGTATGGAGGGACAGACAGGCATATGGGGGAACACAGCCTGACAGGGGACACTCTCAGGCAGCTAAAGAAGTACTCCCAGAAAAGTAAGGGAGCATTTCTAGGCAGGAGAAGGAGCACTCCCCAATAGAAGCATCCCTAGGCAAGAGCAGGAGCACTCCCAGATATGTGAAGGAGCACTCCCAGGCAGAGGAGGAAGCATTCCCTGACATGTGAAGGAGTACTCCCAGACACGGGAGGGAGCAACTGTAGGTAGAGGGAGCATGCCTACGCAAGAAAGGGAGTCTTCACTGACAGGTAGGGGAGCACAGTGAACAGGTTTATAGACAGTCCCCGCTCAGCTCAGCTATACATCTCCCAATCGCCCATCTCCCTCCTGGCACCATTGTCCTGTCAACCCACAGTGTTTTGGTGTTGCTGGCTTCCTGCAGCCCCTGGGGTCCAAGAGCAGGCCAGTAGGGTTAGCCTCTAGAACCATCAACAGAACAGATGACAAGATGGATGAATTTGTCCTTGTGCGATGAGCTGGCTTCTCCAAGCTGTTTGAGAGCAGAGGAAACTGAGTCATGGGAGGGACTTCACTCTCATCTTTCTAGTTCCACATCCAGCTGCTGGTCATGTGTGTACCAGGGTGGAGGTCAGAGGTCAGTATTGGCCATCTCCCTCAATAGCTCTCTACGTTATTTTTTGAGACAGGATCTCAATGGTCTGGTGCTCACCGCTAACTAGTCCGTCTGTCTCCGCCTTGGATTTACAGTCCAGATGTGCTACACCTGGCTTTTTCCTTGGGTCCTTACATCCCTGCAGCTTACCCATGTCTTCAGCCCCCTTCATGCACTAGTGAGCAGTAGGGAGTTTCTGGGTAATTAGAGGATATCAGCTAGTTTAGGCTTTGCACAGCGGCCGGGAGGAGTCTAGGAGGTGGGAACCATTCGAGTCCTAATGAGTTTACAAAACCTTTCAGGCTTGGAACCCCTGATTTTCCTCCCTAACTCTCAAATCTCAGCTATAATCACCAGCCTGCTAGTTATCTGTAATTAGCATTCATTCATGGTTAGTAATGAGCATGCTAATTGCAGGGGAACCCAGCCATGCCAGCCAGTGCCAGAGCCCCAGAAGCTACTGCTGTCCCCTCTGTACAGAAATCAAAACAAACCTACCCTCTTGTTTTCCATAGGACCTCAGAATCCCTACTTAAGGCCTCTCTACCTTTTACCCGTTGTGTTGTGACTTTTTATCTGGGATAATAATCACAGACACAGCACAGTGAGGGCCCCTGTCTTCCCACTGGTGGCAGCTTGTGGAATAGCTACAGTTCAGTAACTATACTGAAGGGGGAAGGGGCATGGCTCAGGTGCCAGAGTGCTCACCTATCAGGAAGCAGCTCCTGGGCTTCATCCCCAGTGTAGTGCACCCTTATCATGCCAAGAGAGGTGGAGGCAGGGGGATCAGAAGTTCAAGGTCAGCCTTGGCTATAGAGAGTTTGGGGTCCAGCTAGAGTCCTTGAGGCCTGCCATATAAGGAAACAGAAATGGGGAGCAGTGTGCATGCCTTTAATCCCAATAATGCAGGTGACAGAGGCATGTGATCTCCATGAGTTTGAGGGCTGCACAGTGAGACCTTGTCTCAAAAACAAAAAAAGAGTAAGATGAGGCCCATCTTCTGGACCTGATCTCTTTGGCGATGTGAGCTATGGAAGGTGCTAGAGCACAGAATGTTGACTAAGGTTTGCCTTGGCAGCCAGGAATGATAGGAGGCTGAATGACACCTAAGGCCAAGCTTGGTATCCTGAGTGTAAAGGATGGTATACAGAGCTGAGCAGGGAGCCTGGGTCAAGGATAGGAGAAGCAGGCCCACCACCTGCAGTGATAATCAAAGGGCCTGAGAGGCGGTCCAGTGGTTAGAGCACCTGCTGCTCTTGCAGAGGACCTGGGTTCAATTCCCAGCACCTACATGGTGCCTATAACTCCAGCTTCACTGGATATGATGCCCTCTCTGGCTTGCACAGGCACAGGTGGTACACAAACATACATGTGGGCAAAACACCCATATACATGAGACAGACTGACAGACAGGCAGGGGTAGGATCCCTGTGGTCTCACTTCTTTCCTCCTAGGTCTCAAATTTGACATGAAATACATGAACATCCGCGTGAAGGCCTGTAACAAGGCAGTGGCTGGTGACTTCTCTGAGCCGGTGACCTTAGAGACACCAGGTGACTGCCTCCCACCCCTCCCTGACTCCTGTCTCCCACCGCTCCTGGGCTCCTGGGAACCCACCCTTCATAAGGCTCTTTAATGGAGTGACCTTGTCACCCTAGCTGCTGGGGAACTCACCCTTAGGCTACAGTGGCTATCTTCACTTGGATATCTTGCACTTTTGTGATGTTATCTCTAAAAATTAAATAAAATTTTTTTTTTTAAGAAAGGGATGGGGATAGAGGTTGTCCACTAGTTTTCCAGTGGACCTGGGTTCGATTCCCAGCACCTACATGGTGGCTCACAACTTTTTACTTCTATTTATGAGGTGATCCATGGATTTTATTTTACATGGTTGTGTGTTTGTGTGTGCATGCACACGTCGGGGGTTCATGCATGTGGACAGCACCATCAGGACGTTCACAGTCACTGTGCACCTAGCTGGCCAGAGCCCTAAGGATCCCCGTCTCCGGGAGAGTTACAGATGTCCAGCGCTGAGCATCCAGATGTCACCACCATGCATGCCTTGTTTTTAACTTGAACTCTCGGAATTAGAATCCAGGGGTTAGTTGAGTGTGGTGGTGCACACCTTTAATCCCAGCACTTGGGAGGCAGAGGCAGGCAGATCTGTGAGTTCAAGATCAGCCTGGTCTACAAAGTGAGTTCTAGGACAGCCAGGGCTACACAGAGAAACCCTGCCTTGGAAAACCAATCCAGGGGTTCATAGCGATCAGGACACCTTAGCACCCAGCTCCTTTTGCAGTAAGATCTTTTTCTTTATGATTTTTCCTGCATATGTGTCAATGCAGTAAAGCGAATGCCCATGGAGACCAGTTCAGAAGCTGGAGTTACACACACACAGTTGTGAGCTGGGACTCGAACCCAGGCCCACTGGTAACTAGTGGACAACCTCTATCCCCATCCTTTTCTTTAAAAAAATTTTCTATTTATTTAAATTTTAGAGACAACATTTCACTAGGTAGCCCAAGCTAGAACTCGCAATCCTCTAGCTTCAGCCTCATGGGAGCTGGGATTGCAAGTATAGATGGAGTAGTCTCCCTGTCTGTCTTTCTCCCTCTCTCCTTGTGTCCTCTATAGAGTTGGGGACAGAATATAAGTTGTAAAAACAGATTCTCCCACAGTAATTCTTTTATATATCCTCTCCAGAAGTTCCTCTGCTGTCTAGCCTAACTCCCTCCTGCTGTAGCCATGCTCTTTTCTTTGGGGTCAGTGGAAACACAGAGCAGAGAAGGCTTGAAAATGCCTCTAGACAGTGGTGGTGCACGCCTTTAATCCCAGCACTCCGGAGGCAGAGACAGGCAGATTTCTGAGTTCAAGGCCAGCATGGTCTACAGAGTGAGTTCCAGGACAGCCAGGGCTGCACAGAGAAACCCTGTCTCAAAAAACTAAAAGAAAGAAAATGCCTCTAGACTCCAGAGTTGTTTGGGCCACAACCCCTTGACCTTGTCCCTCACAGCTCCCACACAGCCTACCTGTCCTGTGTCTCCCCATCATCTCCCTTCCTGTCTGTTTCCCCTGGTCCTCTGTTCCGGCCGGCCTCGATCACTGGCTGTCCATCTCGTCTCTCTGTGTCTATCTGGGTTTCCCATCTCTGTGACCCCCCCTCATCTGCCTGGCCCCAGCATTCATGTTCCGCCTGGACGGGTCCACATCTCACCAGAACCTGCGAGTGGAAGACCTCTCTGCTGAGTGGGACGCCATGGGCGGGAAGGTTCAAGATATCAAGGCTCGAGAGAAAGAGGGCAAGGGACGGACAGCGTCCCCTGTAAACTCTCCAGCCAGGTAGCCCATCTCCCTGTTCCCTAAGTCTGTAGTGGACATACTCACCATGGCCACTTTGGTCAGGATTGGGGTGGAGGGAGGGACCTGGGGTTTAACAGCTTCCTTGTAGAAGAATGAGTAAGTGAGAGCAAGGAGATTTTGAGCAGGGTCTTGATGGATGAACGGGTTTTTGTTTTGGTTTGTTTGTTTCTGCCACATCTCACGAGTTAGCTCAGTTGGTTAGGCGTTTTTTCCACAACTGGAAAATGTCAGGCATGTTCCCAGTGGCTGGTGTGGAGGGGAGACTGAACCAGGGAAAGGGAAACCAGCCCTGAGCTGAGCTTTCCTGCTGTCCACAGAGGGACTCCATCTCCCAAGAGGATGTCCTCAGCTCGTGGGGGCCGAGACCGGTTCACAGCTGAGTCATACACGGTGCTGGGTAAGGATGGGAGATGTAGGTGACTAGGAAACTGGGGGCAGGGCTGGAGCAAGAACATGGAGTGGCTGGAGGAGTAGCTTGACCCAAAGAAGTGGCTCAGGAGATCACACTAGCTCGCTCGCTCACTCCATCCTGCCCCCTCACTGTCTCTGCCGCAGGGGACTCGCTGATCGATGGTGGCGAGCACTACTGGGAAGTGCGCTTTGAACCAGACAGCAAGGCCTTCGGCCTGGGTGTGGCCTACCGCAGCCTTGGCCGCTTCGAGCAGCTGGGTAAGACGGCTTCGTCCTGGTGCCTGCATGCCAACAACTGGCTGCAGGCCAGCTTCACCGCCAAGCACGCCAACAAGGTCAAAGTGCTGGACAGCCCTGTGCCTGACTGCCTGGGTGTGCATTGTGACTTCCACCAAGGTGCCATCACTTTTCCCTCCCAGATCCTGATGTGCTGGCCCCTCCCCTGTTCCTCACCCACCTCCTGACACCTGTCTCCCTGCTCCCCTCACCCCAGGCCTCCTGTCTTTCTACAATGCTCGTACCAAACAGCTCCTGCACACCTTCAAGGCCAAGTTCACACAGCCTCTGCTTCCAGCCTTCACCGTGAGCCTGCCGCAGCCGGAGGAGAGGGGCCTCCGGTGGAGAGGGGTGTGCTGGGCCTGTCTTTGGGTGCTGTGACTCCTGCCTGAGTTCTCCTGTCCTCTACTCTCCAGGTGTGGTGTGGAAGCTTCCAGGTGACAACAGGCCTGCAGGTACCCAGTGCCGTGCGCTGCCTGCAGAAGCGGGGCAGTGCCACTAGCAGTTCCAATACCAGCCTCACCTAGGCCAGGCCGCCTGCCAGCTGGGGTGCTTCAGCCCAGCTTCTCCTCTCTGCTGCTTGGAGCCTTAACTCTGGAAGGGAGGGTCAGGGTTCCCTCCCCACCTCACTTCATAATAAAGATAAAACACTGGCCTCCCTACCGCCCTGGTTCTTGGGACCAGACCTTGCCTTTCTTAGTTGAGAAATAGGCTTTCCTTGTGGACAGGTGTCACAGTTGCCAGCTTGGGGGCAACACCTGACAAGCCTCTCATCCCCCCAATCTCAGATGTCACATGGTATTTTGGTTTTGGTTTTGGCTTTATTAAACAAGGTCTCACTCTGTAGCCCAGGCTACTGCGCAACTCACTGTACAGTTCAGGGTAGCCCCAAAATTCTCAGGGTTCCCCCTGCTTTACTTTTGGGGGACATTTGCACCAAGCTGGCTGTGTCCTGTTCCCTGAGTGAGGATAGAGCTGGTGGAAGACTGTTGTACCCAGAGATAGCCCACTGGTCCCTGGGAGCCTGGATCAGTGTTCCAGTGCCCTCCTCTTCTGAAGTTTCTCTTCCAGCTCAGCGGTGATATCCCCAAGTCCTGGTGGAAGGGAGCCCAGACTTAGCTAGGGCACTCTGGGCTGGGCCCCAAACCGTGGGCCTGCCCAGCATGCATCTAAGCTCTCCTTACTTGTCACAAGGGAGGGAGCCTGAGGTGAGCCTCTGCCTAGCTTCCTGGTCCAGATGCTGGTAATGGCTGTGAGATCTGCAGAAAGAGACGGATGAAATCCAAGGCCAGTGTCGCTGAGGGAAATGGGGAGGATAGAGCCCTACCTGGCTTAGGCACAACTGGTGGCTTCGGGGGTTTTGCTGGGAGCCTTGCCTGCTTCTTGGGCTTCAGGGGGACTGCCTGACTGGAGAGAGACACTGCATGGACAAGAAAGAGATGTCACAGGGTGCTGTTTACCTTTTTCTCCCAACTCCAGTGTCTGGGGCCCAACCTGGGCTTACCGTCTTGATTCATGTATTCAGCTGCTGGGGAGTCTTCAATGGGAGTCACATAGTTTTCATCCTGCTCTGGTAACTGAGGTGGGGGAGGTAGTTGAGGCAACTTGTCTTCCTGGCTGGACACAGACACAGGTACAGGTGGGAGTGGCTTCGGGACATTAGCAGGGAGGGCAGGGCCTGATGGGAAACAATCACTGTCAGAGCTCCTTAGGGAGTACCTGCTGAGATAAACAAGTGTGCCCACCTGCCAATCACAATGTGTCTGCACTGTGGAATGCATATGGATTTCAGCTTTAGACACGTAGGAGTGTATATGTATATGTGTATTATGGTGTTATGCCCCCCATAGACTCATGTTTGGCCCATAGGGAGTAGCACTATTAGGCCTTGTTGGAATAGGTGTGGCCTTGCTGGGGGAAGTGTGTCACTGTGGGGGAACAAGCTTCTTTGAGGTCTCCTATGCTCAAGCTACGCCCAGTGTGGCACACAGTCTCCTGCTGCCTGTGGACCAAGGTGTAGAGCTCTCCTCCAGCACCATGTCTGCCTGCCACTGCCATGCTTCCTGCCGTGCCGACCACAATGATAATGAACTAAATCTCTGAAATTGATAAGAGTTGCCATAGTCATGGTGTCTCTTCACAGCAATGGAACCCTAACTAAGACCCGTATGATGGGCTGGAGAGCTGGCTCAGTAGTTGAGGGCACTGACTGCTCTTCCAGAAGACCAAGGGTTCAAATCCCAGCATCCACATGGCAGCTCACAACTGTCTGTAGCTCTAAGATCTGACACCTTCACACAGACATGCAGGCAGACAAAACACCAATGCACATAAAACAAAAATAAATTTTTTAAAATGACATGAATAGGGCTGGAGAGATGGCTCAGTGGTTAAGAGCAATGACTGCTCTTCCAGAGGTCCTGAGTTCCATTCCCAGCAACCACATGGTGGCTCACAACCATCTGCAACAGGGTCTGATGCCCCCTTCTGGTGTGTCTGAAGAGAGCAATGGTGAATTTTAAAAAATGACATGAATCTACAGAGGTGTATGAGTCTTTGAATGGACACACACCTCCGAAGCATAGCACCCACATGTGGGTCAGGGCTGGGCTCAGGAGGCCCATGCTGCGCCCCCTCAGACCCCAGCAAGGCATGCTGCCTCTTCCTCTCACTTGGTAAATGAAACCTCGAATCTCCTTCCTGCCTAGCTCCCACCCCTGCTCTCTCTCCTTTAGCCATCTCTTTTAATAAAATCCTTTGGAGCCAGGCCATTAATTCCAGCACTCAGGAAGCAGAGGCAGGTGAATCTCTATGATTTTCAGGATAACTAGAGTCTCAAAACACTAATGACGATGATGATAATGATAATTTTAAAAGTCCTTAGGATCTCAGTGTAGGCGCTGATGCCTGTCATCTGAGCCCACAGCTACATGAGAGCCTATCAAAAAAAAAAAAAAAAAAAAAAAGCAGATGGGGTGGCACCTTGATCCTTGTACCTAGGAGGCAGAGGCAGATGGATCTGTGAATTCAAGGCCAACCTGGTCTACAGAGAGCGTGCCAGGGCTACACAGAGAAACACTGTCTCAAAAAACAAAACAAACAAACAGAGACTTTGGGGTGTGGATCCCAGGTCCTGCAATGGTCATAGGAAAGGGGAGTCACCTGAGCCTCGGGAGGAGGGCACAGCCCATGTACTCTCGCCATTCTCCCGATCCGAGTCCACGAAGCCTGGAACAGAGAGGGCGGGCAGCCTGGAGGCAGCGTGGAGGCCCTGAGCTAGCCCCTCAGAGAGTATCCCTGTCCAAGCCTGGCAGCCCCACATCGCACACACCTAGAACCTTCTCATAGTCCTCATCCAACAGGAAGGGGACCAGCGCCCTCTTGGTGTGCGTCACAAAATAGTTGACCACAGCTTCCAGCGAGGAGCAGGAAAACTGGAAGGAGAGAAGATGGTCGGTCAGGGAGGGGCGGAAGGAAGACAGAGCTAAGGACACCCCAAAACTCACCGGGTCTTCCACGTCGATCACATACTTAGGACCTTCCCGCTTCACCTTGTAGTGTTTAACCACGGGCGATCTGAAGAGGAGTGGACAACTGGGTAGCTGGGATGTCACACTGCCCACCCCAGGAAACCAGCCTCCTAATGAGGCTAACCTCAAGACCTGTAACGATGGTCCTACCTCTAGACCCGCCCAGTTATGGCCACGCCCCACAAGGCCCCGCCCAATATGAGAGCCACCTTGTAGAAACCCTACCCCTAGGCATGACCCCGCCCTTGGAGATGCACCCCTAGTCATAACCTCATCCCAAATCATGGCCCGGGTCCAAAGGCCCCGCCTCTGGACTAACCACTTTTCCTCTGGCTACTAAACCCCCAGCTAGGGCACCCACACTAGGTCCATTCCCACTTGTGGCCACGCCCCCAGAGCCCAGCATGCGCACCCATTGAGTATCTGCCGGGTAGTGACAGACACACTGTTCTTGCCGTCCCCGCCAGGCCGCAGAAGCAGGTTCCCGCACTCCGGATAGCGCTCCAAGAGCAGCTGCGCCTCTAGCCTGCTCACTTGCAGAAAGCACCTGGGAGACCGCACACGGGAGATGCAGAGAGCCACGCAGGCCCACGCAGTACTAGGCCTCAGAGGCCACACACCTGCTACCCCACCCGGGCCCCGCCCTCAGCATAGGCTCCGCCCACACAGACACCTGGTCTCCACTCTGAACCCAGGTCTCCCTTTCTAAACTAAGGCACCGGCCAAGACAAAGCCCCGCCCTTCTCTTGAATACAGACCGGTCCCTCAGGGACCCAAGCCCCGCCCCAGGCCCTCAGACAGACCCGCTCTGGAGTGGGTTCCTTGCCTACCCCACAGGAGGCCAGCACTCACCAGGGCACTTCGGCTGCCCTCCGTACCTCCTCTTTGGCCAGGACCTCGGCCATCATGTACAGGTGACCAGGCAGCAGGGTTAGGTTAGATGGGACACGGAGCTGAAGGATGATCCAGGTAGAGAATGCATGGGTGGGGACCCAAAAGGTAAACTGAGGCCAGCATGTGTAGTCAGAGAGAAGTCCCTCTGTGCCCAGCACTATCGGGCACCTCACAGCATACAGATACATAGGCATTCAGAGACAGACTCTAAAGCAGATTCAAAAGGTGCTAGAACCTTGCTCTGAGTACTAGGCAACTCAGTTCACTGAGGAGCCAAAGAGAAAAATTTGAAGTTTTAAACTGTGTGTGGTGGTGCACACCTGTTACCCCAGCACTCAGGAGGTGGGGGCAGAAGAGGGAAGTCACCCTCAGGCCAACCTGGGCTACAGGAGACCCTGTTTCAAAAACAGAACAAGGGACTGCAACTCAGGCATAGCCATTCAGAGGAATGGAGTTCTGTTTCTAACACCTGCCACTCAGCAGCCCTCAAATGCCTCTAACAACTATTGCTCCAGGGGGTCCAACATCCTCTTCTGGCCTCTGAGAGCACTGCACTCATGTACACACACACACACACACACACACACTCTAAACATAAAACAATAAAAAACTAAATGAAAAGTTTTAGTTTCCTGGTCTGGCTTCAGGCTGTGAGCTTCCAGACTGAGAGCAACTTGTGCACTCTGAAGACAGAGATTCTAACGGTTTATCTCAATTGCTCACTCAGTGAAACTGAAGCTCATCATGGACACAAACCTCTGGGCACACCCATGAGGTCTTCTAGTTTTGGTTGACTGAGGTGGGGAGCCACACACTGAGAACCATCCCATGGGTTGGGATGCCAGGCTGAACCGCCAGGCAAGCTGACTGCCAGCTCGTCACACCTGCTCTCCTTCCTGTGGACCCATCCTCCTGCCTTGAAATTTGAACCAAGAATAAGCCCTTCCTCCCTTAAATTGCTTGTGCCCCGGGCAGTGGTGGTGCACGCCTTTAATCCCAGCACTTGGGAGGCAGAGGCAGGCGGATTTCTGAGTTCGAGGGCAGCCTGGTCTACAGAGTGAGTTCCAGGACAGCCAGGGCTACACAGAGAAACCCTGTCTTGAAACCCTCCCCCCCCCAAAAAAAAGTTGCTTGTGCCAATTATTTTGTGGTAACAACAACAACAAAGAAAACTAATAGAGGAGTAAAGGCTGACTTTACCTCCACCACAGTCAAGATAAATCCTTTCCACATCTCGCAAGACTCCAGGCTTTCCACCTAGAGAGAAGAGGAAAGAGTTTATGTTAAGAAAGACGAATGTGTTTCTTGTAAAAGTGGAATAAGGGCCTCATTTTGCCTCAGGTCTGAGCATGGCTGCACCTTCTGCCCCATCCTTTTGCCCAGGGACTTTTGCATGGTTGTGTTCTCTACCCCAGGACCTTTGCAAAGCTGTGCCCTCTGCCCGGTGGCTTTTGCCCATCTGTATCTTTATGCAGACCAGCCCTTGCAAAGGCACTAGAGCCACAGAAAGGCCCAGTGACTTGCAGAGTAAGAGAAGCCCAGAAGGGGTCTTTGACTCCAGGTTCTTACGAATGTTAGACTTGATGGAGGACTACCCCCTTCTTACTTACCTTGAATTTAACCTCCTGGTCCCGGAGACACAGGCTGAAGTGATAGGCAGTGTCACGTGGGCCTCCCAACCGAGCCTCATCTTTGAGCTTTGAAAATAGCCTCAGGTCCAGCTTTTCCAGGGGCTGGCCCAGAGGAACAGGACTGTGTGAGTACTGGGCTTGTGGTTCTCTCAGGTCTCTAGGATGACGAGGCCACCCCCTTGCTGACATAATCTCAGACCTCCATCCACCTAGGTAAAGATCCATCAGATCCTGAGCCCACATCCCCTTCCTCACCTGCAAGTCCCGATTGCTGTTGTAGAAACAGATGGCTGAACCCTGGAGGCCCGCCCAGAACTTCCTGTAATCCTGGGGGCCAGAGAAGAAGGGAGAAAGCTGAGGTAGCATGTGCTCAACATACTCGTTCCTGCTGCAACACCTTTGCACAGGCTGTTCCTTGTGCCAGCATGCTCTTCCCCACTCTGTGCAAAGCTACCTGTTCCCACGTAGCACAGAATACCCTTGTGCTCCTGATCCTCCTGAGTGTTGGGATGATGGGCGTGAACCGCCATGGCCCATTTCTGTCATCCTGGGCATGGAACCCTGGGCTTCGTCCCGCGAGGTGAACAGGGAGTCCCAACCCCTAAAAGTGCTTGTTCACTGAGGTCCTCCCTGCCCATCGTCCAGCCTGGGAGTCTCCTGTTGTCCAAGAGACTATGCTCTGGGATATAGCTAATGGCATTTATCTAGTATGAAAGTGAGCCTGGCGGGTTGGAGAGATGGCTCAGCAGTTAGGAGCACTGATTGCTCTTCCAAAGGTCCTGAGTTCAATTCCCAGCAACCACATGTTGGCTCACGACCATCTGTAATGAGATCTGATGCCCTCTTCTGGGGTGTCTGAAGACAGCTACAGAGAGCCAGGCTGGATTGAGAAGAAAAAGTGTCTGAAGATAGCTACAGTGTACTTACATATAATAAATAAATCTTAAAAAAAAAAAAAAAAAAGAAAGAAAGAAAGTGAGCCTGGACAATTAATGAAGGAGAAAACAAAGAGACTTGAAATGACAGAGTCACAAAGCACTCTACAATCTGAAGAGATGGGTGTTGAGGGAATAAGCTGGCCTAACTGGATTAATGGTATATTCCATATACAAACACATCTACCCACTCACATATCCACCTGTCCACCCACCAACTCACCCCCATCTGCTCATCCACCCACCCACCCACCCACCCACCCACCCATTCACCCACCCATCCACCCACCCACCCACCCATCCACCCACCCATCCATCCAGCCACCCATCCAGCCACCCATTCACCCACCCATCCACCCACCCATCCATTCATCCACACACCTGGAGCTGTAATATGTTAACCTGCTCTAAACTCCTCAGTGGGGGTGCGTGTGCTCCTCAATACCTGCCCAAATGTTTTGGATTCACAAATGAAACACACACACACACACAGAGCCATCTATTTTATCATAATCTTGTGCCTTAAACAGTGCAGTGGCTGGGCACTTCCAAACTTCCCCATTGCTAAAACACTCTCCCTTCCGATATTCCTGAATTATTACTTACTAAAACCTATTTTCCATCCTGGCCACCATGGACCTGGGCCTGCAACCCTTGTGGGACACAATCCCTGATTCTTTTTTTTTGTTTTTGTTTTTTTGTTTTTCTGTTTTTTTCGAGACAGGGTTTCTCTGTGTAGCCCTGGCTGTCCTGGAACTCACTCTGTAGATCAGGCTGACCTCAAACTCAGAAATCCACCTGCCTCTGCCTCCCAAGTGCTGGGATTAAAGGCGTGCGCCACCACTGCCCAGCAATCCCTGATTCTTACATGTTGACAGTCTCTCTGTCTCTCTGTCCTACACTTCGCAGGCCAAGACCTTCTCCTTCCGACAATGGTGATTCTCCTCTTCCCTCACATTCCTTGCCGGGGAACCTCAAAGTCCGACCTCTGTCTCCCTGCCCAGCTATTAGCTGCCAGCAACTTTATTTACCAATTAGAACCAGCTGGGGGCAGGGACCATCAGCATCTCACACACAGACATGCAAATTCCCCTGTAATTCGGGAACCCAATTAACATAATACAAGCAATAAACTAAATCCACAACACCCATCCAACCATTCATCCACCCACCCACTCACCCACTCATCCATCCACCCATCCATGCATCCATCCTCTCACCCACCCACCCACATCCATTCATACATACATACATACACCCACCAGTTCACCCACGTGTCTGTCCTTCCATCCATCTACCCATCTCTGCACATCCAAGTGTCCATCCTTTGACTGCATCATGTAAAGGACTTGCTGGTTAGGGTATTATCTGGACACATGTGGGATGTGGATGAGGGACCTGGGGGGCAAAGTCAGGAGAAATGGAGGGGTGCACTCAGCAGAAAATGCATATGGGCTGAGCATGGTGGCAGAGCACACCTGTCATCGCAACACTTGAAAAACAGAGACAGGAGGATTGCTTCAACTTTAAAGCCCTTCTGGGTTATAAGTTCTGAAAACCTGTCTCAAAACAACCCTCTCCTATGTGGCTGCAGTCAGGTGTTACCTTTCCACATGCCACCTGCCCTGACCTTGGCCCACCTGCCCTGACCCTCCCCCTTGGGGAGGAGAATTAACCTTGGGGTTAATTCTGGGCCAGGAGGGGGAGGAGGCTCAGGAATCGGAGGACACCTTATTTCCTGGAGGATGGCTCTAGTTGTGTTTATTTATATTCAAAGAGTAGAAAGAGAGACCATATTAGAAAGATTGAAACAGCTGGGTAGACAGATCAAGAGACCTATAGTCAGGCAGTCAGGCAGCCAGGCAGGAAGGTGGACAGACAGGAAGGCAGACAGGCAGACAGACAGACAAGGTTGAAATTCGAGGACAGAATGTGGAAAGAGACATAGAGACAGACAGATGGCCAGAACCTTCCACAGCCAGTGGCATATGCCTTGCTCCACCAGGTGCTGTCCCTCTGTCACCCACCCCCTGCCAGGTCCATGGGCTTTGAGGTGACCTCCGTTCAGAGAGGCTCTTGCAGTTTACCAGACAGCGACACTGCTGGCTCCCCACCCCTCATACCTGGTCACAGGGTCCCTTTTTCTCTAGGAAGCTCTCGTAGTAGTGTGAAGGTGGAACACCTTTGAGCTTGGGGCCCCGGGGTGGACTCGGGGCCGAGGCCATGACCAGCCTGGATCCCTGTCCTCTCGGTAGGAGCCTCAGCCTGGTCAGGAAGCGGATAAACAGGTTCCTGGGGAGTTTCCTCAACTCAGGCAGCTGTCGCCTCCCTCCCTGGCAGCACTGGGCGGGGCTGGATCCTGGGGAAATCCCAGTAGCTCTGGGCTCCTGTCCCAAGCAAAGACCTGTTAGGGAAGATGGCCAAGAGACGGACACAGGGAAATCACAGAAACATACAGCTGGTCACTGAATGTAGCAGTAAGTTTCCCTGGATCATCAGTACGCTTTGCTGACGTCTGTGACAGTAGGCCGTGCATGCAGTCAGTCAGGGAGGGAGGGAGGAAGGGGCTTTCTCAGCGCTGTTCCATTTGAACACACTCAACACTCAACGTGTATCACTCAGTTTAATTTTTGGTTACATTTACTGTGTGTATGGGTGTGGAGGTCAGAGGACAGCTTGCAGGAGTGCATTCTTTCCCTCCACCACCTGGGTCCCAGAGATCAAATTAAGGCTTAGTGCCAAGAGCCCTTCCCCACTGAGACATCACCAATCCCCACATTGAAATCCTTCCCAGACTGTGTATCCAGAGCGCCCTTATTTGCTCTTATCACACATCTAAGTACTTCAGTTATTTGATTTTAGTTTTCTTCCTTTTGCTTCATTGAGACATGGTCTCATGTAGCCCAGGCTGGCCTCCAACTAAGTAGCTGAGAATGACCTTGAACTTCTGAACGTCCTGTCTCTGCCTCCTGAGTGTTGCTCTATCTGGTGTGCACCACCATGTCTAGGTTTTGTTTTGTGGTGGTGGTAGTTTTGATTTCTGTTTTTTGATTCTAGATACATGCTGTCTTTTAACTCCAAATTTTTCTGCCTCAGCCTCTCAAGTGCTGAAATGACAGACAGGTGTGGGACAGCAGGCCTGACATTACTGCTACTTTCAAAAATTATAACAAACTGTGTCATTTCATCTCTTTGGTTTTCTACCTTTTTTTCCCCCCTTGTCTCTGCAGAAGCAACCCAAGACCTTTGCACATGCTAAGTAAGCACTCTACCAGTCACACCCAGTCCTTCCCAGTGAGATTCTGGGCTGATGTTCTGCCCTGACCATGCTCCAAGCTCCTCACTGGGAAATTCTAGGCTAGGGCTGGGCCCTGACCACGCCCCCAGCCCCTCACTAGGCAAGGTTCTAAGAACAGTCAAGAGAAGGCCTGGAAGTGTGGCTTGTGGAGGTAGTGGACCTGGCTCCTGGCTAGTACAAGGCTCTAAGTACAATCGATCAGTACATAATTGTAAATTTGGCCAGGTATGGTAGTACATTGGGGTTTGAGAAGTCTTAGTTACATAGTAACTTAAGTCCAGTGTGGTCTGCTATTTTCAAAAGACAAAGGCAGAACAAACAGATTATGAACTCATTTTCTTCAGTTCCCAGCTAGGGCACCTGGACTTTACACAGGTAAAGAAGGGTAGTGATAGGGACCCAGATAGTGGCTGTGAGTGGCACAATCTTCCTTTATCTTTAACCGATGTTATCTTTAGGGTGCTTTCTGTACAATGTACAATGTCAAGCCACAGTGGTTGTTTCAAAGTGTCAAAGGCCACAGGAGAGCTAGGTGTGGGGATGCAAACCTATGATTGACATAGGGAGGCGGAGGCAGGAGGATTACTGCAAGTTTAAGGAAGGAAAAGAAAAAATTAATAGGGGATCATAGACTGTTATAGAGCAAGGGTAGGATGTGGCAGTAGTTACGTTATAGAAAGACCCCTTTGGGACCAGAGTGGAAGATAAACAGGATGAAAGTGGAGTGTGTGGTGTCCCATGAAAATGGCTTTGCCTGTCACGAGGTGGTTAGTCCTGCATATTGAGCAGGGACTTGGAAGAGGTAACCCATGGCTAGCCTGGTCTCTGTGGAGCCCAGAATCTGGTGGCCTGGGCTAAGGGAAGAATGATTCTCATTACTTAGACCCTTCCAGAGCATCCTGCCTCTCTTTCCCCAGTGGGACAAACCCTCCTGCTCTTTAAGGCCACCCCAACCTCTGGGTTCCCCCCCCCCGCCCCCGGTCCCAGATTTTTCAGACCTCCCTGGGTTGGGGTAATCTGTGATGAAGGCCAAATCAGGATGGGAACAAAGGCCCAGGGCCTTGCGCACGTACAGTAGTAACACCGCCCCTTCCCGCTGCTTACACGCGGGCGCCGATTGGCTGAATGGGAACCATCCCTTGTAGCTGATTGGATGCTGAAGGTACCTGGTGATTGGCTGATGAACTACTGCCCATTCGGCTGAGTTAACCCTCGAGAGGCTAAAGCAGGCCTGACCCAGAACTTTCGATCCACCTACAACGTGTCGCTCCCTTCCCATAGCGGCCCTACACTTCTTACAAACCTGTTTCTCCCCTGCTCCCAACCATCAAGGGCTTCTGCCTTTAGCTAGCACCCTAGCCTCACTAGCAGCTTTCTTCATAGCTGCTGTAGGCTGAGTAACTCATGCGCTCCAGGATGCAGCCCACTAAGGGCGTATAGTCCCCTTGAGCGCGGGGTGGGGCGTCCTGGGTTTCAGTTTCTCCCTCCAGGTCACCAGCACCATCTGCTTCACTTTCCCTAGTGTCCCAGGGGCTCTGAATTCCCGCATTTCCTTTCCTGAGGGTGGGCAGGACCAAGACCTAAGAGATCTCTCTCTCTCTCTCTCCTCCCCCCCCCCCCCCCCCCGAATAAGAAGGTCCTGTTCCTGTTTCTTTCTCCAGGTCTCCCACAACCTCCCGCTTTCGTTTCGCCAAATTGCACCGGATCTCAGTGGCCAGCACAACCCAAGGTCTCCCCGTATCCCCTCCGCCCCCGGTGGCCCAAAACATCCCCACCCATTTTCAGCGACCAATAGGCTGCGGTATCCCCGCGCGGGGAGGAGCCCGGTCACTGGGAGGAGGCTGTGCCGGGACACAGCGGCCATGGCAGGTATGATGGTCCGCGCAGGCGGGGACGGGGCAGCGGGACGCGACCTCTGCAGTCAGTTGCTATTTCGCTGCAGCTCCCGAGTCTCTGTCTCCCGCGGCCACGGCCGAGGAGGCGCCGGAGGAGGATGAGGACGACGCGGAGGCCGAGGACCCGGAGCGCGGGGCGGGTAGCGGAGGGCGCTGCGGCAGCCTCGGTGGCAGCGGAGGCAGCACCGCAGGGCCTGGGATGGCCCTAGGGGGCGCGCTCACGAGGCGTGCGGTCACGCTGCGGGTGCTGCTCAAGGATGAGCTGCTGGAGCCCGGTGAGGGGGTGCTATCCATCTACTACCTGGTGAGCGACCCGCAGAGACCGTTCATGTCCTCCACTGCTAGTGCATTAAGGGAAACTGAAGCCCAGAGGAGGCGCGTTAATCACAATGCCACATAGCCATAACCAATGCCATCTGGGTGTGTCCGCGGGCAACCAATCTGTGTGATAGCAGCTTCCCCATCTGTAAAATGAGGCCTTCCTTCCCATGCTCTCTATGAAGATGACGGCTTCAAAACAGTGTACTGTTATTTAAAATGATCACCCAAAAAACTCTCTTTGTGATACCAAGAATGGAAGGGAGCTTCACCCCTGACTACGCTCACTGCGGGATTCTAAGCAGGGGCTCAACTCCTGATCTTGCTGGGGGATTTTAGGCAGGGGTGCTACCTCTGAGAACAGTCTTACTAAATGTTCCAAGCAGGCTCTGAAGTTCTGGTCTTCCTGCCTCAGCTTCCCCAGTAGTTGGGCTGACAGACCTGGACCGCTATGCCTGCATCTGGGTTGTTGTGCATCTGGGTGTGGAGTGCCAGGATGACGTACTGGTGTGAAAGATGGTGTTCCTATGACAGTACCTCTTGGGAACCTTAGAAGAACAAGGACGCCAAGCCTCAGGGAGCATGGAGTTAGGAATCACTAGGATGGGCTGTTTCAGCACCCTCTGTCGCTGCAGGGCAGGAAGTTTATTGGGGACCTGCAGCTGGATGGCAGGATCGTGTGGCAGGAAACTGGACAAGTCTTCAACTCACCCAGCGCCTGGGCCACACACTGCAAGAAGCTCGTCAACCCGGCCAAGAAGTCTGGCTGTGGCTGGGCCTCTGTCAAGTACAAGGGCCAGAAGCTCGACAAGTACAAGGCCGCCTGGCTCCGCCGGCACCAGCTACATATGCCGGTAGCTGCTGCTGATGAGGTATGAAGTGCACGCCTTCTCCCTTGTGCTGCGGGGACGAGGCCTTGGAGCAGGATACAGTCTGATGTGATTCAGTAAGGTGGCCTGATTGCTAAAGCAGAGAGCACACGGCAGGAGGGAGGCAGGGAGGGGCAGGCAAGACCAGCAGGGTCTCCTGGACTTGCGCTTTGATCCTGAAGGAGGTGGGAGTCACGAATACTATTGGCAGAGGGAACTGCTGTAGGGAGACTGACAGGGGAGAGACAGAGCTCACAGATAGTCAGAGTCTCGCCAGGAGTACAGCCAGGAGACAGGCTGAATTCTAAGCTTGGGGAGAACCTGCACCTCGGACACCTCTGCTCACTGTCGCCCCCTGGTGGTCAGTCCGGGCAATGACATCTCAAGCTCGAGCCTGGGCTCCAGTGAGTGACCCATTTGTACAGGAGTGAGTGAGGCGCCCAGCTGAGGTTGTTGTTGCTACACTCCATCCCACAGAGTCCCACCAGTGAAGGGGAGGAGGAGGAACTACTGTTGGAGGAGGAGGAGGAAGATGTGCTGGCTGGGGTCTCATCAGAGGACAAAGGCCACAGACCCCCTGGGAAGGGTTCCTTGGAGCCAGGTGAGGGGTCAGGGCAGAAGAGGGGACTGTGATGTGAGAGGCTAGCTTTGATGTTTCTTAGGCCCTGGGAATTCTGAATCCTGATTGACAGTCCAGTCTAGTTTCATTCTCTGCCTTCTTTTCTTTTCTGGTCTTTCTTTCTTTCTTTCTTTCTTTCTTTCTTTCTTTCTTTCTTTCTTTCTTCTTTTCTTTTGAGTTAGGGTCTCATTGTAGTCCTAGCTGGCCTAGAACTTACAGAGATCCATCTTCTGAGTGCTAGGGTTAAGGGCATGTATTATTGTGATTAGGCACATTGATCAGAAAACATCTTTCAAAAGTCAGGTCCCTTCTTCTACCATGTAGGGTCTGGGAATCGAACTCAGGTCATCAGACTTGGTTGCAAGACCTGCCGAGCCATCTCACTAGTCCCCGCTTCCTCTTGTTCCTTGGGCATCCTTGCTTCTATGCAAAGAGAAGGGAGAGGAAGGTTCCCATTGACTCCTCTCTCTCTCTCTTTCTCCTCTCTCTCCCTCCCCCCCCCTCTCTCACACACACACACACACACACATCCCTTTCCCCAGAAGCCACACCCCCAGGAAAGCGCATGGACAAGGTCCGGGTGCCCGTCCGTTACTGCATGCTGGGCAGCAGAGATTCTGCCAGGTCAGTTACACCATTTGCCCTGGTCCTGGCCTCCCTGGAACCCTTGGTTGGTTTGATCCAACAGAGGCAAGGCTTGAACTCCTTGGCTGCTGAGAGTACTCAGGAGGGGTGGGGGTGGGGAAGTGCCCGAGTTCCTGAAACCCTGGGACCCTCCTGACTACTCCAGGAACCCCCACACTCTGGTAGAAGTAACATCCTTTGCTGCCATCAACAAGTTCCAGCCATTCAATGTGGCCGTATCCAGCAATGTGCTGTTCCTCTTGGTAAGTGACTAAAGTTGATTTGCCTGGTCACCCTCCATGTCCAGGCACAGGGAACTCACTGACCTGGGTGGGGGACACTGAAGAAATCTACAGAAAGTACTCAGTAAGTGCTTGCCATTAGTAAATAATAGGTGCTCATTTAGGAATGGACCCCAGTGCCTTAGCACATGCTAGGTGCCTACATGCTCACCAGTGAATGACCTCCCTAGGAAAATGGTAGGTGCCTGATAAATGCATATAGGCTAGCTCCTGCATTGAGATAGGAAGTGCAGCTTCAGCCAGCCCTCCCTATTTTGTCCCCAGGACTTCCACTGTCACCTGACTCGGAGTGAGGTTGTGGGCTACCTTGGTGGTCGCTGGGACATCAACAATCAGAGTAGGTATTGGGCCTGGGTGGACAAGGGTGTATCTGGGGCAGGACTGATGGCTTCTTGTTGGGTATTCCACAGTGCTGACCGTGCTGAGAGCCTTCCCCTGCAGAAGCCGGCTGGGGGATGCTGATACTGCAGCCATGGTTGAGGAGGAGGTGAGGGCTTGTTGGGAGGGGGCCAGGACAGTGGTCATGTTCTGCAAATGTTCAAATGAGTGTCAGTGTCCATGTCTGGGATAGAAATGTTGGCTCTGTGCTTTATATGACAGGATCTTGCTATGTAGACCAGGCTGGCCTAGATTATGGCATCCTCCTGCCTCACCCTTTTGAGTACTGGGAGGATAGGCCTACTCCTATGCCTAGATGTAATTTTGGTGTGTTTTGTTAGTTTAAGTTTTGGACCTGATAGGGTTTCTCTGTGTAGCTCTGGCTGTCCCGGAACGCATTTTGTAGACTGTGGGTCTGGCCAGGCCCACATCTACATAGATCCATGTGCCTCTTGTCTCCTGAGTGCTGATTAAAGGCGTGTGTCACTCTTGTACAGCCCCTATATGTAATTTTTTTTAATCTAATGGATTTTTTTTTCTTTGGTTTTTCGGGACAGGGTTTCTCTGTGTAGCCCTGGCTGTCCTGGAACTCACTCTGCAGACCAGGCTGGCCTTGAACTCAGAAATCCGCCTGCCTCTGCCTCCCAAGTGCTGAGATTAAAGGCATGCGCCACCACTGCCCGGCTGAATTTTTAAATCTTATATATATGAACATGTTCTGTCTTCAGACACACCAGAAGAGGACATCGGATCCCTTTACAGATGGTTGTGAACCACCATGTGGTTGCTGGGAATTGAGCTCAGGACCTCTGGGAGAGCAGCCAGTGCTCTTAACTGTTGAGCCATTTTTCCAGCCCCCTATATGTAATTTTAAAAATATTTTCCTATCTTCTGTACGGTGTTTTGCCTGAGGTCCGTGGAGGTATTAGAGAGCACTGGATCTCCTGGAACGGGAGTTATGGTTGTGAGCCACCATGTGGGCACTGGGAACTGAACCCAACAAGTGCTTTTTTGGGGTTTTCAAGACAGGGTCTGTGTATAGCCCAGGCCGTCCTGA
Source organism: Uromys caudimaculatus (assembly GCA_028551405.1). Lineage (NCBI taxonomy): Eukaryota > Metazoa > Chordata > Mammalia > Rodentia > Muridae > Uromys > Uromys caudimaculatus. The sequence goes on along the minus strand of CM052709.1, from coordinate 38,871,592 downwards.
CACTCACTCTGTAGACCAGGGTGGCCTCAAACTCAGAGATCTACCTGCCTCCATTTCTTGAGTGCTGGGATTAAAGGCATGCACCACCACCATCCAGACCCCAATATTTATTTTTTATTTTGTTTTATGTGCCCAAGTGTTATGGTTGCACTGTTTATGCCTGTGGCTCAGGGATCCACATGAGAGTGTCAGATCCCCTAGACATGGAGTTACTGGTGGTAGTTGAAACTTCACATGGCTGCTGAGAACTGAACTCAGGTCCTCTACAAGACCAACACGTGCTTTTAACCACTGACCCATCTTTCCAGTCCCCAGATGCTTTTGTTGTTGTTTTGTTTTTTGAGACAGGGTTTCTCTGTGTAGACCAGGCTGGTGCGGAACTCACAGTGCCTCTTGATTCCAGAGTGCTGGGATTAAAAGGGTACGACACTACTGTCCAGCTCCAGATACATTTCTTAGTCATACTCTGTGTTTGAGTGGGTACAGGGTTGGGGAGATGCACTGCTTAACTACTTTTGTGTGAGGCTCTGGTCCTGCCCACCCTAACCTAACTTCTATGTCTACAGATCCACCAGGTTCTGTTCCTGCGAGGCCTGTCCCTGGTGGGCTGGTACCACAGCCACCCACACAGCCCTGCAGTACCTTCCTTGCAGGACATTGATGCACAGATGGAGTACCAGTTGAGACTGCAAGGCTCCAGCAATGGCTTCCAGCCCTGCCTGGCCCTGCTGTGCTGTGAGGCCCCTGCTAGGCTCCGGGTTGGGGGATTTACCAGGCCAGGCCCACTGAGCCCCCAGCTTCAACCCGTCATTGTTCCCACAGCCCCCTACTACTCTGGCAATCCAGGCCCTGAGTCCAAGATCTGCCCTTTCTGGGTGATGCCTCCCCCTGAGGTGGGTGAACTGGAGATCAAGTTGAGGGCCATGGATGGGAGCGGGCAACGTGGGGTTGCATGGATAGGAGAGGGCGTCAGGTGGGCCTGCATCTGGGCAAAGATTTAAGGACTAGAGGATGTGCTGAATCCGAGGTGGGTGACTCCAGTTCTGGGTTGGATTGGGCACTTACGCCTGTTTCTCCATCAAGTCCCTGGCAATGTGGGCTGGGGACAAGAAAGACCCCTCTGACTGGTCCCCACCCTTCCTAACAGCAAAGGCCCAGTGACTATGGAATCCCCATGGATGTAGAGATGGCGTATGTCCAAGACAGCTTCTTGACCAATGATGTTCTTCAGGAGATGGTGAGCCACCTGCACGGAGCTACTGCTCCAGGGTTTTCCTTGTTCGGTTTGAGAGATCATCTCCCTATGTAGCCAAGCTTTCGATTATCCTGTCTCAGCTTTCCCAGTGCAGAGATGACAGGCTTGCCCCCACCACACCTGATTGGGTGACCATACTTTAATAGCTGTGTCTACTCAGATATGTTTGTTATTCCTGAGGGTTCATGTGACATCTTGGCTAGCCCACTGTCAGGGCAGGCCTGCACTGTAGTCAATATGGATCTATCCCTGGCAGTTCTGGGAACTACAGGGTCAAGAAAGCATGAGCCAGGTGTGGTGTTGCCTGCCCTGCAGGTGATGTTGGTTGAGTTCTACAAGGGTGCCCCTGACCTTGTGAAGTTCCAAGAGGCCTGGAGCCCAGAGCATACCTACCTGGACAAGCTCAAGGTAAGGGAGGCATGGACCTGGGGGTGCACATGCCACATCCTGGAGTGTGAGCAACAGTCTTCCCTGGAGTCTCAAGAGAGGTCGCAGGACCTAGGTGTGTGGTGGGCAGTCTGAGCTGGAACTGGTCCTTCCTTCTGGTGTGTGGATTGAATGCTCCACACTGTGCATCGCTCAGACTCAAACAGTGATGCTGGGTGTGACACATACGTCACCTGGCACCCAAATGCGTGTGCATGTGGGGTCTGTGTGCGAGTCTTATTTTAGGCTAGGCTAGCCTGAGCTACACAGCCAAGACCTTGCTCCCCAAATCCAAGCCAAAGAAATCTCCTACAGAACCAAATCTTCAAAGTGGCCCAGGCCTACCAAAGGCTGCACCAAAAGCTCTTACTTGGGCTGCAGCCCCTGGAGGCCAGGGACACATGTCCAGGAGAGCCTGACCTCAGTCCTACTGTTGCAGATGTCCTTGGCCAGCAGGACCCCGAAGGACCAGGGCATGTGCCACGTGCTGGAGCAGGTCTTCAGCGTGCTCAAGCAGGGGAGCTGAGGCTGCATAGGCTTTGCTGTCCTGGACAGGCTGGGTAATAAAGTCTCTGAGTGCCCACAGCACAAGCCTGTGGCTGGGGTGGGATGGCAGTTGTTGGGGCTTTTGCAGGGGAACAGGGCTTCTCTGAATGAAGACGGGACAGTGGCTATAGAAAGAGATATTTAATACTTTTTTTAAAAAATTAAGAGTACAGTTCACTTCAGCACAGGCTGGAGCAAGACAGTGTTACCCATGTAGGGGGCATGGGGTGTGGCCCCACATGCCAGGGACAAGCCACAGGTTGTGGGGCAGCTGTAGAGAAGATTATACTTGAGCCAAGGCTGGAGGCCTCCCTTACTGGAGCGTGGTGTGACACAGAGCTGAGGCTATGGCCAGCCTAGCCTGCTGGTTGAAAAAGGGACCTGCCAGCTGCCTGTGGTTAGCTGCAGTCACATGAACAGGTAGCAAAGGAGCTGGCTCAGGGCCAGATGCCAGGACCTGGGAATGTCCACTCTTAGGGCCTTTGAGCTTGGTCTTCAACAGGGCTGAGCCGGGTCTATGGTCCCATGGGAAGTGAACACGCTTGTGCCTTGCGCACTTCTGCATGAGCAGCAGGTGCCACGTGTCTCCGTGTGCTTAGTTGAGGAGCTGGCCAGCCTCTGCTTGCAGGCTGGGGATCCCAAGGACCTGCCTGCCTCTAGGGAGCCTGGAGAGGGGGCATGGGCCCATCGCCAGCAACGGGCTGGGAAGGGTTGAAGCAGCTGGGAGCTGCCACCACCAGGAAGGTGACAGAACCTCAGGGTGGGCCTTTCCGAGTCTTAGGATGGGGGTCCCCAGGGCTGAGGGAGTGGGGAGGAGGTCCCCCCTAGAAGAACATTAGTGTTTCTAGAGCACCTTGGCATTAGACTGCTGCTGCACAGGGACTGGCAGCGGGTGCAGGCGCCAGTCACTGAGGCAGAGGCACCAGCACCTGCACATAGCTGAGTGGGAAGAAGCCTGACTGGCCATGCAGCATCCCCTCATACCAGTTCTCGTCGATCTGGTTCGTAAGTGTGATGAGGTCACCCTCACGGAAGCCCAGCTCGCCATCGTTCTCTGGCTCAAAGTCATAAAGCGCCTTGCAGCTTGGCTGGTCCAGGGGTGCTGGGAACAGGGTAGAGGTGTCAGTGCACTGCAGAGAGGCCAGTGGCCAGGGTGGGTGGGGGTCTGTCCTGACATTTGAGGTCATAGGGGTTGACTCTCGACAACCAGCAGAAGGATGGGAGTGGGGCACGCAGTCCCTCTCACCCAAGGATGGCAGTGACAACCTCCACCCCAGACACTCACGCATACTCTTGCTGGGCGTCCTGATGGGCTTGTCTGCTGATCTAAATGACGAGGAAGCTGTTAACAGAGAGGAAGGCAGGTGTGAGTGGAGTGAACAGGCCTCACTCCATCCCTGGCACCTTCCATAGGGCTTTGCTACCTGTGATCTTAGGTGCTGGGGCGCAGGGGAATCCCCCATTGGGCTGCTCCAGCTCTCCAAGCTCGAAGGGCTCCCGGGGCCGGGGCTTAAACTCCCGCCTGGGGCGTGAGGAGGCTTCCCGCACCCTGCAGGAAAGCAAAACCCTGAGTGCCCACATCCCCTCTTCTCCCACCCTGCTGCCCCAGTACCAGGTTGTCATGGACCTGGGCTGGCCCTAACCAAAGGCCCTCATCTCAAGTACACAAACACTGCCAATCACCTCTGCTCTCAAAGCCACTCCCTGTGCACAGTGATGCCCCTGGCCACCCAGGAAACTGCAGCCTGACACAGAAAGGCAAACGATGTGGACCTGAGCTGCTGGCCCAGCTAACTCCCTTGTCTTCTCATCTTCTGGCTCAGGCTACCATTGCCATCTCCCATAGGGCCCTGCTCCCTCCTGGGACCCCACTGCTACTAACACACACAACTCCAAGGACTGACACAACCCAGCACCAGCATGCCACAGCCTGTGCATGGCCACGCAGGTTGGGTGCACTGCCCACGGTCATCAGCAGAGGGCGTGTAGCAGCCGCAGGAACTGTGCGATGTGGGAGGGAAGACAGCACTCACCTGCGCTTCAGCTTGTCAGCCAGCTCCTCCAGGATCTGCACAGCCTGCCGGTGGTAGTCCAGCTGCGCATCCACCAGAGCTGAGAGCTGGCTCACCTGCTCAATCTACCATGGAGAAAAGCTGGATGACATGGCCACGCCCTCATCCTGGAGGTCCAACCCCCCCCCCAGTAGGCAACCCCCTCTTCCTAATGGGATGGTGTCCTGGGTCCTATCCCCCTCCCCCACGCCCCTATTTACTGTGACACGCACATCAGTCTCCAGAAGGTTGTGCATACTGGTCTCTGCCACCTCCTTGGACTCCTCGAACTTCTCCAGGGCCTGGCGCAGCTCCTCATCTGGGATCTTGCCCTGACGCTTCTTCTTGTAGTCAAAGTCAAGGCGGCGGCCCTCCAATTTCTTCAGGTGGTGCTGTAGGTGCAGACACGTGATGGAGCAGCACAGCTGCATAGGGGCACCCTCCCCACTAACCCAGGGACAGGACAGCACCTGGATCTCCTTCAGATCCTTGTCACACAGGTTCTGCAATGGGTCAATGAAGTTCTGCTTGACCTCGATGTCCAGCGAGTCCTTCACTTCAGCCAGGCGCTTCATGGACTCACCTGCATCTAACAGGGCATCACCTGCAGGGAAGGGTGGCTGTCATGGGCGGGACTTCCCACTCCTGAGTGACCCCCATACTAAGTCAAGCGAACCAGAATATGGCCAACAAAGGACCCTCCTGCCAGGCTTCCCTGGATGTGGCTGCCCCACTCACCCAACCCCCCAGCTGCTCCTCACCAAAGTTGGACTCTCCACCTAGTTCTTTCCCATGGCGGACCATGCACTCTCCCAGCAGACCCTCTGACTGTGGATAGCCAGGATTCTTCACTTGGCCCCGGATCTTGGACACGGTGTTCAGCATAGTCAGCTTGGCCCTGGAGGCTGTAAGAGGACAGATGGCCTAGGTGGGCTCACAGGCTCCTCTCCACACTATACTGAGGCATACCCCAGACTAGGGCCCACATAACCCCAACTGGCCAGTGGGTCAGAGGCCAAGAGGCTGTCTCTGGGTGCACTCCCAAGGACCTGGCAGTTCATAGAAGAGGGGACCAACTCCCATACCTCCCTTCCCTCCAGGCCTTGGGAAGAAATCCTATCTACCATCTGCAGAGGCCACAATGATCACAGCACTGTGGTCTGGGTTCCCAGAAATGGTCCACACCTTCTCTGACTTCAGTGACTGTGCCCTCTCTCACCCTTGCCTGGGAAGACCTGGCCCTACTGCACACTGGCCCAGCAAGTCAGCAGAAGGGAGGGATCCTCGTGTGTGGAGGCCACTGAAGAGTGGGGTGGCCATAATCACTTCAGTTCAGGGAAGTCTGAGGAATCAGACCCAGTATTCCCCTCCCCACTGATCTAAGCAGAGGCCCAAGCCCTACCTGGGTTAGGCTGCAGATATTCTATGGTTCTGACCAGCACCTCTGCCACAGCCTTGCTGGTGACATCCACCTTCTGTGGAGAGAGCCACAATGTTAGACCCACTCGATGCCGAGGTGGGGCTGGATGCGGGCTCTTCTGTCCTCCAGCCCCACACCCCAGCCCAGCGTGAAAGCCTACCTTTTCCATCTCTTTAAAGTCATCATCCAGTTTGGTCCCTTCGGCCCCACCAACCTTCTCGCTGACCAGCTGTTGGGTACAAGGAGGGAGACAGGTGAGGGCACAAGCAGGGAAGCCACGGCCTGGTCACCCTGACGAGGTCTGACAGGTCCACTATTAGCTATGGAGACAGAGGGCCCAGAAAGCACTCTGTGGGGTAGTTCTAGGGCCCTTGCTGAGGCTAAAGGCATGGAAAGCCCACATGCAGAACGGCAGGCTGACTCCCCGAGAGAAGACACCAGTGTGGCTTTCAGGTGCCATGGCCTTGGTGTTCCCGACTCTAAGCTGTTGCCTGATATGAGCAAGGATTTTGCAAGGGCTTTGTGGTGTCCCATGCCACAGGCAGGGACAGTAAGGACTTTGTAGAGTAGCCTGGGAGGAAGTGACCAAAGACATCAGGAAGTGGGGTGACTGCAGAAGCAGGGAAGTGACCTCCCAACCCTGTGCTTGTGAGTAGCCACCCACAATGCTCTGAAGAAGGCTGCTATAGTCTCTGGCTTGCCCTGTCCACTAGACGGGGCTGCCCATGAGGGTCCCCAGAGCCTATGTTAGATCTCCATATCCATGAAGAGGCCCAGGACAGGCCCCACCAGGTGCACGGGTATTCCCAGCAAGCCCTACCAGCTTTTACAACCAGTTTCGCTTCTCCAGGCTGAGCAGAGGCAGGATGTCATCCACCACAAGGCCTGGCTCTTATGGTAAACGCAGGGCCCCAGCTTCCGGGGGATAGCACCTGGGCCTGGGGCCATGGCGTCTTAGGGAAGGCAGCAAGGCAGGAAGAGGGAAGCCCAGAGCACACCTAGCTGCTCTCTTAATGGTCCCATCTCCTGTGCCCTGTGATCTGGGGACCCAGCCTCCCCAAGGCCCAAGATCTCCTCTAGGACCCCACATCACTGGCCACAAGAAGAGTGAGAGACTCAAGCCACCCCCACTCCAGAGGCAGAAGGCAGGGCAGCCTGTTTGCATGTCTGTGGAGGAGCCACCACAGCCTCCCACAGCACAGTGGGGTTGCATGGTGGCATGCAACACCTAGGTTCTTGGCAGAGAACTGCCAGTCCTGCAGAGGTCACCATCCCTGCAGCAGTCACCTTGGGGTGCAAACTGGGTAGTGCTCAGTTAAGTCCAGGGACCCAGGCAGGGCTGATGGGTATGTGGGCATCACTGCCCTAGCAGGATTGTGCTGGGAACCCTAGGGGACATGCCCAAAGCAATGCACACCGACTGCTCCCACTTCTCTGGCCAGCCTATTTCCACAGATTTGTCCCCTCTTAGAGCACAGGAAGCCAGTGGCCACTCATGTTGGGTCTGCCTAATATGGTCTCTGTTGACAATGTTACTGTAAACCAGGCACCTGGGGTGGGGATGGGGAGGACACAATAGGGAGACTGACCTCCCAATGGGATCGCAGAGACTAGAGTGCTAGTGGGTAGAGCCCTTGCCCCATATTGCCAAACTAAGCAGAGACAGTGTCTTTCAGAGCATGATATGGACCATCATGGCTGCATGGGACAGAGGAGCCATGAGACAGGTGATAGGATGTGTGACAGAGAAGCTAGGCAGAGTGGGATTTCTGGCAGGTCCATGGGGGCTGCTGCTGGGCAGCCACCCTTAAACAATCACATCCCTTTATTGTGACTTGGTAGCCATGGGGGGTGGGGGGAGTTTCAATCTGAGCAACCACTAAGAAGGTGTTCCCATGACTAGACTGGGCCCCTGGAGGCACATGGAGACAGTCCTGTGTGGTGGGCTGAGGCTCATGTGAGAACTGAGCTTTGGGAGCCACAGGCTGTAGGCTCTCAGCTGAAGGTGTCATTAAGTCATGGGCTATACCAGAATGTTCCAGGTCTCTCATGTTGTCCCTAGACTCTGGGACAAATCAGCTGTAAGAGACTGGCAGCTGGTGTCAAATCAGCCGAACCTTGCTAAAGTCTTCCCTGACCCTGTCACAAGTCAGATACCCTGCCTTACTAAGACAGTCTGGGGTCTCAGTTCTGGCTGGGACAGCAGAAATCCACACACAGCCTGGTCACTGGCCATCACTTCCTGTTTGTCTCTCAAGACTTTCCAGAGTGCATCCTAACTCTGCTTCCTTACATGGGCCAGGCTCTTGGCCAATTTAGCTTCTCATCTGTTGGGTGAGGCAGGAAGGCTGTGCCTTACATGCTGTGAAATCAACTTCAGATGAAAACTTACATTAAAGAAAGAAAAGGAAGGAAGGAAAGAAGGAAGGAAGAAAATACAAGACACAAACAAATGAGGCCCCAGTTCCAAGGCCCACAGGGCCTTTGAAGGACAGTCCCAGGGATACTACTCACACAGCCTGGCTCGACACATGCCTAGGAATGCGGAAGAGTTTGATGGATACAGGGCTGACTAAGAAGGCCTGCCTACCACCCGGGAAGCAGTGCCCAGTGACCACTGCATGGCCCTGGGAGTATGGGCTAGTATCCCGTGGGTGATAAAAGTCAAGCTCCCTCATGTAGGCAAATCAAGGGGACAGATCTAAGGGTCCCAAGATTCCACCTCTCCCATCCCCCAGTCCAGGCTGTCTTGTCTGTTGGAATCCACCCTGCACTCATGCAACTCTCTCCAGCTGCACACTGCTGCCTTGGAAGCAGCAGGAGTTGGAGCTGTCATCCAGTTCCCAGCATTCTGCCTCAGCCTGACCACAGTCACCTCCCCCACCATGGCAGAAGGTTCTGGAAAGTCTGAGCAAGCTAGGTGCAGAATCTTGCTCTGCACCCTAGGGACCTGGCTCTGGTGGTTGGGTGGGGCTGTGCCACAGGATACAAGTGGGAATGACAGGTTTCTTTGAAGGACAAGTGGGATGGCCCAAACCCTGGTAGGCCACTAGGATGACAGCTCAACCTCCCAAAGCTGTAATTTGCACCTGTCATACCAGACCTGGGTGACAACTGACACATGGGCAGGTCAGGGAGACCAGGTTCTACAATCCAAAGTGCTGCTCAGTATGCCTGCTCTGCCCACGATGGCTCCCAACCAGGAGCCAGGTATCAGGAATGGAACAAACTAGGCTTGTGCATGTGGGGCCCCACAGCTCTGCTAAGCAGGAAGGACTGGGGTGAGCAAGGGTGATTGGCAACGGTCCCATAATGGGGGTCTGCTGGACCTCTCTGTGCATGTTGTGTTAGATGACATTGCCCCCTACAGAAGAGACCATGAGCACTGGGTATTTGTTGAGATAGTATTTATTAAGATAATAGACAAATGAATGGCCTCACCTTCAGTGTGTAAATGCCAAGTCACCTAGGTCTGGTGACAGGTGACAGGGAGAAGCCTCTGACTGGGAGCCTGTCACGGTAGAAGCCCGGGGAAGGGGAAGGGCAGCACATTCCTGGCATCACACAACCCTAATGTTCTACCCTCAGCACTGAAAACAAAGAGTGAACCCCAAACCAACTCCTCCTGCCTTAGTTTCTTCAGCTGTAATATGGGTGTCTTAGTCAGAGCTTCTATTCCTGCACAAACATCATGACCAAGATGCAAGTTGGGGAGGAAAGGGTTTATTCAGCTTACTCTTCCACATTGCTGTTCATCACCAAAGGAAGTCAGGACTGCAACTCAAGCAGGGCAGGAAGCAGGAGCTGATGCAGAGGCCATGGAGGGATGTTTCTTACTGGCTTGCTTCTCCTGGCTTGCTCAGTCTGCTTTCTTATAGAACCCAAGACGACCAGCCCACAGATGGTACCACCCACAAGGGGCCCTCTTCCTTGATTACTAATTGAGAAAATGCCTTACACCTGGATCTCAGGGAGGCATTTTCTCAACTGAAGCTCCTTTCTCTGTGATAACTCCAGCTTGTGTCAAGTTGACACACAAAACCAGCTAATACAATGGGTGAGCAGCACCTCAGCGGCCACAGTTGCCTGGCCACTCAGGTCCAAAGGGGCCACTCCTGAGGCTGGGAGGCTGTAGAGAGACCTCTCTAAAAAGGAGTGTAGTGGGCGTGGTGGTTCACAAATGTCATTTCAGCACTCAGGAGGGAAGTGGGAGGAGCAGCAGGAATTCAAGACCATCTTTCCCTACACAGTGAGTTTGAGGTCAGTCTGATTTGAAAGCACAAAGCAGGACCTGGAACACAGCACAGTAGTGGAACACTTGCCTCGCCAACCCAAGGCTCACGTGTGCTCGCCAACAGCACCCCAGCACTTAGGCACCGTTTCTGAGAAATCTGAGCCACAGACACTGCCTCCAAAATAAATGAATGAGTGAATGAATGAATGATTAAAAAAAGAAAAGGAGGGGAAAGCCTCTCCTATACCATGCCAAGCCTCAGATGCTAGTGACACCCACCCACACTCCTCAGGGTAGGAAGTGGACTGTGTGTGTCCTATCAACTGTAGCAGTTTAGCTGTGCTACCATGGTAGTAGGGGTGAAGGAGGCTGGGAAACCCTCATGTCCCCACAGTGGCTACCTCATCCTTTCATGGCTTACTGCCTGTCTTCTCCTTTCCTTCTGAGACCCCACCTTCCCCAGCTGTCTAGGCAGTCTTGTCCTCACCTTAGAAGTGAGGCTGGGACACTGCCGCCCCAAGGACACCGAGCACTGATGGATGCAGCGCCAACTCCCAGTGTTCACAGGACCTTTCGTCTTGAGTTTATGGAGTAAAATGTGCACAACCCAAGCCTCCTGGCCCCTTCCCCTGGGTCAGCAAGTCTATCACCAAGGATGTAATCTGCCCAGCCTCAGTACAGAATGACAATGTGCCAAACCTTCCTGCCCTCAGTCCCAGCTGCACAACATCATTATGTTTGGGTGACATCTATGCTCACTGCCCTCTTCTTCCCACGTCTGAATTCCAGTGGCCGTGTGCTCTGTGAGTCACTCATATCTTCCTACAGAGGTTGCCTACCACTGGCCTTGTCAGTCAGACAGCACTGTACATATCTGGGATGCCTGGGTGCTTGTCAAGACACTGGCTAGTTAGATCCACCCTGTCTAGGTGTTGCTGGTTAGATAATAACTATTATTTTTGTCTGTGAGATTCAAGAGGGAAAAGAGGTGATTGACCTAGGCACACATACCACCAGCAGGTCCATAGGAGGTTCTGGGCCAGACTGGGAGTGAGGAGTGGGCACCTGTGTGGGAATAACCAGGCAGGAGGGGTGCCAGTGGCCTGTCAGATGAGAGAGAGAGGAACCCAGCATGGGACATAGTCCCATTAAAACTGCCAACATGTTCCTCAGGAGAGCACATGAAACAGGCTCAGAGGTGCCTACCCTCCTGCAACTCGTGCCCTTGGTCACTGTGAGCTCCAGAGTCATTGCAGGAAGGAGTTACTGAGGGTTATGGGGTACAGGACACCCACAGGGATAACCTGCTGAACTGTGTTTTGTGCATAAACCTGAACATATGGCCAGCTTCCTGTATGAACATTCAGTAGTGCCCGTGACCACTGATTTATTCTCAGTGCCCAGGGGTCAAGTGTGCAGAGCTGAGGGTTGGGTCTGCAGAGCATGGGAGGAGCAGGGAATCTGAAGGTACCCTGCTGCCTTTAGTCAGTAACAAGGACAAGAACTCAGAATAATGGCTTCCATTCTCTATAGGCCCAGCTACTGGGCCTGGTCCTTGGAGCAATGGGTACGCCCTTGTTAGGAACAGTGGGGTCCCTAAAACAAAAAAGGCCTATGGCAGAGACTGAAACCTCCTAACTGAGCCAGAATAAACCTCTCTCGGCAAAACTGCCTCTCCTAGGCATGTGGTTACAGTGACTGAAAGAGTGAAGATGACTTCTTAGAGACCAGGTCCCACTCAACACATCTCCCAAGCCACCAGCACAGGGCCCTTAGTGTGGAAAGACACTGGACTCCTTCAGTCACAGCCAACAGCAGCACACCAGCATTCCGAGCTCAGCTTCTCTGGCCTGTGAGGCTTGTATTTCCTCATCCTGGGACACAAGAGCACATGAGCAACACACTCAGGGGCCAGCCTGAAAGGCACTGACTGAGGCCTGTGAGTGCGGAAGCTGCGGGGCTGCGGTGTCACTTGGTGGGAGGCTTGGGGCGCTGGGACCAGAAGCAGTGTGGCAGCCTTTGATCCAACTAGGAGGAAAACAGGCCCAGGTGCCCTCTGTGTGAGAGTGCTGATCCTGGGAATGCAGGGGAACTACAGAAGGCAGATGAGCTAGGAAATGTAGAGGGTGGGTGACTAGAGCTCAAGCCACACACAGTGGTTGATAGCCACAGCCAACCACAGGAGCCAGATGGGTCTCTGTCTTCAAATTATGGTGATCCTCCTGCCTCTGTCTCCTAAGTGCTAGGACCCATGCTTGGGCCAGCAGCCCTGGCTCTCAGAGCACAGGGCTGACCATATGCCTGGAGCCTCCCAAGCTTTTTACAGTTAGCAGGCATGGGCAACACAACAGGGTGGCTGAAATAAGACCCTTCACAAGGGCTCAAACACACTGCACCTGTGGCTCTGGGCCTGGATAGGGTCACACCGATGGAATAACCTGGTTGTTTTCCAGGCTAGGATCACAGATACTGATATGGTCACAGCAAGCAGGCAGGGCTCTCAGAGAAAGCCAGGGCACCTGTCCAAGGGATCAGTCACATGATGACAATGTACTGCCCCACTGCAAAAACAGTGAGACTTAGAGGTATCTTCCTCCTCTGCTAGGACAAATGACAGATGAGATGGTGACAGCATGTGAGCTCACAGACAGATTTCCAACCACCACATATGGACATTTGGGTCATCATCTGCCACCTCCTGCTGACAGTGCCCCATGCCATCTCAAGGTCCCTAACTAACAGGACTCATTCTAGATCTCATCAGAAACAGCTTGTACCTTACACTGAGGAAGGGAGGTGGCCCCTGTATCCCACAGTCCCTGGAGTGCACAGGCCAAGGAGTACTGCATGCAGTTTGCCACCTTGCCTGGCTCTGAAGACCAAGGCGGCACTAGCTGTTAGTGTGCATGAGCACCGGCACAGCCTGTTCCCTTGGTAAGGGTGGAATGGAGCCCCTCTGCAAGGGCCTCAGAGAGCATCTCTACTCACTGCTGGCTGAGTCCTAACAGCAGCGACATCATATACCACCCTGCTGACAGCCAGCAGGGCTGGACTGCAGTTGGTCCCTGTTGGCCATGGTGATGTCTGGACACTCCTTACGGCAGCTGCCAGCAGAAGTCACTGACTGCCAACCCTCTCTCCCCGCCCTGCAACCTCATTGCCTCCAAATCCTCAGGTCTTCAATTGACTTCAGACTCAATCCCAAACCTGCAGGACCCACATTTCCCTGAGACCATGGGGAACTATGGTGCTGGACACCAGAGTTAAGATGAAATTGCCAAGGGCCAGGTGACTCCCAGAGGTGATGTGGGGAGAACACTGTTCCCACACTGATCCCTTTATAGCCACAGAAGGCCAAGAGAAACTTCTGGATGGGCATGACTGAGCTCTGCACACTTCTCAAACCTGCTGCACTGGGGCACCCACTCTGAACCAGACAATTTACTCTTCACTCTCTCCCTAGGGTATCTGAAACTCCACTTACCTAATCATGGCAAGCAAAATCACCAAGACTCCCCTCCTGCCTTTTGTTCCACGGTTCTGGTGATGGAGCCAGAGCCCCTGGCCATACAGGGAGATTGGGGGGGGGTGTTTACCCCTAGGTCACACCCCAGCCCCTCACTGGGGACTTTGTGGGTTGGGGCTCTGCCATTATATCACACCCTGAAAGAATCCATTAAAGGTAGATTTAAAATGGAGTTTTAGGCTAGACATGGTGGTGAACAGCTGTGACCTCAGGACTTGGGAAGCTGGAACAGGACTGTGAATTCAAGTTAGGTTGGATTAGAGTAAAACTGTCTGAAAAGTAAATAACTAAAGTACTTCCTGTGAAGAGTAGTCAGGCTGTGAACGGTCACAGCACAAGCAGTAGGTGAGGCTCCTGAGCTCCTGCAGAGGTCCATATGAGTCCTGGTGAGCAAGCTGGGGAAATGCAACTGGAGTCACACTCAGTGCTGGGACAGGAGACAAGGGTGTGGGAGTGGTGGGTGCCAAGGAGCGGCTCACAGACAGAATGGGAGGTCAGGAGGGAACTAGAGGACAAGGTGGTTACAGATGCTCCCTCCGTAGGGAGTGGCAGGCAGTGTAACCACATGCAAGTGCATGAGATGCAGTCAGGCCACCTGGATGAAGGGAAGTAGGTCTCTGAGCTAGAGGTGGTCTAACTCATGGAGATCTGAGCAGAGGTGTGTGGAGACTAGTGTTTCCCAGCAGGTGGCCTAGCTCCTCCAGGGAGAAGGGCAGCTCTGGGTCACAGTTGCTGCTGTGACACTCTGTAGCCTTGCCTAGTCTAGCAGGCCTCTCTCCTGAGTCCTGGAGATACATCCTAAGTCAGAGGGCTATAGCCAGGGCTAATTTCTCTGTAAGACCAATCAGACCTGCTCCTGGCCAAGTTTCAAAAGACCCATGAGCTACCCAGTTCCCTCAAGTACTATATGATCCCAAGAAGTCAGGCCAGGGACACCGTGGGAGGCCACAGAGCAGAAGCCCCATTCTTAGCTTTGAGCAGAGGGCCACCTTGGTGGTGCCTGTCAGCTGGTGCCAAAAGCATGTCTTGGCATAGCCTGCCTTTAGGAGCATGCTGAGCAATACCAGAGCACGTTGGATGCCATGAGGGTGAGACTGAAGTACCAGGTGCTCATGGGTAGAGGGCTGCCCTCCAGCAAGTGCTGAGACGCCAGAGAGACAGGGTAGATGGGAGGAGGGCAGAGGACCAGGCAGGGTGAGGTACAAGATGCCTAGTGCCACAGAGAGGTGGTGTGGGCAGAGCTGTGAAGGTATGTAGAATACCCACACTACCAGTGTGACTCCAAAGCTCTGGGCAGAGATTTGAGAAGTTCCTGATGCTAGGGAACAAGTTAGCCTGGACCCCAGAAGCCTTGGGACCAATCTGCTTTCTCACTGACATGTTCTCCACCCTTGAGCTGCTACACAGTTGGGCACATTGTCTGTGGAGGCCAGGACCCAGTTCAGCAGGGAAACAGTTTCCACTTGTGATCCAGGACAAGGCAGCAGAGCACCTGCTATGTGTGTCACCTGAAACGCTTAGTAAGCATGCTGGTCCTCAAGAGTCAGCCACCCTCCCCACACATGGAGGGCAGGGGGAGAAACACTGAGGGGTCACCCAGCAGGGAAGAACCTGGCTATAGGAGTACTCCAGAGAGGTCTGCTAGCAGGTGCTGAGTCAGGCCTGGGAGGAAGCCACAGCTGTGGTCCAGAAGTGCTTAGGAAGTGTCTCATGACCCCCCTGGTCCAAATCAGCAAGTTTTCTAGGAGCTGAGCGGAAATGGAAGATGAGGCACCCTGTAAGCTGCATGCAAGGCCTGCAGAGGGCAGGAAGAGAGAGCACAGGTCCCCACCTAGGCAGCAGGGTTAGCCCTCAGCAGAGAGAAGCTGAACAGGGCAGCTGCAGTTCTCTCTCTAGTTTTCCAGGGAGAGCTCAAAAAAAGGACCAGACAGTGGCAACTCAGCCTATCATACATCCACACACCTGTGATCCCAGCATTTGGAAAGCCAAGGCAGGAGGATGGCCCTGGTTTGGATTTGCTGTTAGTCTAGGTGATAGAATAAGACCCCATCTCATAAACAAAATCCTTAGGGAAAAAAAAAAGTAAATAGGGAATGGGATGGCTCAGTTGGTATGGTGCCCGCTGCATTGACCCTTGGCCCAAGTGAAAAGCTGGATGTAAGGAGAAAAGCAATCCCAGTGCCGCTGGACACAGGGGGACCCCCTGGGCTGTCAGTCTAGTCTCAGTGGTGAATCCCAGGTCCCAGCGTTGGATGGTACCTGAGGGACAACTGAGGTTGAACCCCACAATAAATAAATAAAATAGCCTGGAGCTGGAGTTCGGGGTGCCAAGCAGAGAGTCAAGCCTAGGCCTGGTTCCACCCCCCACCCCCTACAACGTGCCCTGTGGCCTCTCAAATCCTACCAGGGAAGTGAGTTGTGGAGTGGCAGAGAGGGTGAAGCTGTGACCTGGGTCCCTGAGTCAAACGCTGTGCTTGGTGGGAGGGAATGGCCACACATGCAGACACACACGCACACAGACACATGCAGGTGCACTGCAAGCACGCATGCATACGTAACAGGGGCCTCTCTGCAAGAGTCCACGCCGAAGCACAGAGAGGGTGGACGGGCACTAACATGAGAGGTAGGGGGGACAACAGGACTATGGTGGTGGGGTTTACACACAGATGTGACAATCCTCAGGGACTGCTGTGAAGCCACAGGCTGGAGCTGCCTGCACTGTCTAGGTATGGGGATGGTGGGAGGGGGTGTCCATCAGACCCACATAAATGATTAGTTGGGCGCTGGGAGCCCAGAGTTCTGACTCAGATGGACTTTCAGCTTACAGATTAAATGTAGCCTCATGTGGTGGAAACCAAAGCAGAGGCTGGGGTGTAGCTCAGTACTCAGCTGTACCCATCTCCAGTGAAGAAGCACCAAACATATCCATCCCCAAACTCACAGGGTTCCCAGTCCTAGCCCTCAGGTCTCATGGGAAGTTAGGGCTTCTGCAGCAGGCTGGGACCCAGGCAGCTCCAGTGGAACTGGAGCCCTTAGGCACTGCGGGGGAGGGGGGGGCTCTCACCAAGCACTTGCCTGGTACTTGGAAGGCACTGTGCAGTCTCTAGAAACACACACACACACACACTCACACACACACACACACACTCACTGGAAAATGGAGTTGGTAATTTTTTTTTCCTAGCTCTGACCAAACAATCTTTCTTTTCAAATTCTCCCTTTCTGTCAGGCAAATAGGGGGTTAAAGGGGGACTGGGGTGGGAGTAGGGGCTGCATTTCAGGCAGCCATGAGCACCATTCTTAGTTATACTCCATCTCCAGGCCGCCACAGAATGATCAGAAAACCAGCCAGCTCAGGCTAGCAGTCAAGACACCCAAACAAACTTCTGAGCCTCAGGCCACTTCCATCTGCACCCAGATTTCCTAGACCCGCACACCAGGGTAAGGAGTCAGAGGGGCCCACAGCTAGAAGACCTGTGCTGCCTGAGCCACCATCCGTCCACTTCCCCACCTGTAACAAGTGAAACTTTCAACTTCCTTCACAACCCAAGCTCATTTTATACATGACTTGCCAGCTCGGCTGGAGACCTGTGAAGATAGTATCACTGGGTCCGGGTGGGGTGAGAGGGTGGGGGGAGCATGAGTTGGCACCACAGGCTTACTTGTCGGAGACCAGTTGACTGTTCGGCTCCGTCCATGCCTTGCCTTGGCACCCTGAGCCTCTTTCCATAACCAGTCCTTTTTGATTCTTGACAATGGGGGCTGAGGATTATTTTGCCTTTTCTGAGTCAGGGTCTCATGTAGCCCACGCTGGCCTCAAACACATCACGTAGCTTAACTCCTGATCTTCCTGCCTCCACCTCCAGATGACAGGTATGTGTGGAGCTGAGGATGGGGTCCAGAACTTCCTTACAGGATAGGTGATTGTTCTACCTACTGAGCCCCAGCCTCTCTCCTGCCTGAGTTTTTGTTGTTGTTGTTCTGTTTTGTTTGTTAGAGACAGGGTTTCTCTGTATAGCCCTGCTGTCCTGGAACTCACTCTGTAGACCAGGCTGGCCTCGAACTCAGAAATCTACCTGCCTCTGCCTCCCAAGTGCTGGGATAAAAGGCATGCGCCACCACTGCCCAGCTGGTTTCTTTCTTGAGAGAAAAGATAATCTGGGGACTCGGGAATCTACCAGAGAGGTGCTACGAGAAAAGAAACACAGGAGAGGGATCCAAGTGAAAGAGTACAATGCCGAGAACCTGGAAAACTTCTGCAAGTGGCTGGGCCATGGGCCAGCTGTGTGCGACTCTTGAGAGCTGGCTCAAAGTTCTTTGGGACAGGGCCTTGGAATGTCTCACCAGTAAATTGATCCTCAACTGAGCTGAGCTTTCCAGGTTTGTAGCCAGGTTGGATGGGTGGCCCTCCAAGTGGGAAAGAGTTTGGTGGCTGCCCTGTGAGTTCCTCCTACAGTGCCTGCTGGGAATCAGCAGGGGAGGTACCTCCAGGAACTCCATCTGAGGGATCTGGGGCCACAGGCATTCAAACAGAAGGATAGCCACAGAACCCAGGCTGGCATCACACCCTAAGGAGTTCAGGTATGTGAGGTCTCTTGCCTACTGCATAGGTCCAACCAACTCAACTCCATCTGGGAGTGTGTGCTGCAACAGTTAACATTCCTGCACTTCCTTCTTTAGTCCTCTCGACCCCCACACTAGCCTCCCTACAAGGTTCATAGAGCGAGCTCAGATGTCTTTATCCTTAGGCAACTTCGAGCCATTCCTTTCAGCCCTTGGGTGACAGCACCAGCTGACTGCTCCCTCTGGTTGGGCCTCTCCAGACTGGGGAGAACCTTTCTCACAGGTATGGCCCAAGCAATTCCTTACACTGTTGCTCATCTCTCTGTGGAATCTACTCAAGCCAGCTCCACACCCAGGATTCTCAGACTGTACTGCACAACCACAGGATTAGCACATCTGGAGCTTCTTGGAACAGAAACTGGGCAACAAACTGCATGTTAACAGACCTCCCTACACAGATCCAGGGCTTGCATGACTATGAGTGGCAAGCTCCAAACTACTCGTTTAAGTGGGGTTTCACTACATACGCTTGGAACTAACACTATATACCAGGCTGGCCCTCAACTTGTAACAAAGCTAGAGCTTCCTTCGTGGTAGGCAAGCACTATACCAATTGAGCTACACCCAAATCACTCGCTACACCCAAATCACTCGCTGATGTCTTGAGATGTGAGAAGTTCTTATTTTGAAGTCCAAACTTGCCCGGAACTAATAGCTAAAATCCTGCCGTAGCCTATCAGATAGTGGGTGACAGGCTAAGCCAAGAAGCCCAGGCCCTATTCTGTCCTCTGCATTTTGAGAGCTATTCAGGAGTTCTAGAAGGGGAGTGCAGCTGCTCCAGCACCCTGGACTGGGGCCTGGCCTCTGAGCTGAGAGTGGCATTAGAAGAGATGCACAGACACAAGACAGCCTTCCCCAGCCATCAACCCTGGTGACCTCTAGGGTATCAGACATAGCCGCCAGGCTGCCTCCACTGGCTTCATTTTGAAACAGATCTCACTAAGTAGCTGGAACTCACTTGGCTTTTGATCCTCCTGCCTCAGCCATCAGAGGGTCTGGGGTTAAATGCTTGCCAGGCTTTCCAGTAATGTCCCTGTAAAATGCATGTCAGGCTGGGTCTGTAGCTCAGGGTAGAGTTTTTGCTAGTGTGGGTGAGGTCCTGGGTTCCAACCCCAGCACACATCTCTGAGAGAGAGAGAGAGAGAGCACACACATACAATCAATCAAGCAACCTGAAGGAGGAAAAGGCAGAAGAAACCCAAAACAGACAACAGAAAACTCGGTCATGAACTTGGCAATCCACTTCTGGGAAATTTATCTTACAGAACTGATCTTGCCAGTGAGGCTTAGTAGCAAACATCTGTAACTCAGCACCCGGAGGCAGAGACGGGAGGATAATGAATATGAGGCCACTGGCCTGACTGAGACAGAGATGAATGAGAAAACAAAGAGTTTTCTCAAGCCTGGGACATATAACCTGGTCCCAGCACGGAGAGAGCTGAGGGAGCAAGCTCACTTGAGCCCAGGAGTTCAAGGCAAATATAAAACCTTCAACACACCAAAGCATCCTGTCATCCCAGCCCGAAGAGGCAGAGGCAGGAGGATGGAAAATTCTGGGCCAGCCTGGACTATGCAGCAAAACTTTGTCTCAAAAAAAACCCAAAAAGTTCCAGAGGGATATTACATTAGAGGATGTCTGAAGACATCTGTTGTCAAGATGAATGGAGCTCCTGCCTGGGGTAGGGTCCCCTGATGTTTAAACAACAGAGGCCAGGATGCCCACCCTAGAGAACTTCTGAACGTCAACACAGCCAGAATGGAAAATTTCAGTTCAGAGTCATGCTCCAATTAAGCACTGAACCCAAACCACCAAGTACCGAGGAATCTATAGTACAATATAGTCATATGAATTTATCTTTCAAAGAAGCATACATATGTTTTAGAAATGGGGACACAAAACCTGTCACATTTTGTAAATGCAGAAGCCTGGAAAAGTGTTTTTCACTATCTCTTTTCAACTTGGCACAGTGTCTACCAAGAGATTTTTCTTTTTTCTTTCATTTTTGAGACAGGGTCTCCTTATGTTATGTAACCTGGCTGGCCTCAAACTCGGAGATCTGCTTACCTAACTCTGCCTCCTGAGTGCTGGGATTAATAATGTGTACCATGATGTGCGAATGTTTGTTTTTGCTTTTTAGGTTTTTTTTTTTTTCAATCCGTTTTAGAGACACTGGAGAGAGAAAAAAGAAGGGGCCGCTGAATATTTTTCTAAGCCCTGTGTGGACTTGGTAAAAGTGTCCATCAGGATTTTTTTGGATAACAACCTAGGCAAACTTTTTTTTGTGGCCTGAGGCTATGTGGTGAGAGTCTCGGACGCACAGCCTGGAGACTTGGGGGGGGGGGGGGTCTCGCCTTCCATCATGTGGTCCCAGGAATCGAACTCAGGTCGTAAAGCCCCTCGCAGTTGAGCCCTCTCGCCGGCCCTCCAGAGCTTTTTGAGAGCCGCCTAGACGCGCACATCCGGTGTCTCCCTTCACAGCACGGGGACCCGGTCTCCCCTTCCCCGCCAGCCCAGGGGAAGCCAGCTCGGCTCGCCCCCGGTCCTCCAAGTCAGGCCGGAGCCCAGATCGCACGGCCTCGCCTCACCTGGCTCGCCTTGTAGAACTGCTTCTTCAGCCCCGCCACCGACATGCCGCCCGCCGCCGTCAGGCCTCCCGCTAGAACTCAGGTTTCCGCCGGCGCGGCCGAAACGACTTCTTTCCTCCGCGCGGGTCGGCGCCGCCACCGCCAAATCAGCTTGCCAGCTCTGCGCCCCCGCCCCGGAGCCACCTCGACTCGCTAGCACGCACGCGCAGCCGGGATATTACACGGCAACCGCACACTTCCGGTGACGCCCCCATATCGCCTCACCCCACCCTCCAACGGCATCCGCGCGCGCTCGGCCTCTCTGGGCGTGCGCGCCCTCTGCAGGTCAGAGAGAACATTGCCGCGGGAGGGACGGCGGAAACCCGCCCACACCAACGAGATGAGGGGGCGCCTAGAGAGGCCAGAAATGTGTATGCGTGTGCGCGATCGCTGCAGCTCTCTTTAGAGTCCAGGAGTGGATGTAAAGTCAAAGTTTTAATTAATTAGTTATTTTATTTGTGCGTGGAGAAAGCGGAGTGGAATTTGTCAGCGAGAGTGTAACAAAGACAAAGCAAGGTTAAATGAAATATCTTAGGGGCCAGAAGAACAGATGGTTCTCCAGGTAAGAGCGCTTGCTGTCCTGGCCGAGATCGAGAGTTCAGTTCCTCGCAACCAGATCAAGCCGCTTGCTCATAGCTGTCTGTAACTCCAGCTCCGGGTCAACCCTCTCCTGGCCTCCTTCGTCTGCCCTCAAGTACACAGGGCATATATACCCATAACTTAAAAATGAATGAGTAGCCGGGAAGTGGTGGCGCACGCCTTTAATCCCAGCACTTGGGAGGCAGAGGCAGGTGGATTTCTGAGTTTCAGGATAGCCAGGGCTACACAGAGAAACCCTGACTCGAAAAACAAACGAACAAAATGCATATAAAATATTTTTTTAAAGATAAAAATAAAATAGCATAAAAACTCAATCTAGGGTTGGCTCAGTTAAGAAAGTGTTTTGATCTCTCATCCCGTTGCTGTGATAAAATGCTCTGACTAAAACAAAACAAAACAAAATGCTCAAAACAATGAGGGGTTTGTACTGTGGTTCTCCAAGGCTGGAAAGTCACAGGAGCAGGAGACTGAGGCCATTCAGTCAGGAGACAGGGGTGTCCGCTTGATACCCAACCCCTTCCTCCACTTAGAGGGAATTCCAGTCAGGGGATGGGGTGTCCACAGGGGGCAGGTCTACCCCAAGGCACAGCCAGAGGCCCCTGCCCAACTGGTTCTAGATTCCATCAAGTTGACAGGTGACACATCATAGAGGTCAGGGAACAGTTGAAGCTGCATCTTACATTTCTTCAGGTCCTGCCTGGCCTGGCTCTTCTCATTGTGAACCAATCCCCTTTAATGGTCACCCCGTTCCTAACACCCTCCCAGCCTTCTCTCTGGGGTCCTTCTTTCAGTTTCTCCCTTCTAATGAATGGCTGAGGATACAGCTAGAAAGAGAGTCCTTTATTTCCTTTGCTTTGCTTCAGAGTAGATACTGCATAACCCTGGCTAAGCCTCAAACTTACTGTATAGCCAAGGATGACCTTGAACTCCTGTCCAAGCTCCTCCACCTCCCAAGTGCTAAATCATAGGTGTGCACCAATGAGCCCCACTAGAAACATATTCTGAGACTGTAGCTCAGACAGCTATCTCCTGCTATTTCCAGTTCATTGGTTCATTCCTATTGTGTGCCAGCTATAGGACATCATTGCACATTAGCCCCACAGTGAGCTTCCTCTCATCAAGACGGAAAAAGGGCTCCAATTGGAATGATATCTGTAATGGTTTCTATATGCATGGCCCAGGGAGGGGCACTATTTTTTTGTTATTGTTTGTTTGTTTGGTTGGTTTTTTTTTGGCTGTTTTTTTTTCGAGACAGAGTTTCTCTGTATAGCCCTGGCTATCCTGGAACTCCCTCTGTAGACCAGGCTGGCCTGGAACTCAGAAATCCGCCTGCCTCTGCCTCCCAAATGCTGGGATTAAAGGTGCGCGCCACCACTGCCCGGCGGGAGGGGCACTATTAAGAGGCATGGCTGTGTTGGAGTAGGTGTGTCACTGTGGGTGTGGGCTTTAAAACCCTCGTCCTAGCTGCCTGAAAGCCAGTATTCTGCTAGCAGCCTTCAGATAAAGATGTAGAACTCTCAACTCCTGAGTCATGCCTGCAGGGACACTGCCATGTTCCCACCTTGATGATAATGAACGGAACCTCTGAACCTCTAAGCCAGCCCCAATTAAATGTTTGCCTTTATAAGAGTTGCCTTGGCGGGGGCTGGAGAGATGGCTCAGCAGTTAAGAGTACTGACTGCTCTTCCAGAGGTCCTGAGTTCAATTCCCAGCAACCACATGGTGGCTCACAACCATCTGTAATGGGATCCGATGCCCTCTTCTGGTGTCTGAAGACAGCTACAGTGTACTCACATTAAATAAATAAATACATCTTTAAAAAAAAAAAAAAAAAAAAAAAAAGAGTTGCCTTGGTCATGATGTCTGTTCACAGCAGTAAAACCCTAACTAAGACAATATCCCTTCAATGAAGCCTCCCCAGATTGACATATGTACCTTAACCCTTCTATCAACTTCTATCAATAGACTATGCCAGGTATGGCAGTGCACATACCTTTAACCCCAGCACTTGAGAAGCAGAGCAGATGGATCTCTGAGTGCGCAGCTAGTCTGGACTACATGACCAGTTACAGACCAGGCTAGTGTGACTTGGAAATGAATAATAAATGGAGGTAATGAGTAAATAGATTCTAAAGCAGAAACAGGAAAATGGTTAGTCTTGAAAATTGGTGAAAAGTTGGGGTGATTTCATGAACCCAAAGATTTCTGAAAGGTTCCAAATGACTCAAAGGATTGTACTGCAGTAGATCAAAAAAATAGGATGTGCTATCTTTACTGCTCCTGAATACAGGGGTCTTTATAAATAGTTTGAAGTATGAGTAGCTTGTTTCCTTTGGTTTTTGTTTTTGTTTTTTGTTTTTTTTTTTTTTTTGGTTTTTCGAGACAGGTTTTCTCTGTATAGCCCTGGCTGTCCTGGAACTCACTCTGTAGACCAGGCTGGCCTCGAACTCAGAAATCCGCCTGTCTCTGCCTCCCAAGTGCTGGGATTAAAGGTGTGTGCCACCACTGCCCGGCCTGTTTTTTGTTTTTTGAGACAGGGTCTCAAGTAGCATAAGCTGGCCTCACCTCTCAGTGTTGCACTAACAGGCCTGGGACATCATGTCTCCTTTCAAAAACAGAACTGGTGGCTAGCCAGGGATCCCTAGCATGCCAGCAACTCCCAAGACTCACTCAAGGGTGTTCTTTATTTCATATTTTGAGATGGCCAAGGCTGGCTTCAAACTGGGTACTTAGCTTACCATGGCCTTTAACTCCTGATCTTTCTGCCTTCACCTCCCAAATACAGGGTTGACAGGTGCTTGACAGCAGGATTGGCTCCACGAGACTCACACAATTCAATCAAATTATATTCCGCAGCAGGTCAAAGATTTGATGAGGTCCTTGACCCTAGAGCATTCCTTACCTCCACTGAGCCAATGATCCAAAAGCAATTCATACAACTAATTAATTAGCCAGATAACCCACTTACTAGCCACAACTTCAAGAAAAGGACTGTTGCAGGCACTTGAGCTGTTCGCAGATTGAAGAAGAGAAAGGTTTCTTCCTCGACCTAACAAGACAAAAGTTTTAGAAACTAGTGTTTGGGTTCGAAGTCAGCAAGGCTACATAGTGAGATTCTATCTCAAAAGAAAAACAAAACAAAAAACAGGCAATTATTTTTTGATACATGGTATCACTGGCTGTTTTGGAACTAGCTATGTAAACCAGGCTGTCCTTGAATTCAGAGATCCACCTGCTTGTAAATCCCAAGCATGCAGCACCAGACTATTTCGATTAATATTTCTTCAAAGTAATTTACACGAAAAGAAGGAATTTATGGTTTAAAAGAAGATTTATAATTTTACAATAGAAAATATTCCTAATTTAAAAATAAAGCAAATCGTTAATTTATTAAAAAGTTTCATCATTTCAAAAAAGTAACATTTTTAAAGAGTTTATAGTTAAAAAGGGAATTAATGCAACAATTAAAATTAAAGGAAGTAATCCTCAATTTTAATTAGAGTGGCTACTTTCAACCCGTCACTAATTAGGATACCTTAGTTCCCATTACTCTTCTAATGCGTAATTTCAAGTTGTCACTACTAATCTTCTTGAGCGCATATAGCCAATAAAAGGGGCGTGGGGGTGGACAAACGCTGATTTTTAGATCGACATTTCTTGGGACCAATAGAAATGCGGGTCTTCTCAGCCACTCCGGAACCGCCGGAAAGGAGCCCTCCTCAATCCGCCTCCCGCGGGATTTTCAAGCACAGAAACCGAAGTTCTCGCGAGGATGTGCTGAGTGCTCCTCTTTTCCCGAGGCTTAACTGTCACGTGATGTGATCTCCTCCAATCGGCGCGCGGGCCGCGGTGGTTGCCGCGGTTCCCGCCAAATACGAGCGCGGCGGCCGCGGCGGCAGCACAAGCAACACCGGCGGGAGGCGGAGTGTGGAGCGGGGCCGCCTGACTGAAGCCTGAGCCGCCGCCGCCGCCGGGATGTTGGAGGAGCCGGAGGCCGCGACGCGGAGAGCCGCAGGTGGGTGAAGGTGCGGCTGGGCCGCAGCCTGAAGGAGCGGGTCCACGCCCGGGTGGCCTCGGGGCCGAGACCAGGAGAAGGGAGGGCTCTTAGAGAGGAAGCTGAGGCCTCAGGGAGGGGGAAGAGTCAGCTTTGCAAGCTCTGGAAAGCCTAAATAGCAAGGACTTGGAGCAAATGGGGAAACTGAGGCCCCGGGTCGGCTTTGATGGGTCCTGAATGCATGTGTCCTCTTAAAATCAATTGGACCTTATAGCAGCAGGTGGGGAAACTGAGGGCAAGGAGAAGGAAAGTCAGTTGTACAAGTTACTAAGTGCGTTTGTGGATTCCAGACCAACTCGGACCTTTGCAATGGGCGGGGAAATTGAGGCCTGTGGTCACTTGAGCTCTGGATACCAGAGTAGCCGCAACTCTGCCGGGCAGGGCTATGCGGGGCAGGGCTAGTCCAGGAAGATCGGTTTGGGTGGTTAAGCATAGCCAGGAACCCTTTCTGGATCCTGAAAGGGGTCCTTTGTGAGTGTGGTATGGACCAGTCTGGGACGCGTTAGGAGTCTTTGTAGCATGCGGCAGGCTTCCCGAAATGTGGGGTACTCATTCCCGCTGCTTGACTCTGAATTTTATCCCCAGTGTGGGTTCAATGATTGAGGGACTGGAAGGGACAAGGACCATCCTGATAGACTAAGATTTCTCCAGTTGAGCACCACTGACTAGACAGCCCTTCTGGGTACATCATACTAGTCTGCAAGCTTGGATATGAGGGAATTTGGGGGGTGGCCAGTCTCAGGGATGGAGAGCAGCATCCTCACTCTCCATCCACATCTGGAATAACCCTGGCCCGTTCTACAGTTCTGATCATCAAAGATATGCCCCCCACCCCTTACACACAAACAGCCTGGTATCCCAGGAAGGCTGGAGCTCTTGTTCTGACTGGCTTATGCGGACATGATTAGTATTCGTACAACTTCCTGGACAGTCATTGAGTGTTGTTTTTATTTAACCAAGGTGGAACGTTTAGAACTGACAATTGCTCTGGCAATAAAGACAAGTTTGGTGTAGTAGTTCATACCTGCTGTTCAGCATCCTAGAAGCTGAGGCAGGAGGATGATGAATTCCAGGTTGATCTGGCCTCTGATCACCTGAATTGTATCCTGGGTAGAAGAGAATTCAATCCATCCAATAAATTAATTAAAATGGAATAAGAATTTTAAAGAAAAAAGTGTCCTTCAGAATTTTTTATTTTTTTTTTTTTATTTTTTGGTAATAGAAAACTGAGGTGATGTTACCATTTTTCCATTCAAATGAGAAGAAGGGATAGTGTTCTGGGGGTCCAAGTCTCTAAGGTGTGCATATTTATAGTCCAATATATGTGGATTTTGATGTGCTTACATTTCCTGAGGCTTTAAATTTATTTTGGTGGGAAATATTCTCTCTCATGAAGTCTTTAATTTGTTTTTTTGTTTGTTTGTTTGGTTGGTTGGTTGGTTTTTTTTGTAGTTATTAGTTTTAGACCAGGTCCTCATGTAGCCCAGGCAGGCCTCTACCTCCAAGTGTCATAATGCCCTAGTTTATGCAGGGCTGGAAATGGAACTTAGACCTTCCTGCATGTTAGGTCAGTATGCTACCCAATGAACCCAACCCCAGGTTCTTTATTGTGTCTTGACATGAGTACAGTTTCTGCAACAAAAATGTGTTCATTTCATCTATTTAAGAATGTGATGTGCCGGGCAGTGATGGTACACACCTTTAATCCCAGTACTTGGGGGGCAGAGGCAGGTGGATTTCTGAGTTCCAGGACAGCTAGGGCTACACAGAGAAACCCTGTCTTGGAAAAACCAAAAAAAAAAAAAAAAAAGGAATATGATGCCTGGGCTGGAGAGAGAGCACAGCAGTTAAGAGCACCGACTGCTTTTCCAAAGGTCCTGAGTTCAAAGCCCAGCAACCACATGGTGGCTTACAACCATCTGTAATGGGATCAGATGCCCTCTTATGGTGTGTCTGGAGACAGCTGCAGTGTGCTGAGGTACATAAAACAAATAAAAACTTTTTTAAAAAAAATATGATGCCTTCACTTAAAAAATAGTTTCTGTTTATTTAAAGGTTTATTTTATGTGTCTGTGTATGTCTCTGTGCACATGAGCTAGGTGCCCATGGAGGCTAGAGAGGGCACTGGATCCCTTGGAGCTGGACTTTTGGTAGTTGTGAGCTATTGGATCCAGATGCTGGGACCAGAACAGCAAGTGCTTTTAATTTCTGATCCATTTGTCCAGTCTGTCTCTCTGTCTCTGTCTCCATCTCCCCCCCACCCCACCCCACCCCCGGTGTGTGTGTGTGTGTGTGTGTGTGTGCGTGTCCTTTCCTTCCCCTGTGTGGATCCTGGGGATTGAGCTCAGGTGGTCAGGAGGCTTGGAAAGTGCCCCTCCCTACCCACTGAACCATCTTGTCAGCCCTCACTTGACTTTTGGGACATTCTTGGGCAGTTGAGCCTTAGTTGACCTAGAAGAAGGGCCATAATACATAGAACATAATACAAGTTTCTGAGTGAGGCCCTTAGAGGAACTCAGGAGGGACTGAGCCTAGGATATTATTGCTCATTGTAGTTAACTGAAGGTGAGTAGCATCCCTGGAAACTTCCCCGGTCATGAAAACTACCTCTGGGGGCTAATGATGGGGCATAAGGGTCAGGGTACTTGCTATTAAGCCTGACCACTTGGGCTCTCATTAAAACCTACAAGTAGACCAAGAGGACTGATTCCTGCACGTTGTTCTGTGACACACCCTGTGGCAATATGGACTGGCAGTGCAACACAGCAAATATAAAAATGTAAGTTACGAACACTCTACTCTTACAGAGGACCAGCGTTCCCATCCCAGCACCTACATCCAGTGCCTCACAACTGTCTATAGCTCCAGATCTGTGGGAACTGATGGAACTGTAGACACCATGCACACAAACACACATGTGTACAAATAAATAAGAAAAATCGTAGCTCGGCATGGTGGCATGTGCCTTCATTCCCAACATTTAAGAGGCGGGGCAAGTAGACCTTTGTAAGTTCCAGGTCATCCCCCATTACATACTAAGACCCAGTATCCAAAAATAACAAACTAATAAGTAATTTTTTTTTTAAGTCTGTAAAAGCAGGCTGTGGTACTCTGTGCCTGGGATGCTAGCATTTGAGAGGCAGAGTCAGGAGGATTGCCCTGAGTTTTTTTTCTAGGTCAGCCTATGTTGTGTAGTTCAACCCTGTCTCAAGCAAAAGAGGCCGTTCAAGTGGACCAGACAGGGCCACAGGAGCCTGCTTGTGTTTGACTGCTGTGGACTTTAATTGGCCAATGACAACTCACCCTTAGTAACTTCTACTCTTCTGTCTTTACCTACAGCCATGGATTGCAAAGACAGACCCGGGTTCCCAGTGAAGAGGTTGATACAAGGTAACTTAAGTTCTAAACCTGGTACCTAAGTTGTTTCCATTAGCTTCTGTGGGGTCCTTAGTGGCCTGTGAGGGGCTTAGTGGAGGGCAGTAGTTTCTTCTAAGTATTGGCCATTAAACATTGGAGGTCTCTGGTGTTTGTTACATCTTGTCTCTTCGGTTTTGGTGCTGGGAACCCAGCCCAGGGCCTTATAGGACAGCCAAGCCCTGCACCATTAAGCTGTGACTATCCTGGACTTTTCTTACTTTGTAATACGTGTGTGTCTTGTGAGCCTACATAAACATGGGGCTCACTATGAGTGTGAGATTGAATTGTGTTCCATGGATGCTGGATGTACATGAGCTGAGGGCAATTGTCTTATTTCCAATTGCTAATTTTTATTTTTTAATGATAACTAGTGTGTGCATATTTTAAGAGAAAATTCATTACGTGTGTATTTACTATGTAGCCTCAACTGGTCTAGAACTCAGAGAGATCCACCTGCCTCTGCATCCTGTTTGCTGGAATTAAAGGTGTTTGCCATCATGCTTCCAGTTTTAATTTGGGGGGAGTATTGTTTTTTGGTTGGTTGGGGGTTTTTTTGTTTGTTTTTGTTTTTTAAGATTTATTTATTTATTATATGTAAGTACACTGTAGCTATTTTCAGATACTTTTTCTTCTCTCTCTGGCTGCTTGCTGTAGCTGTCTTCAGACAACCCAGAAGAGGGCATTAGATCTCATTATAGATGGTCGTGAGCCATCATGTGGTGCTCAGATTTGAAATCAGAACCTTCGGAAGAACAGTCAGTGCTCTTAACCGCTGAGCCATCTCTCCAGCCCTGTTTTTGTTTTTTTGAGACAGGATTTCTCTGTAGTCCTGGCTGTCCTAAAACTCACTCTGTAAATCAGACTGGCCTTGAACTCACAGACATCTACCTGCCTCTGTCTCACCACTGCCCAGCCAGTTTTAATTTTTTTAATGATTTATTTTTATTTTGTCTCTGTGAATGTTTTACCTTCATGTATCTTACTGTGTCATATGCATGCAGTGGCATTGTGCCCATTGCAGGTAGAAGATACTTGTTACACCACCAAGTGGGTGCTGGGGACTGAACTCTTGGGTCTTCTGTAAGAGCAACAAGTGCTCTTAACCACTCAATGGTTTCTAGCTCCTATTTTATATACATTTTAAAAGATCCGTTAAACTTTTTAAAATGATGTGTGTGTGTTTTTCCGGGTGCTTATGTGCATTACTTGTTTTCAGTGCCCTGGAGGCCATGGAGTGTCAGATTCCCTGAAACAGGATTTATAGGCAGCTGTGAGCAACCAGATGTGCTAGGATCCCACCTTGGGCCCTTTGCAAGAGCAAGAAGTGCTCGTAGCCCTTGAGCCACCTCTCTAGCTGCTGTTTGTTAGTTTTTGAGACAGGGCCTTATTTTTTAGCCCACCTTATCTACTAGCTTCAAAGCCCATGCTGGACCTTCACATCTTCCTGCTTTAGCTGGAATCACAAGAGCATACCTTCTCAAGAAGCCCCTTTTCAACCCTAGGATTGAAATTGTGTGCCCTGCAGAGGGACTAGGAGGCAGAGCTGTACCCTGGAGCAGGATTTCCAACTCACTATTTGATTTGTATACAAATAAATCAAATGGTGATTCATTTTTACGTGTCTACACCTATGTTTGTATTCTGTGGTGTGCATGTGGCAATCAGAAGATAGCTGTCTTAGTTAGGGTTTTACTGCTGTGAACAGACACTATGACCAAAGCAAGTCCTTTTTTTTTTTTTTTTTTTTTTTTTTTTATTAGTTTTTTTGGT
Source organism: Uromys caudimaculatus (assembly GCA_028551405.1). Classification (NCBI taxonomy): domain Eukaryota; kingdom Metazoa; phylum Chordata; class Mammalia; order Rodentia; family Muridae; genus Uromys; species Uromys caudimaculatus. The sequence goes on along the minus strand of CM052709.1, from coordinate 38,841,045 downwards.
TTTTTTGAGACAGGGTTTCTCTATGTAGCCCTGGCTGTCCTGGAACTCAGAAATCCACCTGCCTCTGCCCCCCAAGTGCTGGGATTAAAGGCGTGCGCTACCACTGCCCGGCCAAAGCAAGTCTTATAAGGACGTTTAATTGGAGCTGGCTTACAGGTTCAGAGGTTCAGTTCATTATTATCAAGGTGGGAACACGGCAGCATCCAGACAGGCATGGTGTGGGAGGAACTGAGAGTTCTACATCTTTATCTGAAGGTTACTAGTGGAAGACTGACTTCAGGCAGCTAGGACGAGGGTCGTAAAACCCACACCCACACTGACACACCTACTCCAACAAGGCCACACCTCCTAATAGTGTCACTCCCTGGGCCAAGATTTACAAACCACAATAGCATTCTTCCCCCATGAGGGTCTTTGCATCAGGTTTGGCAGCAAGTGCCTTTATTCACTGAACCATCTCACCAATCCTTTGGTGTCTCTGCTCTGGGGAGATGTGCCCTGAAGCCCTGCATGCTGTCTCTGTGACACCTGGCTTCTTCCCAGTAGGTGCCTCCAAGTTGAGGCAACCAGATAGACACTACCTGACTGCTTGGGGCAGGACCTAAGTGGAGAGTGCTGCTGGGCAGTGCACATACATCTCTTATTCCCCTACATTCACAAGCCATGTTCATGCCCTTGTCCCCAGGCAGTGGGATTGTGTCAAGGATCAAGGCTCCTGTCTGGGAGCCTAGCTGTCCATCTGGCTGACCCAAGCAGTTCCCTCCCCACTCAGGACTCCATTGCCAGGCTGGCTTAGGTGGAAAGTATCTCTGGGCAGGAGAAATCAGCCTGAAACCTCAGGGCAGCCATGTTTTATGTGCTAACTGAGTTTGGGGAAAGGGTTGGTTTGGTTTTTGGATTATGAAGAATTAACTAATGGCACCTTGTCATTTGAAAGTGCCTGTTGCCAGTCCTCACTACCTGAGTTTCACTCTCCCCCTTTAATTTTCTGAGTGTGGATGTTTTACTTGCATGTATGTCAGTACATCATGTGCATGTCTGTTGTCCTTAGAGGTCAGAAGGGGGTGTCAGGTCCCCTGAAACTGGAGTAACAGCTGTTTGTGAGCTATCATGTGGGTACTGGGAATTGAACTCAAAGTTCTCTGCAAGAGTAACCAGGGGTCTTAACTGCTGAGCCATCTCTCCAGCCTCGGCAGCTTCATTAGTACTTGAAATTTTCATCCCAATCCCCACTAGGGCCAGTAATGCCCAGGCACTTAGAATTTGAAGATGGATGACAGTCTCCCTTTGCCGTCACTAAAGATGTTGCTTCTCTTCATTTCAGCCCGCTTGCCCTTCAAACGCCTGAACCTTGTTTCCAAGGAGAAAGTTGAAGAAGACACATCACCAAAAGCGACTGTGGAAGGCAAAGTCCCGGATCTACAATTGTCTTTGGGCACTTTTGAAAGCCGGTGTCACACGGGCTCTCACGTAGGCTTGAGTACGAAGCTGGTCAGTGGCCAGGGCCCCATTGATAGCTTCTTGAGGGCAACAATCAAGCCAGTACCAAGTGTGGTCATTATTGACCTGACCGAGAACTCCAGTGACATTCCAGATAGCCCTGAGGGCCACAGTGAACTGAGTCCTGACACTGCCAGTGTGGTCACCACAGTGGAAGGAGCTGCCAAGCAGCAGGAGCACTCTGCAGCAGAACCATGTCTCCTAGAGACCCCTTCAGACATTACTTGCCACGTGGAAGAGGAGCCTGGGAGCCCAGGAGGCCCTAAGAGGACGAGTGACTGTCAGGCTGGTTCACTACAGAGCTGTCCTGAGCTGACCCCAGGTTCTAGGACATGCCCCACAAAGGAGTTATCAAGCTGGAGCAAGGCGGGGGATCTCCTGTTTATAGAGAAAGTACCTGTGGTGGTACTGGAGGACATCCTGGCCACCAAGCCCTCCACTGCCTCTCTTCCCATGATGTCCCTGGATAGGAGTGTCGCTTCAGAGAGTGAAATGCTGGAGTCCTGCCCTGAAGATGACTCCATACTGAGCCAGTCCTCCATCAGCTCCTCTTCTCCAACCAGCTCTCCCGAGGGACTATCTGTACCCCCAGCACATGGAGGTGGGAGCAGCCCCCCCTCCACACCCATCTGCAGAGTGAGTACCCACCCTCCAGAATCCCAGGGCACTGACAGGGCCTGTACACTTTCCCTTCCCACCAGGTTACCGTGTGGTTAGTGACCCAGGAAGCAGGGCCTTTGTCTGGGTAGAGCCCTAGTTTGGAACACTAGGCTCCATCCCAGCTACGTTGGAAACCTATTATCTGGGGAGGTAGAGACAGGATCCGAAAGTCAGGGTGATCTTCAGTTACGTATTATATGTAATCACAGTGTTTGGGAGGCTGAGGCAGGAGGATATTGCATTCAAGGCCAGCCTGACCATACAGAAAGACTTAGAAAACTGAGGAAAGGTAGAAAACTGAGGAAAGGTGTCTTGGGGATATGGCTCAACAATAAAGTGCTTGCCTAGCATGTGTGAGGCCCTGGGTTCAATCTCCAACACCAAAAACAAAACCATGGAAAACCACCTTTAATTTCTTTTCGTGAGGTGGTGGGCCTGGTTGTGAGTTCCTCCACACATCCTTGATACCTGATTAGTAGTGACCTTAGGATGGTCATGTTGACTGGAGAGGGATGTGAGCTCTGCTGGGTTCTGGTAGTCAGTCTAGGCTGCGTCCAGAAGGGTACCCCATATCGTATTGAGGAGCACCTACCTATCAAGTCTCATCCCCAGCACCAGAAATAAGTAAACAAACATCAAATTAACTAATTAATAGATAAATAAAGAGAAGCGGGAAAATGGCAAGTGTTGGAAAGCTCAGCTTTGAAGACAAGGGAAAAATGAGCCTGGCCACATGAAGGGCCCCACTGTAAGACCTGGGAACCCAGGGCCTCAGCACCCCTTGTCCCAAATGCTCAGGAGCATTGGGTGTGGATTTTGGAATATTTGTGATGTGACTTGCAGGGCCCTCTGGAGGAAGGGCCCCAAATTCAAATGATTTATTTCCATTTTGTGGACCTCCTTTGAGTTGTTGTTGTTTTAACTATAGATGTATTTTGTGTATGTGAGTATACCATTGCTAGAACTCAGGACCTCTGGAAGAGCAGTCAGTGCTCTTAACCACTGAGCCATCTCTCCAGCTTCCTTGTTTTGTTTTGGGGGTTTTTTTGGCTTTTTTTGAGACAGGGTCTCTGTGTAGCTCTGGCTGTCCTGGAACTGGATCTGTAGATCAGGCTAGCCCTGACCTTAGAATCTGCCTGGCTGTGAGCCTCCTGCATGCAGCCATTTATGCACCCTCACACAGAGCCTGAAGTTAATTTCAACTCTTTCTTGGAGTATTGGGGCAGTCAAGTGAGTGAGGTCAGGGCTGGGGTTTTACACTGGTGATCATACCTTGGAGCTTAGGGAGTCCTGTATTAGGGAGGCCTTGGGTTTCAAATGTCATGGGTACTTTGTTGGCTTCAAATCTGCACAATGGCAAGTGTGTCACTTCTCAGCTGTCATTAGGATCTCATAGGTAACACTTTATAAAACTTCATCTAAGCTAGACATGCCTGTAATCTCAGCATTTAGGATGAGGCAGAAAGATTATACATGAGGCCAGCCTGGAATGTCTAGTTGGACAAGAAGCCTTAAAACCAAAGTTGGGGCCGGGCAGTGGTGGCGCATGCCTTTAATCCCAGCACTCAGGAGGCAGAGGCAGGTGGATTTCTGAGTTTGAGGCCAGCCTGGTCTACAGAGTGAGTTCCAGGACAGCCAGGGCTATACAGAGAAACCCTGTCTTGAGAAAACAAAAAAACAAAGTTGATTCAGAATCCCAAAATATTCTGGCTGCGTGGCACTTTCATTTGTTCACAGTAGATCTTTATTTGGTGTTGACCCTGACATGGATGGTGTGTTTAGCTGTTCCTTTGAGACCATATTGCCAGCCTTCGTGACTTTGTGACTTTTGATGTGTGGGATTACTTTTCTTACTGAGAGCACAGACATCCTGAGGGAACATGGTGACCTGCTGACTGGACAAACTGAACCTGGAGCTGCTGTGTGTCCCTCCAACCTTGCTGACTATCTGTACATCCCACTACCTTCGTTCAGCTTCATCATTTTGTAGAACCTCTTTATCTTATGGTACATCAAGGTGTTGGCCAAGCCCATTAATTTTTGTTTTTCTTGTCTCTGAGTCAGTGATCCACCTCATGATGTTTGACTTAATTCCTGACTCTAGTGAATCTAGAATTTGAGGGCTCTCCAACCTATCGGATCAGGATCTAAGTGGGTAGTTTTTGGTTTGGTCAGGGGGTCTTGCTGTGTAGACCAGGCTGGCCACAAGCCAGGACATTCCTCCTGAGTGCCAGGTGACAGTTGATACACAGCTAGGCCTGGTTCCTGTCCCCAAATCTTTTAAGTCATATTTGGTCCCTAAGTCCTCATGTCTCAGTGCTTCAGGGGATTCATTGCTTTCCCAGCCAGCCTCTCTCCCTTTTCCTGATCAGGTGGCAGCCGTTTTCCTAGCTTGCAAGATAGTTCTTGTCTCTTCATTTTTCTTAAATTATTTATTTTTATTTTGCATGCATTGGTGTTTTGCCTGCATATATGTCTGTATGAGGGCAGACAGTTGTGAGTTGCCATGTAGGTGCTGAGAATTTAACCTGGGTCCTCAGGAAGAGTAGCCAGTGCTCTTAACCACTGAGCCATCTCATTTTGTTTTTTGAAGCAGGGTCTCCACATAACCCTCCCTGGCTGTCATGGAACATCCGGAGCTCAGACTGGCCATGAACCTCACAACAATCCACTTGGCCTCTACCTCCCAAGTGCTGGTACCTATCTGCTTTGTCTTTGAGAATTCCATACATGCTTATGATGTGTTTGGATCAAATTCACCCCCTTTCAATTCCCTGACCTCCAAATTCTTCTCTACACAACCCCCCCGCCCTCAACCTTTCCCCTTAATTTTATGAGCTCTTGTTTAAGTAAGGTGGTGGTGCCTTTACTCTCAGCACTTGGGAGCCAGAGGCAGGCAGATCTCTGAATTCAAGGTCAGGTGGTTCTACAGAGTGACAGCCAAGGTTACACAGAGACCCTGTCTTCCAAAAAAAAAGCTTTTGATTGAAATAGGATTTTATAACTTCTTTTAACCCCACCCATGTCCTACACCCTAAAGTTGATAGTCTGTTTATCGTTATATGCATAAATGTGTGTGCACAAAGATCTGTCTAAATACATCCTGCAGAGTCAATTTTTGCTGTTTGTGTAGATGGTCTTGGGGCCTACCACTCTGTATTAGACAACAATAAGGGGGCTCATCCCTGGGAGAGCCTATTCTCCTTCTCCCAGCAGTCATTATTTACCTGTAGTTCCTTTTCTAGGATGGGACCACATGAAAATATCCGCCTTCCATGATAGCATGTTCATTGTTCAGGTCTTGTTTATGCAGCTGCTTTTTTTGGGGGGGGGGGGATTAGAATTATTTATTTTATGTATATATGAGTATGCTGTAGCTCTTTTCAGACATACCAGAAGAGAGCATCCAATCCCATTGCAGATGGTTGTGAGCCACTATGAGGTTGGTGGTGATTGAACTCAGGACCTTTGGAAGAACACTTAATGGTTTTACTTGCTGAGCCATCTCTCCAGGCTTATGCAGCTGTTTTTAGGAGATAGTCTCAGCGGACTTCCTGATCTTGTGGCTCTTACAGTCTTTCCACCCACTCACTCTTCTGTCATGTTCCCTGAGGCATAGATGTAGGAGCTGGGCTGTAGGTGTATCCCTACTGCTGGGCCTCCCATGATCAGATGGCATCTTCGTTGTGTCCAGTTGTATTTGCTCTAAGGATTGGCATCGTTAAAGGAAGGTGGCTGTGCCCAGGGAAGGAGGCTTAGACACAGAGACTTGGCATTTTGGCATCTGGAGTTAGGCAGGCTTCTGGGTTTCTAGGTGGAGCAGGGTTGCCTACCCTTGTTCTACATCTGCTGAGTCTACTTCATGCTCCTACATGTGCAAGACAGGGACCATCTACTGGGCATGATCCCTGTAGAAGATCCCTCCCACTCCTAGCAGCTATCCTTCCTCAGTAGCTCCTCAGCTACAGTGGACATTCTTGAGTGTTCCCTATTTGTGCTGGAATTTTGTGTGGCTTGATCTGTGCAGATCTTAAGTGTGCAATCACAGCTACTGTGAGTTCATATGTGTGACAATTTTGTCACGTCAGGAAAGCATTGTTTTACTGCAGATGTCTGCAGATGTGGCTGTCCTGGAGGTAACTTATATCCCATGCAGGGCCAAGTATACCACTATCTTACTTGAATGTAGATTTTGTGGAGTTTTCTCTGTCCATATCTCAAGAAAGAAGCCTCTCTGGGTTGAGAGCTGATTCATCTGTGGGTGTAAAGATAAGAATACAGGGGAATGGAGAGATTCCTCAGACCTGGAGAGTACCTGCTTGCTCTTTCAGGGGACCCAGGTGCAATTCCCAATACCACAAACTGACGTGCATGCATAAAAAACATGCACATAAGTAAACTTGTCTTTAAAAGAGGAATCTGAAGGGAGTGTATTACTACCACCAATTAGAACAGCTCCATTTAAATCTCATGCATGCTTTTGCGTGCTAAGATGCTTCTGTAGTAGTAAGCTTGTGTATGACCTTGTCGGAGGCCTTTTTAGTGTTATTTGTCCTGCCCCATACTCCTGCCCCTCCATCCTGGCCCCACCCCATTTGACCCTTCTCATCTTGATCCTTTGGGTTTTTTTTGTTTGTTTGTTTGGGTTTTTTTTGGTTTTTCGAGACAGGGTTTCTCTGTGTGGCCCTGGCTGTCCTGGAACTCACTCTGTAGACCAGGCTGGCCTCAAACTCAGAAATCCACCTGCCTCTGCCTCCCAAGTGCTGGGATTAAAGGCATGTGCCACCACTGCCCGGCCTTATCTTGATCCTTTATCCCTTCCCTTGAGATGAGATGATTCTTTCTCCAAGGTCCCTTACTGTTTTCTTGCCTTGTGTGGATGTAGATTCACACATCCACAGATGGGAGAACATGGTGACATTCATCTTTCTGGATCTGGGTTTCCTCACCCAGGATAAATTTCTAACCTGCTTCCATTTTCCTGCAAATTTTTTTTCTTAGTTTTTCCTTAGTTGTTCTAGAACTCAGAGATCCATTCACCTGTCTTGGCATCATAATTTCATTTTTCTTAGCAGCTGAGTAATACTCTATTGTGTTGATGAACTGCATTTTCATGATCCATTCAGTAGTTGATGAACAGCTAAGCTGATTCCATTTCCTTCTGGTATCCTAATCCAGGGTGCAGCTGGATCTCAGCAGAGCTGAAGAGCAGGTGTTTGAGGCCCCAGGTGGGTGGGAACACCTCAGCCACTTGCTGTGGCCTCAGTCATCCTTCTCAAGAGGCCTATTAACCTTTTACCATAACTTAAGTTACACTTTAGTTTTTTTAAGGATTTATTTATTATGTACACAGTATTCTGCCTGCATATATATGCCTGCACACCAGAAGAGGGTACCAGATCTCATTACAGATGGTTGTGAGCCACCAAGTGGTTCCTGGGAATTGAACTCAGGACCTCTGGCAGAGCAGTCAGTGCTCTCACCCTTTGAGCCATCTATCCAGCCTCTAAACTTAAATTTTTTAAAAATGTATTGTGTGTGCCTGTATATGCATGCACATGCTAGCCACAGTGTGTGCAGAAATAAGAGGACAGAGTTGGGGAGTCAGTTCTCTCGATTAAACTCTGATGTCGGGGAGTCAATTCTCTTGATTAAACTCCGAGGTTAGGCTTGGTTACAAGCACTTTGACCTGCTGAACTATCTCCTTGGCCCTGTTTTATTGTTTATTTTTGTTATATAAACCTTCCTTGATCGTTGTGGCCTAGGTACTGGGATTTCTGCTCAGCGTGACAGGGCACAATTAGATCATCTGGCATCTTCTGTTCTGGATCAAGGAAGGGGTCTTAGCATAAATTTTCTCACCACTAACAGGTTAAGTTTGTGTGCTGTGAGACCTGTCACTCAGGGTGTCATTGCATTCCGGATAGTACTGGTGCAGCCACATTCCTATGTCTTTGTGCCATGTAAGCCCTAGCTGCCGGGATGTGTTCAGTCCTGCACCTTGCAAGTTCCCCATATTTACACTGCATTCAGCAAAGCCTGGGTCAAAACTACTCTGAAGATAAGTATGTGCCCTTTATCCTGGTCTTTGGGAGGTTGAGGCAGGAGGATTGAAAGTTCAAGGCCAAGTTTAGACAACAAACATAGAAAGACCTTGGCTGCAAGCACCAAAGCCAGGGAAGATTCCAGAAATTTTAAAACTTGCATCTGTTGTGAACATATTTAGACAGCTTTCCTCATCATTCTGCCCAGGGCAAGATAGTGGTGTACATAATGTTTGTCTACAGGAGTGCACGTTGGGTGCTATATAGATGCTGCTGAGCTGTATGGGCAGGCAAGTGGGGTTGCTCTGGTCCCCGCTACATAAGAGCACAGAGGCAGGAAGATCTTTTGAACCCAAGACTCAAGCCCAACATGGGAAGCACAGGTGATCTGCCTCACACAAGTACTTCAGGGTTGGGCTTGCCCAGTTCTAGAAGCCCTGGTGGGTTTCATCCCCAGCACCATGGAAACCAGGCTTGATGGTGTTCTGCCCGCAGGGCTTTGGAGTTGAGGGACAGCCTGAGCCTCATGAGACCCTGTCTAATAACTATTCGCAGTAACAATATCTTTATAGTCACAGTATATTTGGTATATTTAGTATATTTGAAGTCCTCCACTGTGTATGTCTGTGTCTGTGCATTTGTCTTCCTATCTAGATTGAAAATATTTTCAACTGTGTAGCCCAAACTACAGTGGCAGTTGTTGACCCTCTTGTCTCTGCATTTGAGAGGTCCCACAGTTTTCACAGAAGAACTTAGCATGCCTTAGTTTCTTGGTGTCCTGGGCTCCCTCTGGAGAAGCCTTTGTAGAGGATAGAGGATATAGTCCTATGTGTTCTACACCTCCAGAGCTCTGCCTCATCACCTTGGGTGCTGTGACTAGGTAGATTCTCTGGGTAGAACTAACAGGTTAGCCTTGCCTGTCTCTTGACAACATCTCTCTGTAGCCCTGGTTGGCCTCAAACTCAACAGAGATCTGAAAAGCTTGTTGACACCACCTGGTGCTATGGTGATGCAATCTTCTCATACTCATTGAAGACAGAGAACAATCCATGGTCATCTGTGGGTCTGCAAACAGAGGGCCTGGCCTTCACATGCTATGCCTTGGTCTTTTCAACTAAGATTCAGTTGCTTGAGTTGTCCACCATTGAGCTTCTCTCCAAATCTAGAAGCTATTTCTACCCTGCTTGTTGTGTGTATAAACTAAAACCTTGCATGTGCAAGGCTAGCACTGTACTATGAGCCAGGTACCCAGGCCCTAATTCGTATTTTAGGGAGTCTCCACTAAGTTGCAATCCTATACAGAAGGGCAGGGACTAAGGCTTGGTTCATGGGCCCAGCCAAGATGACCTGCTACATCCTAAAAAGCAGAGGGCAGATAAGGGACTCAGTCTTGGTGACATGCATGCCTGGCATGCCAGGGCTCAGCTCTAGCACCACAAAGAACTCAGGCACATTTGACCCAAGAAGGGCTTCATTTGTACTTCATAAAAGGGCCCAACCTATGAACACAGTTGGGAGGAGCTGGCTCCCTGCTCAGCGGGGTCCACTGCTCTCTCCACCCTGTAGGCCCAGCACTTCCCACCTCTGCTCACAGACCCAACTTACCTGAGTAAGGCTTTTGCACTCTATTTGTAACCTTTGGGGCTTTTGGCTGAAAAAGACTGCAGAGTTTCTTGGTTTTGCAACAATGTTTCTGCTTTGTCTCAACACAGAAGGGGAGAGTCTGGGTGGGCTCTACCTCATCTGGGGATCCCAGGTGGGGCTTTCATCCCTAAACATGTCCCCCCCAGTCCCTTCCTGGGGGGGGGGGGAGTCTAGACAGAGGCTCTACCTCTAAATTACATATAATTGTTGGCAAACAACCTTTGTGGGTTAGTTCTCTGTGAGAGTGGAGGCCAGAAGACACTCTTGATTATTGGTCTATAGGCATTGTGCACCCTTTTTTGGGGCCAGAGCACAGGGTTTCACTATGTCTCCCTGGCTGGCCTGGATCTTGCTATATACACCAGGCTGCCTGCCTCTGCCTCCCTAGTGCTGAAACTAAAGGCATGGCCATCACATTGAGCTTCTTGTTCCCCTTTTTGTGGTTTTGTCTGCTGGTGTCCAGCTCAACATTACAGGGTCCCAAGGAAGGCAACGAAGGGTATAGAGTCAGCAATCAGGGCCAAAGCTTTTTTATCTTTGGCAATTCTTCTATTTATAACTATTTGCTATTCTAAGGCCAAAAGCTATTGGCTTCTGATAATTCCTGCTGGCAGCAGCAGGGGATTAAGAAGAAAAAAGGCTTAACTACAAGGGATCTTTTCTCTCTGGCTCAAGGACCTCTCTGCTGGCCAGGCCTGGAACTTGTTAACTCTTTGTGAACCAGAAAGGAAAGAAAAGTAAGAAAATCTTATACACAAACACCACGCATAGACACACACACTGGTTGGGCCCAACCACCTGTCTCATCCATTCCACAGGTGTTCATGCATATTTACATACATATACCTATAGAATGTGTGTGTGTGTGTGTGTGTGTGTGTGTGTGTGTGTGTGTGTGTGTATGCATTTGGTGGATGGAACAGAGCCCTCCAAAAGTTCTTTGGAAAATTACCTCATAGATAAAATGTTACACAAAAACACAAAAGGGCAGAGAAGGATGTTGGTCATAAGTTCAAAGCAGTGTTTCAATCTGTAAGCTCATAAGTTCAAAGCAACAGTTTCACATGGCCCTTATCACAGTGCACACCTGTGGCTTCATCTGTGGACCTGACCTAGAATGAATGTTTTTCCTTAATCACAAATAGTCTCAAGCCTATTTCTCTTTTTAGTGTAATTATAAAACTCACTATATTCTTTATGTAGCCTTTACTAATTGTATGATGACGGGGCACTTTTTTTTTTTTAACTTTTTTTTTTTTAAAGAATTATTTATTTTATGTATATAAGTACACTGTAGCTGTCCTCAGACACACCAGAAGAGGGCATCGGATCCCATTACAGATGGTTGTGAGCCACCATGTGGTTTCTGGGAATTGAACTCAGGACCTCTGGGAGTGCAGTCAGTGCTCTTAACCTCTGAGCCATCTCTCCAGCCCCCATATTCTATTCTTGATTCTAACTTTATTACATATTTTTGGTAAAACAACTAAAGCCATCTCCTAAAACTTTCTTCCTAAAATTATTTTAATCAAATGAGGAGTTCTATACAGTCATTAATTCATCTAAACAGCATTAATTCATGAAAATTCATTCTTCATGTTGAACTGCAGGAAATTTGCTCAATAGGTTGGACTGATACCCAGGAATCATTAGGCTATATAGTAGTGGCAGGAAAGGCACATCAGCAGCGAGAAGCAATCCTGGAAGGAAGTCTCTGGTGGCCTTGCATTTCAGAGTTCACCCACTGCAGGCCATGCAAAACAGTGGGCTATCTGCAGAAAGTCTGTTTGCATGTCTTTAGCCTTTCCTAGGTGGCTCCTGACGTATATGTACAACTTGGACCTGGGCCAGCTAATTGAGGTAGACTGCTAAGCAGGGAGCCCACAGGGATCCTGTCTCCTGGTTCCCAGTACTGGGATTAAAACTCTTATCATTACACCTGGCTTTTTTCTGTCCTTGTTTAGGGTTTAATCGTGTCCTTGTGCTTCAAGATAAGTAGTCAACTGCTAATTGCTAGGCTTTCATGGGACTTACAGACTGCATTCATGATGTCCCCTGCAGGTTCCAGGTCCTGCTTCCCTTTGTGCAGGGTGGGATGGAGTCCCTGGGAAATGTGACTTAAGCTCTTTTGTCTTTCAGGTTGCCAAGAATCTTGTCAAAGGCTCCACAGAGAAGGGCAGGAGCAAACTGCACAGAGTAAGGCCCGCTCCCTCCCAGCTCTCCAAACCTCTATGCTCCTCTGGGCTGTACTTGTACTGCCATTGCAATAACAATAGTGATATACCTGGGTGTCCGGAGTGCATGAGCCCTGCCTCAGTCTCTCCTAGCACAAATGAAGGTGGTGGGAAAGCTCCCTTCAAAGGGGCATTGAGTTCAAGTTCAGCCAGGGTTATGTAATAAAACTCTATCTTTTTTTCTTACGTTTTTTCATTTGTTTTGTTTTTGAGACAGGGTTTCTCTAGAACTGGCTGTGCTGGAACTCACTCTATAAACCAGGCTGGCCTTGAACTCAGAGATTTGCTTGCCTTTGTATCTCAAGTGCTGGGATTAAAGGTGTACACCACCATCAGCTGGGGAGACCCTGTCTCAAAAAAAAAAAAAAAAATCAAAAAACAAAATAACTTTGTCATAGTGTTACTTTCCTTGGAAGGGTGTGAGTTAGGCTCCTAGATAGTGCAAGGATGACAGCTGCTTGTGGCTTCTCACCATGTGGCCCACAGTGGGGATTCTGTTTCTTTTTTTTCTTTTCTTTTCTTTTTTTTTTTTTTTTTTTTTTTTTTGAGACAGGGTTTCTCTGTGTAGCCCTGGCTCTGTAGACCAGGCTGGCCTCGAACTCAGAAATCCGCCTGCCTCTACCTCCCAAGTGCTGGGATTAAAGGCGTGCGCCACCACTGCCTGGCTCGATTCTGTTTCTTTTTTTTTTTTTTTTTTTAAGATTATTTATTTATTTATTTATTTATTTATTTATTTATTTATTATATGTAAGTACACTGTAGCTATCTTCAGACACACCAGAAGAGGGCATCAGATCTCATTACGGATGGTTGTGAGCCACCATGTCGTTGCTGGGATTTGAACTCAAAACCTTCGGAAGAGCAATCGGTGCTCTTAACCACTGAGCCATTTCTCCAGCCCCTCGATTCTGTTTCTTAATGTGAAAAAGTCTAGGTGCCTGCTGGACTACACAGCCCCTTTGAAGTTAGGAAGGGGTGCCATGCCAGTTGGGGCTCCTTAGGCATTCAGTATCGTAGGGTTGGCTGTTTGCATGCTAAACATACTTGGTCCTCTATAGTGCACCCCAGTCCTGTCTGTTATATCTGTTTGTTTAGACAGAGACTCACTGCATAGCCCATACTGGCCTAGGTCTCACCAGTGACAGGATGGCATGCCTGTACCTCCAAGTAGAGCTTAGTCTGGGTGAGCAGCACATGTACAAGTACAGTGGCAGACTGTGTTTCCAAGGTACCCGTCTCCTTAGTAACAACCAGGAACAGACAGGTCCCTGCAGTGTAGTCAGGCCTGTGACTCCTGCTTAGTTCAGACTGCTTCTTTTTGCCAGAAAGTAGCACTTGAGAGCTATGGCCCAGTACATGGTTGAAAAATGTGCTAGGGTCCTCATTACCAAGACCTAACACAAGCTTGCTACAGCAGCTGCCCACATCCCCAGGCTCCAAGTGTGGATAGACCTGCTGGGCTAGAGCTCAGTCTCAGAAGGACCTCTGCTGGGCATTGATTGAGTCTAACCCAAGACTCTGTATAACACTTTCCCACCAAGCTCTTGTACCCCAGCCCAGTCAACCACTCCAAAAGAAATCAAGTCACACATGTGTGTATGCAAGGAATCTTGAGTTAGCCTTGGCTACGTGGAGAGCTGTCGCTTGGCAGCCACCGCTGTTCTACTATTTGTGTCTTAAGTGCTGGGCTGAACCCTGGCTTTGTGCTTGGCAGTTCTTGTCACTGCACCGGTCTTTGCCACTGTCTTCACAGGATAGAGAACAGCAGAGGGAGGAGAAGGAAAAGCTGAGGGAGGAGATACGGCGAGCCAAGGAAGAGGCCCGGAGGAAAAAGGAGGAGGAAAAAGAGCTGAAGGAGAAGGAGCGGAGGGAAAAGCGGGAGAAAGATGAGAAGGAGAAGGCGGAGAAGCAGCGGCTCAAAGAGGAAAGACGCAAGGAGCGGCAGGAGGCTCTGGAGTGAGTGGCCAGCCCCTAGAGGCACTCCGCAGCGGTGTTCCCTGCTGAGTCCTTTCTGTTCTTCACTCCCTGGAGCCTGGCTGGAGAGGTGTAGTTGGCTTCTGGCCTGTGTTCTGTGGGGCTTTGGGCTTTGGCTGGCTGGTGGCTAACGGGCTGATGGGGATTTGGTTTTAGATGCTCTGGTCAAATCAGGATTTCTTCCTCAGTTTCCTAACTGGGCCATTGCCTCAGTGGACAGCCACTGTGTCCCATGAGGTTTTCACTCTGAAAGAAACTCACAGAAGCTCTGTATCTCATGAGACATTTTCATTTCTATCCAGATAGTACTGTTCATTTGTTTTTCTATTTTTGGTTTCGTTCCATTTGGTTTTCTGAGACAGGGTTTCTCTGTAGCCATGCCTGTCCTGGAACTCAATCTGTTGACTAGGCTGATCTCAAACTCAGAGATCAGCCTGCCTCTGCTGGGATTAAAAGTATATGCCACTATGCCCAGCCCTCCCCCCAAACAAAAACAAAAAAACATTCTTTGTTCCCTTTGTTCCCTTCTTTGTGCAAGTAGATGGTTGAGATTAATAAATGGTAAATGATTTTTGAGCAAGAGGATGGCCTTAGTGCTGGGTGTTGGCATGTACCACCACATCTGGCTTTTGATATGTTGGGAATGGACAACAGCAGCTGGTGCATATCTAGCCATCACACTACCCACAGAACACCAACTCATCAAGAATTTTATATTGATGGGCAGATGTCGTACATACCTTTAATCCTCACTCAGGCTAATGGATTCTGTGAGTTGCAGATCAGCTTAGTCTACATAGTGAGACCCTCTCTCAAAATAATTTTATTTGGAGACTTGGGATGCCAATAACATCAGCACTTAGGCAGAGGCAGAAGGCTTCAGATTGCCTAGCAAGACTGTGTCTCAGAAGCAAAGAAAAGAACTTTGAGATTG
>CM052709.1:38780487-38825954 GCA_028551405.1 Uromys caudimaculatus | reverse complement strand
GGGGGCAGGGACCACACACCCTCTCAGATATGATCTTGGCTGCAGTGTCAGCACTGCTTCTTTGCTGGACAAGTCCCTTGGGTTGGGGGCAATATTGCCTTTCCAGAATGCCCTGAGGTAAGTGCCTGTCTTGTCTCCTTCCCACCATAGCGCATTAAGGCAGAGAAGGCAGAGATCACTAGATTCTTTCAGAAACCGAAGACTCCGCAGGCTCCCAAGGTGAGTGCTGCCTCAGCTCTATTCTAGGCACAGTTGACTCTTGCTGGGTTTTTAATACTGTGAGTTTGCCCCCATTCACCCTGCTTTTTGAGATCATCTCTTAGAGCCTTGTACCTACAAATTGTCTATAAATTGACTGGCCAGCAAGCAGGAGGAGGGCTCTGTCTGTGCCACTCCAGTGCCAGAGTTACCCACTGTGCTAGGCTCAGGGTTTTATGTGATTGCTACCTTGGACGGCAGCATTGTACTGACAACACATCTTCCTAGCCTTGCTCTAGGACCACTGAATACATTCCTGTCAGGGTTCAAGTCTGAGCTTTTTCTTTGCCTCCAGAAGGCTGTGGAGCCCAGCGATGCCACTCTTGGGAGCTGACCTGTGGCTGGCATGGCAGCCCTAGGAACAGAGAGGCTTGAGGTGCAGTAGAAAGTGGGTGGCTTGAGGCTGACCTTTTACCCAGCCAGCTCCCCTCACTGCCCACTCTTAGATCTCCTCTCCTGACATACTGTGTGACATCTGTTGCTCAAGCGCTGGTCCCACAGTGGCTTTAGTGGCTTGGGCTATCTTAGATCCTGGCCCCGGCATGCAAGGATCTAGCTAGCGCTGGCTGTGTTAGTCTTGAGCTCAGCATCCTTCCTCAGCCCCTGAATGCTGCAGTTTCAGGACTGAGCACATGCCAGGGGCTGAACATGGCCTTAATGTTCGCACACAATGTGCCATCCCCATCACCTGTCCAGTACGAGCACAGCATAGTGCTATGGATTCCAATGGCAATTCCCTGAGATTGTCTGGAAATGGCCTTGTTTATGGGGAAGGAACACTATGGTGACCCTGGCCAGCTTCACCATGTGAGAACTGAGGTGGAAGGCAGCCCCTTCCGCCATGCCATGAGTGGCAGCTACTCTTTTACCTCAGCCACCTCAGCCTGTAGGTGAATGAAGAAATGATGCTCTTGTCAGCTCAGTGAAGCATCCTGTTTCCATTTGTGAGTGCTCTGTACCTCCATCAAGTCCCCAGCTAATCAACGAATGAAGCTGGAGGCTCAACATGGTTCCAGCCATTTGGCCTGTGACCAATACCATAGCCAGAGCCAGTGACAAAACTCACTCACTTTATGGTGGAAGGAAACACTGGGGAAGGGCTTGGAGTACCCTGAGGATAGCCAGCCCTGCTGTAGCCTGCACTGTGTGGTGGCTTGCCATCTCCTGGGCTTTGTCCCTTCCTGTTCTGCTGCTGTTTTGGCTCTTGCTTGGAAAGTTTTATGTTCTGTGGCTTTGATTCTGCAGAATTAGCGAGGGTTGAGGTTTGGAGCTATGGGATGTGGCATCCAAGCTCAGGTCCTTTGCAAGAGCAACATACTTTTAATCCATGAAGTGAACGTTACGGAGTGAGGGAGGATGTGACTACACACGATATAACACATGTGTAGCTAAGAATGAATTAAAGGAGTCAGTTCTTAGAATGTGTGGGTTCTGGGGATTGAACTCAGGTCGTCAGGTTTGGCAGCAAGCACCTTTACCCTGAGATGTTTTGTTGGCTCCTGGTTTGTCTCTTTCTTTATTATTTATTATTGTATCTGTGTATGCTTCGGCAGAGGTCAGGGGACAACATTCTGTAGTCATTTTTTTCCTTTTATCACAGACAGGTTATCAGAGTTGAACTCCCGGTCACAAGGCATGGGTGATGAGCTTTTGACCTGCCAAGCCACACTGTTAGCCCTTGTATATTAATTAGATCTGCATTCTGCCTGGTGGTCTGGCCTGTCCCTTGATAGGAGCACTGGGATTTCAGGTGGTCAGCTGGGCTATGACTTACATCTTGAATATCCCTAATGCTACATGAGTTTCCTGGTCCTGGGGGACCAGTTGCTACTTCTCTGACTCAGAGCTTTGGAAAGCCAGGGGAAGCTCTGGGATGTACTAGTAGGGTCTGGTTGCCCTCTTAAGAGGCCCTAAGGCCAGGTTTGGGTGGCATGAGTTTTAGGGGTTCCCAGCCTCTGTTGTATGCCCACTAGGGAGATCACCAGCTAAACAGCTAGGCTATGTACAAAGTGCAACCAACATAGCTATCAGAAAAACTTGAGAATACACAGCTAATGGTAGAGTGAATGGTCCAGCCAACAGGGCATATGGCTGGACACAGGCCTTTTTGAGGACTCTTGTGTTTTCACTCATAGAACAAATGAACTGGCTCTGAGCCCTGCCACATGCTGTCCTTGGGGCCTGAACTGCTCCTTGTCTCTCATCTCACTCATCCATCCCAATCATCTAGTCATTCAGCTCACACAGAAACTGGTTTTCTAGAGCTCAGTGAGTTTAACAAACATTTCAGACAATGTGCAGAACAAGAGACGCACACACATACACATAACAAAATAAATGGAGATTTTCCTCTTAACAGATTTTTGTTTTTCTTTCTATGGGTGTTTTGCCTGCGTATATGTCTTATCTACCACGTGCATACAGTGTCACAGAGAACACAAGAGGACTTCTGGAAGAGCAGCCAGTACTTTTAACTACTGAGCCATCTCTCCAATCCCTAAGTAAATAAACTGTTTAAAAAAAAAAAAAAAACAAGCAGGAAACCAAAATCTAGAAAATTGTCAGTTTAAGGCCAACCCAGGCTATATATAAGGCTGGGTCTCCACAAGTAGGGTTAAAGCTGCCGAGGTGGAGGTAGCTCTGAAGTGGCTTTGTTTGAAATCCATTCCTATCACTCCAAAGAAGGAAGACTCTGGAGTCTTCCAGCTCCCATTCAGCTCCCTTTGGCTACCATGCAACAGTGCACCAGGGCTAGCACAACCTCTCACCTGCTGATATTGCATTGAGTTCTTCCTGTTGCAGACCCTGGCCGGCTTCTGTGGTAAGTTTGCCCCCTTTGAAATCAAAGAACACATGATGCTGGCTCCGCTGTGCCGGGCTGCCTTGGATCAAGACCTATGCGATCAGCTGGACCAGCTCCTGCAGCAGCAGAGTATGGCAAGCTCCTTTCTCAGTGACTTAAAGGGCCGGCTGCCCCTGAGATCGGGGCCCACCCAGGTCTGCGGCCATGACATAGACATCATGAACAGGTGAGAGCTAACACACCAGTCCATACAAGAGCCTGGCATGGGGCCCCATGCTGCCCTATGCTGCTGAGTCCTAGAGTCACCATCTCCCCGAGTATCAGTTTAGGTTGCATGTCATGGGGCTGTGGGGCACACCTCCTGCACCCTGGGTGCAACAGGAAGAACAGTCCTGAGCAGTTCCTGAATAGACAGGTCGCATGGCAGCCAGCCATGAGCACAGTATTGAGTATATAGTCTGATTACCAGGGATGTGGTCATCATGGAGAAGGTGGATGGTGTGCCTGAAAGGAAGAAGTTTGGCCGCATGAAGCTCCTGCAGTTCTCAGAGAACCACCGGCCTGCATACTGGGGGACGTGGAACAAGAAGACAGCAGTCATCCGTCCCCGTAACCCCTGGGCCCAAGACAAAGTAAGCCTTGGGATTGGAGTTCCTCATGGGGGTGGGCTGCTCTGTGCTATGATGCTCATGCCTTGTTCTCTCTCCAGAACCTTCTTGACTATGAGGTAGACAGTGACGATGAGTGGGAAGAGGAGGAACCTGGGGAGTCTTTGTCCCACAGTGAGGGGGTAAGTAACCCCAGTGGGGATGAATGGCATCAGCTACACCAACTACAGGAGCCAGCCATTGTACAGTTGGCCTATGTGGGGTGCGCCTGTTGATCTGGTCATTCTGGTCCTGCTTAGACTAGTGAGTGCTTACCACCCCAGCTTCCCCAGCTCAATGTTACCTATGTGGTCCTGCTGACACCAGTGTAGATGCGTCCAGATGTACTTGGCACTGAGGGTAAGCTAGGGAACATCCAGAGCCAATGTTGGGTGCTAGACAGGCTCTGCAAGCCCCTCAGAGCCTGCATGGGTGTATATGTTTACATGTGAGCCTGCATGGATGTTTATGTTTATATGTGAAACCAGACTGGCCTTAAGCTCTGACATCTGTGTTCTGTGTGCATGTGAGCTCTTTTCTTTCTCTTCAAGGATGAGGATGACGATGTTGGGGAAGATGAGGATGAGGACGATGGCTTCTTTGTGCCCCATGGG
The DNA here is from genome assembly GCA_028551405.1 of Uromys caudimaculatus. Classification (NCBI taxonomy): domain Eukaryota; kingdom Metazoa; phylum Chordata; class Mammalia; order Rodentia; family Muridae; genus Uromys; species Uromys caudimaculatus. The sequence goes on along the minus strand of CM052709.1, from coordinate 38,821,632 downwards.
TACCTATCTGAAGATGAAGGCGTGACTGAGGTGAGGGCTCCTGTCCGAGCTGGTTATAGGGTGTTGAGGTAATCAGCTGCTTTGGCTTAGGCTCTGGTTGGAGCAGGCCTGGGCTTTCTCTGCTGCAGAGTGATTGATATGCAGCCCAGCCTGCAGATTTCACCTAGAGTTCTAACAAACCCCCAAAGAAAGCACAGGCTGCCTCACAGTACCAGAAGGTCCTGTGCCCCTGCAAGCTCTTCCATAAGGGGCTGTGGAGAGCTTAAGTGGTATCCTTAAGTCCCAAGCTCCTGGTTGCAGATTTAGGGAGCCTGAACAGGATGGTCAGCCTAAGGTCAGACTGGCTGTGCCTTCTCATCTCTTTCTGGCCTTGTCATTGGGCAGCTCAGGCCCTACTAGAAGCCACATTGAGCAGGGTGTTTCTGGGATTGGGGATTTGGTCACCTGTTAACCAGGTCATTTAAGCTGTAAGGTTGGATAGGCAAAACGACTGAAATATCCTGACTCATATGATTTAGGATGTGAACTGATTTCTCAGAGTTGTCCTTCGCTGCCACATCCTCCTAGACTCTGGCACTGGCTCTCCATAGCTCAGCACCAGCGCTGCGGTGCCAGGGAGCGTGGGCATTAAACAAGGGTCTGCTCCATATCCTGCCAGGAGTGTGCGGACCCTGAGAACCACAAAGTACGTCAGAAGCTGAAGGCCAAGGAGTGGGATGAGCTCCTAGCCAAGGGCAAGCGCTTTCGTGTGCTGCAGCCTGTGCAGGTGGGATGTGTGTGGGCAGCAGAGGCAGCCCACTGCACAGGTTCCGACTTGAAGCTGCTGCAGCAGTTCACTGCATGCCTGCTGGATGTGGCATCCCCTGACGAGCCAGAACCCAAGGCCTCCAGGAGGGAAAAGAGGGACCAGCATAGTAAGTAGGGTGTGGGAGTGTCTGGGAATAGTCCCCATCAGGGTGTCCTTGATGAGGTCACAAGTCTGCAGAGCCTATGTGGGCATCCATCTACTGATAATTTGTCTGCCTGTACAACTAACAGGGCCTTCTGCTCACCTGTGTAGCAGCTTGCCCTTTTAATTTTGGGTACTGGGTACAAAATCAGGATGTGCATGAACCTAACAAGTGCTTACCACTGAGCCACTCCCCAGTCTTGCTACGCTATCCTTGACTTTTTGTTTTGTTTTTTGAGTCAGTGTCTTATATTGTGACTCAAGACAGGTCTTGAGTTTACCAGATGGCTTGCAGTGTTCTTGAACTCATGGTGATTCTCTTGCTTCCAACTCCTGAGAACTTGAATTTCAGGTGTGAGCCCCTAGGCCTAGCTCCCTTGGAGATTTTAGTAGGACCCACAGCAGAATGCTGGTTAGTTTTGAGATCTAGACCAGAGTGCAATGCCACTCCTTCTGTCCTAAACCTGGAGACACTGATTCTCCGAGTGAGCAGTGGCTGCTCAGGAGGAACATGAGGGCACACACAGCTAACCACATGGCATTGCTCAGGGCCACTGGGAAGTAAGCATGTGGCTTAGCCAGTCTTAAGCCCATGCTGAGTAGCTTTCTTTGAAGTGTGCCTTGCCAACCCTCCTTGGCAACAGTGAGGATGGGTGGGACTCTCATGGCTTCATCTAGCCCGTCTCACCCCACAGTCCTGGCCCAGTTACTTCCGCTGCTACATGGCAATGTGAATGGGAGCAAGGTGATCATCCGTGAATTCCAGGAGCAATGCCGCCGAGGCCTGCTGAGCTTCCCAAGTCCCACCCCACACCTGCAGATGCCCAACTTGGAGGATGCTGTTGCTGTGCCATCCAAGGCCAGGCTGAAGCGCCTTATCTCCGAGAACTCTGCCTATGAGAAGCGGCCCGACTTCCGTATGTGCTGGTATGTGCACCCACAGGTGCTCAGGAGCTTTGGCCAGGAGTGCCTGCCAGTGCCCTGCCAGTGGACCTATGTCACCGCCATGCCCTCAGCACCCAGAGAAGACAGTGGCAATGTTTCCACTGAGGGGCCTGGCCAGAGCACACCTATGGCACTCAAGCGGAAGCCAGCGGCCACCATGTGCATCACGCAGTTTATGAAGAAGCGGCGCTATGATGGACAGGTGAGCTGCAGAGGGCATGGGCTTTTGCTCACCTGTGCCTAGAGCAGGCTGTGTACCTGCTCAGTTTATGCCAGGTCAGAGGACAGCTTTATGGCATGGGTTTCCCCCCACTTTGACATGGGTTTCTGGTGTGTAACTTGGATTGCCAGCAATCACCTTTACCCATTGGGCTATCTAGCTGCCCTCTACAGCAGTTTTAGAGTCACAGCACTGAAAAGATGGTTGCATCTGCATGCACAGCTTCCTTCAGAGGCCACAGTTGACTGAGGGACTGGTTCTTAGTAACCTGTCGTGACTACCATCATGGTCACCTGGAGTTTCTTACCTCCCCAAGAACCTGTGCCCCACCTGTACTCCCATGCCAGCAGCCATGAATCTATCCATGTCTCTGAATGTCATAGTCAGGGTCATATAACAACCCCTTAGCCTCCTTGCTCCACAGCTCCTTCCTGAGTGGCACTTTGTGGACTATTGGGTTGCAGTGGCATAAGTGTGTGACATGACATCAGAACCCTGTGCAACTCTGCCCACTGAGGCAGTGTCAACATGTATTTTTTTCCATTGAGATGTCCTTTCTATTACTGGAAGCCCAGCTTGCTCGTGTGTGCCAGTGTCTCTGGTCTTCTGAGATTTAGGCTGGACACTGGCTCCAAGTTTTGCCTAGCGCTGGCTACCACTGTGGACTTGGTATCCATAACCCTTGGAGAGGGCCGGCTGTGATCCTGAGCATTCTGGATTCATTTAGAGCACAGAGTAGTTCACAGGTAGCTGGAAGTTGTGATCACCCCAGACTATGTATTGTGCAAGCTTTTGAGCCTTGGTTTTCCATATTTTAAGGATTTATCATGTTTTTATGGGTGTGTGTCCTCGTGTATGGAGATGTGCACATGTAAGTCTGCACATGAGCGGGCATCAGATCCTTTGCAGCTGGAGTAAAAAGCAGTTGTATGCTGCCATGTGGGTGCTGGGAACCAATTCAGTTCCTCTCCTTGAGCAGCCAGGGTTCTTAACCACTAAGCAGCAGGCCAGGCTAGCCTCAACTCTTTATCCTCCTGCCTTAGCCTCCATGTACAAGAGGCATTGAAACTGTAGAGTAACAGCTGCCTTCCCCAGACCACCAGGCTGTTTCCTCACCATGTGGTGTCACCCTGGCTGCATCTGTCTCCTCCCCAGAAGCCCATGAACTGGCCAGGGATTCCAGCAGCAGTCCCAGCTGCAGGAGCTGCTGGGATTTAGCCATCAAAAGAAACACCAATTAATCCCAGCACTTGGGAGGCAGAGGCAGAGGCAAATGGATTTCTGAGTTTGAGGCCAGCCTGGTCTACAGAGTGAGTTCCAGGACAGCCAGGGCTACACAGAGAAACCCTGTCTCGAAAAACCAAAAAAAAAAGAAAGAAAAAGAAACACCAAGAAAGTGCATGTTCAGTTGTTTCTCTGAATCCAAAGTCCAGAAGCCATTCATGTTGCTGTGGGGTACTGCCATGGGCAGTTTTGAGATTGGAACATAGCTCATCTTAGCACTGAGTTTGCAGCAATAGGCCCCAGGGTAGACAGTTTCACCAGGAATTATTGTCCAGGACAGTGTGTTGGGGGTGCATGGGTCAACATGCTGACAGGCTGTATTTTGCACAGGTTGGGTCTGGGGACATGGACGGCTTCCAGGCAGACACAGAAGAGGATGAAGAGGATGACACAGACTGTATGATCATAGATATGCCAGATGTTGGGAGTGACATGTCAGAAGCTCCCATACCTGCGCCCACACTTTGCAAGTGACAGCTGTCAAGTTGAAAGACCTGGAGGAAATTAACCTAGGTGACAGGGAGTAGTGGAGTGTAGGCACCTGAAGTACAAGACTGGTAGTAGGCATGTTCTGGGCAGTGGAAGCCATGTTTCCCCTCAGCCTTGTAGAGCTGCTGAGGGAGATGGGAATGAAGACCAGCAACAGCCTGCTCCCTGCAGCACCTGATAAGCAACCACCAGACTGAGCCTCCTACTGATTCCCATAAGAGCACTTTGTCCTACACTCCTAGGTCTGGAGTCTAGAGGAGGCCTGGACAGCTACTTCCTAACTGTAAAGACCCCAGGTCTGTGTGCTAATCTGCCCTTCTTAGTTAAGCATTATCTGATTGACAGATGCCTGCTTGGGCCTTAATCACAGCACTTGCTGTGGGCAGACATCTGCTATATGAATTGTGCCAAGGATGATGTGGCTGCTGTGCAGACTCTGGGCAAATGTGGACATGTATAAACATACTCTACCCGAGCCCCATATGTCTTGTCTCTACTATCATATTACACCCATACATGGCCTTCCACCTGTCCTGGGTCCAGTCCAAGCTTGCTAGGGTGCAGGTAGGAAAGAAACACCCAGGGGCCTCAAGAGTGCTTGGTTGACTTGTACGTAGGACAGGATTCACACTGCCAGCCCTTCAACGGCCATGATGCTATGGCTGATGAAACACTGGGAGGCTGAGTTTAAATAGCCTGTTTATTTGGGGTTTATAACTTAGGAATTACAGCTCCATGCTGCCAGCTGCCTCCATCCAGGGCCTGAGGTTCCTGCCCATACTATGCATCTGCTCTGTCACGGAGCTGTCCATCCCACCTGTGCTGCATTCCAAGATGGCACCAGAGGGTCAAGGCTCCACACACCTCAAGCCTGTCCCTTCAGCCCACAAAGAATTCAGCTCCAGAGATGGGACCTTGTTCCCAACTCTACTGCTCCTAGTGTCCTTTCTTTCCTATTGCTGGGGGCTCACAGGGAAAGGAACAGGTTTGGGAACAGCATGAGACTGAAGCCACAGTGGGCCAAGCCTGCATTTATTCAGGACAGTTGCTCGATCGCTGCAAGCAGCTCAGGCCTCAAGACAGATTTTGCTGGCTCAGCTCCTGCTGCCTTTATGTCCTCCAACACTGAAGCATCCCAGGAGAAGGTCAGCAGGGCAGAGGGTACCTGCAAGGCAGGCAGAATGTCACCTGGGATGTAACACCTGTCCTCATGCCACCTTCACCACTATACAGATCCCTTCAGTTAGCTCTTCAAAGGTACTCTCCCCATCTTACAGGATGAAAACCAAGGCACTGAGACAATATAAGCCCACCAAAGGTGACAGCATCTCCACACACCCTGGCAGTGGGAATTTGGTCCAAAATGCTGGACCCTGCCATTCAGTGTCAGGGGTCTCTCAAAGGGGGTGATCCCATGAGCACAGCCCCAGCTCACCAGCCCGCATTCATTCAAGGCCAGGGCCTCATTCTCCTCCAGCTTCTGCCCACCAGAGGCCCTCAGCTCAAAGGGCAGCCAGTCGTTCTGTAGCGCCTCACGCACAAATTGGAAGAGCACAGATAATCTCTCCCGGGCATAGAAGGTACCTGCAGGACATGGCATGAGCTAGAGGTGGTGGGGCCACATCACCCACCCTGGCCTGGGGTGGTCATGCACCTTGCAGTAGACAGCCATCTGGCAGGCGCACGCGCAGAAGGGCGTAAGTATATTTGCGCAGCTCCCGCTGCTCCTCCTTCTCCCGCATGGCTTTGGTCCTGAGTGAGCTCAGTCGCTCCACTGCCTCTGTTCTGCGAGGGGAAGAGTGTGACTAGGTCTCCCAAACTATTGCCCCATGAACTGCCCCCTCATGTGGGCCTACCTGAGCCTTTGCTCGCGCTTCACCTCCTCAGCTGTGAGGCTGAAGAAATCTGAGGGGAGCTCAAAATGTGAGGCCAGGGCTGAGGGGCGGAAGACTCGGAGCTGCCGATCCAGAGTGGCCCGCACAGGCTCCGCGCCCAGCAGCTGCTGCTTGTGCTGCTCCAGGTTCTGCGGCTGCGCTCGTGCATCCTCACTCAGGACATAGAACTCTTCCTGACCCTCTGCAGAGGTGTCAGAGCACAGCTGTCTTCGTGTCCCGAATGCCACCCCTGCCCCCTCCCACCTGCCTGGCCGTCCTCTCACCCTGATCCGGCACAGGCAGGGTCACCTTCTTGAAACCAATGGCTTCAAAGAACTCGTGGCTCCCCTCAAGGCAGTTGATGCGCTCCTGGGGATGAAGCACACATAGGTCACCCAGGTTGAAGGGCCAGGACCTACCACCACTGAGACTGATGCCAAGTAGCCCCCACTGGCACCCATTGGTCTTCAACAGGCTGAAGACCTAACAGCTAGTGAATGGTTCTGGGAATGATGTCCCCATAATGGCTCTGCAGTTGGAGAGGTTGCACTCACAAGCCTCATGTCTGCATTTGTAGGATAAATGTGGAGGGTGACTTCTGAAAAGTATTCAAATTAAAGAGAGGCCACTCCAAGGAGCCAGGTCTCCAATCCCAGTGAGTGAGTTTCAGTCACAGACCCAACACTACTGTGGTCTTGAAGGTCAAGATCCTATACTCAAAAAAATTCAAAGAATAGGGCTGGTGAAACGGCTAGGTAAGTAAAGTGCCACCAAGCGTGATGCCTGTGCCAGGACCCATGTGGAAGGAGAGCCTACTCCCCGGGTTTTCTTTCTTCCACACATGAAGTGACTCATGGCCCACCTATATATTAAATGCATGTATGAAAAGAGAGAGGGGTAATGGGCTCCATGCCTGTACCCTAGCACCTTAGAAGCTGGGTGATTTCTGAGCTGACCCCCAGTACTGGGTCAGGTTGGACTATAGATAGTGAGACCTGGTCTCAGCAATCACCAAAGTGGCCGGGCAGTGGTGGCACATGCACACCTTTAACCCCAGCACTTGGGAGGCAGAGGCAGGTGGATTTCTGAGTTCAAGGCCAGCCTGGTCTACAGAGGGAGTTCCAGGATAGCTAAGGCTACACAGAGAAACCCTGTCTCGAAAAACCAAAAAAAAAAAAAAAAAAAAAAAAAATTCACCAAAGTAAAGCAGACAAAAATCCAGGCAAGGCATGACACCCACCCCATGCCCAGTGACCTGAGGACAGCCATAGCAGCTACCTGGAACACCTTGTTCTGCAGTTTGATTTTCTGGTACTTTTCTTCCTCTGGGTGCAAATGGATGTTGTCCAGATACCTGTGGAGGCAGAAAGGGGAGAGCCACCCAGGGAACCACCTGACTTAACTGTTTTTACACTCAGGTCCTCACACAGCCAGGGTGAGCCTGGTGCCCAAAACACAGGGAGCCTACACTATAGCCCCCAGTGCTCAGATCCCTTGGGTAAACAGGCTCACTTACTTGGCGATAGTATCCACACCCAGCTTCACTCGGTCCCGGTCTCTATTGAATGTATGTATCTTCATGATGGAGGCAGCCACAGGGTCCGTGGAAAAGTGCTGGGGGAGAGGAGGGCATGCTGAGGGCCCCATAAGACTTCTGGGGAATGGGAAGAGGGATAGCAACAGCATCGGCTCTCAGGCCAAACCAGCCATAAGTGTCTGATAGAGGACAAAGAGCATGCATGCCTCTTCCAGGGTGAGGAAAAGGCCAAGCAGGAAGAGGAGACAAGCACATCCCTTTGGGATTTCTGGGGCCCTTGTGGCCATATAGCTGTGCCTTATGTGCTGGCTTTAGAACCACAGCACCTGGCTGAGGTCCCTATGGCCACCTCCCAAGTGCTGAAGCTAAGACCAAGGAAGGCAAAATGGGTGTCAGGTAGCAGAGAGGGACACAAGCCTGTCATTAACATCAGCAAATCAGAATGGCTGGTATGATGCTGGAACCCAGGAAGGCACCCTAGTGAGGCTGGGGGACAAGGCAGCATTGGGATAAGGCTATAGTCAGAAGACCAATTGGGGAAATCCAGACAGTTCCCATGAGGATAAAGCTACAAGCCAAAGGATGTGAGACCTCTAACAGCTGAGGAAGACAAAACTGGAGCCTCCATTAGGGACCACCCTTCTCAACCTGAATTTAGATCAGCAAATCTTACACCAGAGCTCAGGACAGGAATGCGCACACCTGAAGCCACCAAGCATTGTCAAAGGTAGGTGCAGGTATGCACCCCCCCCCCCTTTTTAAAGACTTATTAGGGGCTGGAGAGGTGGCTCAGCCATTAAGAGCACTGACTGCTCTTCCAGACGTTCTGAGTTCAATTCTCAGCCACTACATGGTGGCTCACAACCATCTGTAATAGGCTCTGATGCCCTCTTCTGGTGTGCATGAAGGCAGCTATATAAAATAAACAAATCTTTTTTTTCTTAAAGAATTTTTTTTATTTTTTTGGTTTTTTGAGACAGGGTTTCTCTGTGTAGCCCTGGCTGTCCTGGAACTCCCTCTGTAGACCAGGCTGGTCTCGAACTCAGAAATCCACCTGCCTCTGCCTCCCAAGTGCTGGGATTAAAGGCGTGCGCCACCACTGCCCAGCTGAATTATTTATTTTATGTATATAAGTACATTGTAGCTGTCTTCAGACACACCAGAAGAGGATATCTGATCACTTTACAGATGGCTGTGAACCACCATGTGGTTGCTGGGAATTGAACTCAGGACCTCTGGAAGAACAGTGTTCTTAACTGCTGAGCCATCTCTCTAGCCCAGTACATGTCCTCTTACTCCCAGTTTTCTTTTGTGTAGCATAGGCTGGCCCAAGGTTCACAATCCTGCTTCAGCAGGAAAACGGGAATGTACCACATCTGACTTATATTTTCTGAGTCTCCCATAATCTCTGCCTTGTGAGGATGGGACAGAAACCTTGCCAGGTACAGTAGTCTGAATAAGATGGCTCTGACAGGCTCATATATTGGTATGTTTAGTCATTGGGGAGTAGCACTATTTAAAAGGATTAGAGGGATTAGGAGGTGTGGCCTTGCTGGAAGTGTGTCACTGGAAGGTGGGCTTTGGGGTTTAAAAAGCCCATGGCAGGCCATGTCTGTCTCATCTCTGTCACATCAGGATGTGTGGAGTTCAGCTATTCCAGTTCAGCACCTGCCTGCCTACTGCCATGCTCTCTAACAGAACAAACAAAACCTCTGAAACTAAGCTAGCCCCAATTACTTTTTTTTTTTTTTTTTTTTTTTTTTTAGGAATTGCCTTGTCCGTGGTGTCTCTTCACTGAAATAGAATAGTAGGAAGTGACTAAGACACCAGGCTTGATGGGCATGCATCCAGTAGCTGGAGCACAGGCCACTCACCGACAGGATGGCCTGCTTGATGTGGGCATCCCGCTGGTCCCTCCTCAGGGTGACACCTGTGAGTGGACAGATGAAGAACACACCAGGCACTGCCAAGTGGGGAGAGATTTCTTCCTTGGGCTCAGGTACCTGAAGACAGAAGATAGGAGGCTCTTACAGCTGGACATATAATATAGGCCCACGGCTGTCACCCCTCCTTTCCAAGGGTCTGTCTCCTTCCCACTGCCACAGGCACAGCTCATACACATGAGGCTCTCCCTCTCCAGGCTTCAGATGCCTCCATATTGCCCCAGAACATTGGGCAGTCCCCAGCAGATATCTTACCGAGTTGGTCCCAAGAGCTCCTGGATTGTTGCTAGAGGTGGCTTCGGCCTGGAGTTCCTTTCTCACTGAGAGTAGGAAGATGTGATATGGACAGAGTAAGGACCCCAGCCTGAACCCGAGGCTCAGTCGTACCCATCACCCTCCACTGGGGGTAGGGGGGCTGGTCTGAGAGCTAGCAACCCTCCCTGCCAATGCTCCAGGAAGTAGATCCTAGTCCCTGTCTTCTCCAAGTCTCCATCCAAGCAAGAACCAATGATGTCTCCTGCCACATGGGACCCACAGCTACCCTCTGTGGACTCTTTCCCATTGGATTCAGCCCACCCCAGGTGCCACCTAGAGCAGAATTCACCCTGGTTCCGGATGGAGTCCTGAGATGTAGGGCCCCGAGCTCGGGGCTGCTTCTGTTCCAACCGGGCCAGGGCAGCAGCAGCAGCCATCTGTGCCTCGTCAGTGGGGCCCTGACGGGGCTGCCGAAGGGCCAGCTCTGGCGACTTTCCTTTGGAGGTCTTCTCCCTGGACAGACATGGGGACCCAAATTTGCAAAAAGGAGTATAGAGGAATTTTAATCAAGCAACATGGCTACTCTGACAAGTGATCACATCCAAAGATATGATGTGGGAGGAATGCAGACATGCATCAAATCGTTAATCTCTCTGGCTGGAATATAGACAAACATCAGACAAAGTATGTATCTTTAATCCCTAACAATGGAGGTAAGGTTAGTTTGAAGAAGTCATGTTTGAAAGTGGCATTTAATTGAGGAGCAGACAAAGTGACAAATCAGAGAAAGATTTGACAGAATGAGTCAGGGATAGATTATGCCCAACTCTGAGAACAGACAGCAAAGAGAGGACTTAAAAGGCAGCACAGAGAGAGTTGAAGCAGTTCAGTCAGTCAGTGCAGTTCAGAGAGGGAACCATAAGATTAGAAGAGACTGCCAGACCTAGTTTAAGCCCATGCAAAGCAATTCAGTGAGAAGTTAAGAGAAGCTAGATTGAATTAGTCAGCTTGGTAAATTATATTGTACAGATGCTAGAATATTCCTGGGATAGTTGTTAGAACATGGGAGGAAATGCTCTGGGTTCAGTCCAAGCAGTGTGTTCACACAGCTTGGGTACAGCTCTTATTACTTCATCTGAGGAAATAAAAGTGACATTTACTTTTATAGAGGTGCACAGATCACTGACACTGGACCTCCAGACACCATCCCCTCCAGTATCAACTCCTGGCCTGAGGATCCTTTGAACCTCCATGTTCCTTTCACCATGGAAGCAGCCCCACTCACTATTTGTAGCTGTACCCTGATGTGTCTACCTCCCTTCTAGCCCTGGCCTGCAGGCTCCTCCTCCTCCCACTCAGCCCCAGTCCTTGGTTGTCATGGGGCCCTTTCCCCCACATATGCCTCCTGTAGACTACTTCCTGGTAGCCTGTAGCTGTCTCCAATCTCCACCTCACCCCTTCTGGGCAGCTCCAACATGCCTTACCTCCCTCTCCAGAAAACAAAGTTCTCCAGGGCCTCCAATACTCCTGGGAGTACCCCAGCTGCCAAGGCCCCCACAGAGATCCCATCTCCTTCTCCTAGCACCCCAACTACTCAACAACAATCTGGGATTCTCTGGTTTCCACACTCCTCCAAGACCCTCCTATAACCCGCTCTCACTCCCCAACCCCTCCCAGAGTACCACACAATCTATAAAGAAGTTTACTGTCTGTCACAGACCTCCTGCCTACACCTTCTCTTAGGTCCTACCCACGCTCCGCCAAGGACAGACCTTTAGGTGGCCCTTCTTTTAACTCCACTCTGGGCATTGCCCCGCCCCTTCTCACCACCCAGGACCAAGAGTCTCCAAGCTGTGACCAACGCGCCCTGGCCACAACAGCCCACCGGGTCCGTCTACCCCTAACGCCCCGCCCTCCCGTGCTACACCACACACTGCCCTCCCCTTCTGCCCCGCCCACCACTGCTACAACGCCCCGCCCCAGGCTACGCCCTCCCGTCCTACATTCTTCGGCCCCGCCCATCTCCACGCCCCGCCCTCCCATCGGCTCCAGCTCTGCATAGCCTGGAAGGATCCCTAACACCCAACCGCCGGCCCTTTCCGCTCCCTGGCCCTCGCCCACTCCGTCAGCCAACCAGCGTCACACACCCTGCGGAATCCGTAAGCTTCTGGCCGGGCCCCGCGCTCTTGAACTTGATGTCAGCCTTCATCTCCTGAAAGAACTTCTTCATGGCGGCGGCGGCCCGGCGGCGTGGGCCGCGGGGCGGAGGGCGCAGGGCCCGGGTGGATGAGGAGCAGGCGGCCAACCACCGGAAAGAAAATATCGCGGCGACGGAAGTCCCGCCCGGCGCACGTGATAATCGCCTTGCAGCACCTCGCGGGCGGGGCGCCATCTTCCTGTCTGCGGACGCCGTTGCCGGGGCGACAGTCTCGCCTCCCTCAAGACTGCGGCAGCCGCCTGGGGAGTTTTAGCATTCAGACACTTGGCTCAGCTTGTACAAAGCTGAGTTTAATCCTCTGCAACACTTCCATCTCGTGTGGTGTGTACACTCAACAGAAAGATGGATGCTCTGGACTCAGACTTTGTAGAACACTATTTTTTATGTGAAAAACAGCCATCATCTACATCAGGGCCACTGTGACTGTGCAAGAGAGCCCAAAATCATATACTTCACTGTTGATGGTCACTTATTTAGAAGGAAGGGGGGTGGAGTGGGCCATTGGACACTCACTTAAGATTCCAGAAACTTGCCGGGCCGTGGTGGCGCACGCCTTTAATCCCAGCACTTGGGAGGCAGAGGCAGGTGGATTTCTTGAGTTCGAGGCCAGCCTGGTCTACAGAGTGAGTTCCAGGACAGCCAGGGCTACACAGAGAAACCCTGGGGAAAAAAAAGATTCCAGAAGCTCTAGCCGGGGAGGCAGAGGCAGGTAGGTTTCTGAGTTCGAGGCCAGCCTGGTCTACAGACTGAGTTCCAGGACAGTCAGGGCTACACAGAGAAACCCTGTCTCGAAAAAAAAAAAAAAAAAAAGATTCCAGACGTTCTCCTGCACCTCTTGTCTGTGTGCATGTAATTCTGCCCTAATTGCTCATGGCATTGTTGTCCCAGTGGACCATGTAACTGAAGTGGCTATGGGCAAGCTTTCATCTGTGCTGGTGTGAAACTGTCAGGGATACAGCAGCTTTGGGGCTACCCAGGCTATTAGTAATTTTATTATTTTTGCCAACCATTAGACCCCAAGATGCACAAAGCTGAATGATGGACACCCTGGTGACTTCAAAGAAACAAGCCCCATAGCTGGAGGAAAGCAGGGGAGGAGCCATTTGAATGAGAACTGTGGAAGACTAGTTTCTAAGAGTTACAGTGAGAGAGGAGTGGAACACCTTAAAGAAGGCAGCCAGGAAGTGCTCAGTAAATGTTCCAGGACACGATGTTTTAGTCCTTTTGCTGAAAAAAATTGAGCCAGATACTGGTGGCACATTCCTTTAATCCCAGCACTCAGGAGGTAGAGGCAGGCAGAACCTGGTCTACAGATTCAGTTCCAGGACAGACAGGACTATAAAAAGAAACATGCCTGGAAAAAGAAGGATTGTAGATATATGCCTTTTTTTTTTTTTTTTTTTTTTTTTTTTTGAGGCAGAGTTTTACTATGGAGACCAAGATGGCCTTGAACTCACAGAGATCTACCTGTCCCTACCTCCTGAGTACTGAGATCATAGGTATGTACCACCAAGTACCCCAATATTTATGTCCGGGCGGAGGCAGGCAGAGAACAAAGGCGGAGCTTTATTCCTGTGAGACAGGGTCTCTCCCTGAACCTAGAGCTAGGCTGGCAACAAACCCCAGCCAGCTATCCTCCCGTCTCCACCTCCCACCAGCCATCCTCCCGTCTCCACCTCCCACAATTCTAGGCAATTCTCCTGCTTCCCTCCTGAATACTAGGATGGCAGGCTTAAGTTCTCTGTCAACTTTTTAGGTCCTGAGATGTTCCTAAAGCCTAGACAGCACACCTTTATTAGTTTGTTTTCCTTTGAGATCAAATATAGATTAAAAAATAAAACCATAGGAATACAAACAGTTCTTTTTTTTTTTTTTTTTTTTCGAGATAGGGTTTCTCTGTGTAGCCCTGGCTGTCCTGGAACTCACTCTGTAGACCAGGCTGGCCTCGAAATCAGAAATCCGACTGCCTCTGCCTCCCGAGTGCTAAGATTAAAGGCGTGCACCACCACTGCCCGGCTTTCAAACAGTTCTTTATTGTGTGAGTCAGGATTCTAGTGTGGAAGCTCCAGGAATCCCAAGGACCAGACAGAGTTCAAGATAGGGAAATCACTAGCTCTCCCTGGCCCCATTGGACATGTTACATTGTAGACCCTGTTTTGAGGCACTTGGTATCCAATGTATTTTTTACTCAGCATGGAATAGTTTGTGACACTAAGTACAGTAGGTACACAATTAACACTTTGTAAATAAGAAAAATAAGCCGGGCAGTGGTGGCGCACGCCTTTAACCCCAGCACTTGGGAGGCAGAGGCAGGTGGATTTCTGAGTTCGAGGCCAGCCTGGTCTACAGAGTGAGTTCCAGGACAGCCAGGGCTACACAAAAAAAAAAAAAAAAAAAAAGAAAGAAAGAAAAAAAAAAGAAAAAAGAAAGAAAGAAAAAAGAACAAAAGAAAAGAAAAATAAGCATTGTGAGAATGGGGCTCAGAGGGTGAAGAGCTCACCTACTCTAACATGCAAAACACCCAGATTCCATCCAAGCACAGAATAAGCCCTTGGGAAATAGAGTCAGGGGATCAAAAGTCAAGTTCAGCTTTGGGTACATAGCTATTTAGAATGTAGTCTTACCACCCCACCCCACCCCCAAAAAAAAGTAGCCTGGGCTAAGATCCAGTCATAAAAATAAACAATTACTAAAACTAAGATGCAGTATAAAATTAAGTAAAATAAAAATGGCTAGTGAAATGGCTCATCGAATGAATGACTTTCCCGTAAGCCTCAGGTGAAGGAAGAGCGCTGGTGGGCTCCACAAAGCTGTCCTGACTTCTATACATACGCATGTCCACACGGAGCACACACAGATTTTAAGGCCGGGCGCGGTGGCATACATGTTTGATGCAGGACTGGGGAGGCAGAGGCAAGAATGAATACATCTGTGAGTTCGAGGCTAGCCTGGTTTACATAAGGAGTTGTGGCCCAGTGAGTACAGCAGAGTTAGACCCTGCCCCCAAATAATAAAGTTAATACAAAATGTCAAAGTATAAAGGTGCTATAAGTTTAAAATTAAAATATGTAATGTATCATAAACAACAAAAATAGAAAAACAAAATTTTAAAATAAACAAGTGAGCTCTGCTCCGCCCCCTTCTCAGCCCTGCCCGCTCTTAAGCCCCGCCCCTTCCTCCGCCAACTCCTGGCGGGAGTTTGCGGAGTTCTGTTGAACTTGTCTTCATGTCAGCCATTGGTCGAGCTGTAGCCAATGGGCTTCATAGTTGTACTGATGCCCTTCTGGAAGGCTGTCGTTAATCTGTCTTCTACGCTGATTGGTTATATTTCATCTGGAAGACTCCAATGGCCTGTTCAGTACTGTTATGTATGTTCCGCCCTCACTAGGCCCCGCCCCATCGCTGCTTGTTATTAGTTTCAGTCTTCACGGCCTCACGCGGCTCTTAAGCCACACCCCCGTTTTCTTTCTAAGTCCCACTCCGTCTCCGCGCCTAATTCATCTAATGCCCTTCACCCCGACCCGCATCCTGACTGCGAGCTACGCCAATGAACGATCCCCAACCTAAGCCCTGCTCCATCATTCCTCTCTAGGCTCCACCCTGTAGCCGCTTAAACCTTTCCTCTTTTACGTCCGACAGCCTCCGCACCACCCACTGGCTCCTAGTCCACGCCCTAGGCTTCTGCTCCGTTATCCAATCCCGTTAACTAGCTCTGATCCAACCCCTCCCTTTATTGGTCCGCGCGCGTCTCTGTGGTCATGAGCGACGGCGACGGCGGCCCATAGCCAAGGGAGGGCGGGACTTCCGGCCGTACGGAACCCAATAAGTAGACGCCGGCCGGCGGCCCGTGCGGACGCCTCCGCCCCTCAGGCGTCCGACTCCCGCCTCTGGCTTCGCCTCCCACCGCCGCCGTTGCTGCTTCCCGCGGCCTGGGCCTCCGCCGACAGCATGCCTCACGCCTTCAAGCCCGGGGACTTGGTGTTTGCCAAGATGAAGGGCTACCCGCACTGGCCGGCCCGGGTGAGGCCGCGCGTGGAGTGGACGGGCCCGGCGGAGTTGGCGGCCCGGAGCGGAGGGGCCGCGGGCGGGCGCGCGCGGGGAGGCTGGAATGGAGGCCGAGGGGAGACTGAGGAGAGGTTGGGGCTGCGGGCTCAGGTGGCTGCACTGTGGCTTTCTGGAGTTGAGGAATCTCCTTCCTCCGGTACCACAGTGCCTGGGGTCTGGAGCGTCTTCGGGGAGGTCCCTGGTCTGTGGGACTTGTGTTTCGCGGTTCCGGATCCTGGCCCTGAGACCCATGGTCCTTTGGAACTGAGGTGTGGCAGTGTTTTGGTCTGAGTAACCTGCATGGTGAGGTCCTGAGTCTCAGAGACCCACAGTCCTGCAGAGAACGTCTGTGGTGCTATCCTTGACCTCCTCCGGGACCTGTGTCACTTGGTTTGGTGTCCAGGGCCTCGGAGACCAATGTACCAGAGTTGAGAAATGCCTTTAGGGGATCCTAGGACCGTGGAGCCTGAGGGGTGTAGTGGGGCTCCAAGCGTGTATGGGCACCTTGGGATTGGAGTGGAAGGGTCAAATAATGGGAAGAGTCTTTCCCAGAGAGGCTGCGCGTGATGGATGGGGGAGCAGGATGCAGTCCCAGAGAAAGGGACCTTATCTCCATGATCTAAATGAGGGCAAGGGTTGGAAGAAAGCTTTTCTGGGGACCTGGAGTGTACATGTTTGGAGCCTGTGAGTGCGCAGGTGGTAGAATTCTGGCGCTGGCAAAAATTGGCACATACACAGGGACCCAAAGACTTCTGTGGCCCCCAGGACTTAGGACAGAGGTCACTCCAGGGCTGAAGTTAGCTGCGTCCATGTGTCAGGACTAAAGGAATTTTTGTTTGTGCAGATGGTGGCTGGCGTTGCAAGTCCTGGTGCACATGTTCAGTTGCATAGAAACAGTTTTGTTGCCTCTAAGTCTTAGTACAGAGGCTAGATTGGCTGTGTCTGCATGGCGGTGGGAGTGGAAGGCCATGCAGCAGGGAGTTGCCATGGGGGTGCCAAAGAGCAAGCTGAATAGGAACCAGCCCAGGAGGTAACTCCTAGAGGTCAGAACCAGAGGGGCCCATAGGTTCCTGAGCTGTGGGACCGTTGGGAGAAGCAGCCTGGCAGTCCTCTGCAAGGCAGGTTTGAGGATGCTTGTGCATCTGGTATCCTGCATCCAGCCACCAGGGACCATGGTATGAACTAGGAGGACCAAAGAGACGTGAGGGATGATGTTTGTGGAACAGGCCAGGGTGGATCCAGCAATCCTCTAGGAGTTGGTGAGGTGGGTGGGTAAGCCCTGGGAATCCCACTGAGAGTGGGGAGACTGAAGAGCAAAACTTTACAGTGGCCACTACCCTCACTAGTCTACCTCTGCTCTCTATGAAGCTCTTGTCCCTTCCCCCTTCCCAGCCTTCTCCAGCACTGAGAGAACAGTTCCAAGCACCTGATTGGAGGGGAAGGGGCTGCTTGCAGCCTGTGGGAAGGTGACTGACAGCTGCTGGAGCCCATGGGCTTTCACAAAGAGGGTGGGACTTCCGGGATGCTCTGGGCCTAACTCCTTCGCCCCCCCCCCCCCCCCCCAATCTTTTTCATCCCTGGAGCTGCCAGATTTACCTCTAGGACAGGAACAGACCGGGCCTTTTTTCCAGGAGGCGCAGTCATTGGCGAGTCCCGGGAGTGGGGAAAAGCTGAACGTAGGCCCACCCCCGGGGAGCTTCAGGGAACCGTACTGGGCCTGATTCGGCTTAAGTACCTGTATGGGGGGGCCCAGCTTTCTTCTTGGTGGAAAGAGAATCACTGTGGGTGGCAGACGGGTTAGCAGGGTGCACTTAAGTGCAGGTTTTATGGCCAGGGTTGTGCTCACCTTCAATCCCAATCCCCATTGCTTAGGAGACAGAGACAAGTCCCTGGCCACCTTTGTCTACATAGTTTGAGGACAGCCAGGCTACATAGTGAGACTGTCTTAAAAAAAAAAAAAAATCCAAATTAAGTTAAAGAGATAGTTTATAGCTTAGAGGACCTGAGTTCAGATCTCCAGACTTCTGTTTGGAAGGTGCTGTGTTTCCCCATGGTGTGCTTCTCCCCCCCCCCCCCCCAAAGTAACTGGATGGTTTTCTGGGTCTGGATAAAGCTGCCTCTTGGCCTTCACCTGAAGCCCTCTGACCAGCCTGCCTCTCACTACAGATTGATGACATTGCTGATGGTGCTGTGAAGCCCCCACCCAACAAATACCCCATCTTCTTCTTTGGAACGCATGAAACGTAAGTGTCCCCTTCAGGTTTTCGGTGTTCATCCACAGACTGGCTTCTTTCCCAGGGTGGCCTGGCTCACCTGGAACTGGCCTATGGTTCTTACCTCCAGGGCCTTCCTGGGACCCAAGGACCTGTTCCCCTATGACAAGTGCAAGGACAAGTACGGAAAGCCCAACAAGAGGAAAGGCTTCAATGAGGGACTCTGGGAGATCCAGAACAACCCCCACGCCAGCTACAGTGCACCCCCGGTGAGTGCCTGGGCACAAGTGGGCAGTGGGGCATCTATAGGCTCCTGGGAGCAGGGCTTCCTCAGAAACTTCCAAGATGGTTTCTCTTTTCCTTCAGTACTATAGATGCTGTGGATCGGATCTTTCTTTGGGGTGTATTGCTGGGCCCTATAGAACGCTTAGCAGAATCATAGGTCTGCTCACTCCACTGCAGGAACTCCCCAGGTCATTACCACATATGTCTCTAGATACCACCCAGTGTCCACTAGGTGGGGACCATCATCTAAGGATGAGCCTGAATTCTGAACAGGGTGTTGCAAGTCTGGTAGATGCTTCTCGAAGGTAAAAGACTTCCTGTAACTAGTGCCCTCCTCTGCCTGGGACTCTCAGCTATGGATTGGGTAGAATAAGCAGTTGTTTGTGAATGTGAGAACTCCTGGTCAGAGAGTAGAAATAATGTCAAGAGCCTGTCTGGAAATTCCTGGGGAGAAAAGAAATTTAGAAAAGTTGAAGAGAGGGGCTAGTGAAACTCAGCAGCTGCTTGCCCTCCATGCCTGATGACCTGAGCACCTTCCCCAATCCTCACATGGTGGGAAGGGAGCTGTCTCCTGTATGTTACTCTCTGGCCTCCCTCCACACATGCCCACACTAAGCAAATATAATTTCTAAAATTTAAAATTAGAAGTTGAAATCAATAGAAAGCCACCGTGGAAGGCTGGAAAGGGTTGCCTATGTGGGTGTTGTAGATGAGATGAGAGTAGAGGGTATTGGGCTGGGTAGAGTCCTTCATTCTGCTTTCAGTCCTGCTTTGGAGTGCTGGTGGTGTTTCTTTGCATGTATATGGTGTATGCATGTCCACATGTATGCATATCTTTGCAGGCTGGAGGTTGACATCAGTGTCTTTCTTGATCCCTCTCCACCTTACATATTGAGCCACAGTTTCATGAACCCCTAGCTTACTCAGTTGGCTGAATTAGCTCAAAGGATACCCTGTTTGTGTCCTGTGCACCTGGGCTCACAACTGGGCTGCCTGGCATCTCTGGGAATGCCAGGAACATTAATCTTGGTGCTTTTGTGTGTCCTTTGTTGGCTAAGCTGTTGCCTCAGTCCCTGCTCTGGAGGTTTTAATGAGAAGTGGCAGAGTAGTGAAAACTTGGGAGGGATGCTCATCCAGTTGGGAGGTGGTCAAAGGGAGCCATCACAACAACCCAAAACCCAGTGTTGGTGAAGAAGGTCACCTGGGTTTGTTGATGGTGAGCAAAGCAGGAGTTGATGAGTGTCGGTCTCAACCCTGGCTTTACTGGTAGAAATTGGGAGTCTTCTCATAGAATCTGATCATGGTTGGACCTTGAAATCTTGAGGTAGTCAGGTGCCTCTCTTTCCCTAACTGGCTCATGCAGAAAGAAGTCTCCCAGGGAAACAGCAGACACAGTTGTGTTGACACCTGCCAAGACAAGCATCAGGCACTGATCTGGACCCAGTCCTGGCCTTGAGTATGCAGTCAAAAATGTTCACACAGCAGGTGTCTCCCAAGCACTTCTGGTTTGGCCGCCTTTGTTGAGAGGCTGGGAACATGCACTGTATGCCAGTGACAGTTTACTTCTGTCTTCTGTACCATATGTGGAGAGTGGAGTAGCTCTTGGTGTGTCTCTCCTGGACTGTGCTTGGGCAGGGATCCTGTCATGATCTCTGCTGGCACTAGTTTGAATGCTCTCTGGTTACACATCTGAGCCTGTTGCCTGCTGGTGAATCATCACTGTACTTAATATTTATTGGACACCAATGGCTTGTGGGCACCATGCAGACAACTGCAGCCCTCAAGGAATCAAAACTCAAACATCAAGTGCTGGAGCCATCCATCCATCCACATACCTCTGAGACAGAGTGGCTGAAAGCTCTGAGAGCCCCTGGCTGCCCTGTGGTTCCATGACCTAGTGTGCCCTTAAGGGGACATGAGTGTGGACTGTAGATGGATCTGTCATGCCAGCATTCAGAAATGCTGAGACAAGAGGCTCTCTTGGGTTAGAGTACAGGGTCAGCCTGGGCTATACATAGTGATACTTTGAGTCAAACAAATAGGAAAGAGGGGTATAATTCTCGGGCCACCCTGGAGGGGTCCTTCCAAGCATTGTCAAGATAGATACTTTTGACAGACAGTGTATACACAGGCCTTCAGAAGCATGATTTTATGGGAAACCAAGTGTAGTGACAATTCCGGAATTTTGCTTTCTGTAAAAAAACACAGAAATGGTTTTGCCTGCTGCAAATAGTCTCTGCGATTGTGTGATATTTGGAATTCTGGGAACTTTTTAGAGGTTATATATAAATGCTAGGGTCCCAAGAGGTGGAGTTGGTAGCTGTTGGGTGGTAGTGGTGGTGGGGAGTTGGTTGCAGTTTTTAGTAGTCTTGCTCAAAGAAGAAACATGAAAGAAAGTAGATTCAGGGATCCCCCCCCCATCCTTGTTTCTCTCCTATCTAGTAATAGGGGATGAAACTGGGGGTGGGGGAGATAAAGGGTGGGAAAAAGAAGAACCCACAAAGTAGTAAAAGACTAGCTACAGTTGAGGTGTCTCTTTTCCCTAAAATTTTAGCTTAATTTTACAAGTCAGACAGGAATACAGACTTTACATTCAGAAAGAGTATTGTTCTGTGGGGAGCCATCCTGCTGCAGTGCCTTTCTGCCTCACTGAAAACCACACAAAGCTTTTTTTTTTTCTTAAGATGTATTCAGCCAGGCAATGGTGGCACGCGCCTTTAATGCCAGCACTTGGGAGGCAGAGGTAGGCAGATTTCTGAGTTCGATGCCAGCCTGGTCTACAGAGTGAGTTCCAGGACAGCCAGGGCTACACAGAGAAACCCTGTCTTGAAAAACCAAAAAAAAAAAAAAAAAAAGTATTCATTTTTATTTTATGTGTATGGGTGTTTGTTTTGCCTGCATGTATATAAGTGCACTGTGTGCATGCCTAATTGCCTGAGGAGGCCAAAAGAGGCTGCCAGATCCCCTGGCACTGGAGTTATCAGACAGCATGTGTGTCCTAGGTTTGTTTTGATGTGAGTGTTGTTTTGTTTTTTGTTTCTCATTTTCCTTTATGACACATTTTCCCCAATTTAAGAAGTTCTTTGAGAATATACCATCAGCCTTAATCAGAGAATAAACAGACCGGATTCACCTGTTCTGTGATTGGCCCTGAAGAGAGCATATGTTTAAACTGGTTGTTAAACCTACCTCTGACTTCGTCTCAGCCACATTCATTTGCATGCACACATGGTTCTCGGAACCAGTGATGTGTTTGCTCACAGAGTGTTCCATGGGATGTATAGGTCCACGAACTCACTAGCATTGTTCTCTATGTTGAGGTCTTGCATGCCCACTCTAGGTCCAGTGAGAGTACAGAACAAAGGGGCTGGTCCCCTGGCAGCAGTACTGGGCTAAGTGCTGGGACTGAACCAAGGTTCTGTGCAAGAGTGCCAGTGTTCATAACCCTTCAGCAGTCTCTTCATCCCCCGCTTTCTGTTGATTCTGAGCTTTACTCACTCAGCAGAGATCCTGACAGTTGGTTCATGCTAACAGACCAACCAGCCTCCAGCTTTCTGGGGGAATTGTTTGTGTGTATGATGTATGCACATGTGGAGGAAGCCAGAACAGAATATGGGTATCTTCCTCTGTGACTTTCCACTGTTGCTGAAACAGGGCTCTCTGCACTAGAAGCTTGTAGTCTTGACTGGGCTGGCTGCTTGGTAAGCTCTTGGGAGATACCTGTCTTGATCACAAACCCTCACAGTTATGACACTTAGATCCTCGTGGTTCCTGAGGAGGGGCTTTTATCCACAGAGCCCTCTCTTCAAACCATTTTGGGTGGTTTGGTTTGGTTTGGTTTTAGTTTTGGTTTTCGTTTTGAGACAGGGTCTTATGTAGTCCAGGCTAACCTCAAATTCACTAGCAGATGATGGCTTTGAAATCCTGATCCTCCTGCCTCCACTTTCCGAGGGCTAAGATGACCAGCATGTGTGACCATCATTCTCCCAGCATTAATCTGTCTCTTCCTTCTCACAGCCAAGATGTCAGATGGTCACTGCATGCTTGAGACCATCAAGACTTTCAGCCCTGCTGTGGTCCTCAGTGGGGAGTCCTTTATTATATGGCTAGATACCCCAAACTGTTTGCTTGGGCTCTGACACCACTCAGACTTAGACTAAGCCATTCAACTGTAGTGTTTTTTGCTGGTTTGTTGGTTGGTTGGTTGGTTGGTTGGTTGGTTGGTTGGTTGGTTGGTTTACATGCATGTTTTTAGTTACATGCATGTGTGCTTGGGTGCACTTCTGAAGGTCAGAGAACAACTGTGGAAGTTTTATGTTCTTCTACATGTGGGTTCTAGGGATCAAACTTAGCTTAGGCTTGACAGCAAGCACCTTTACCAACTGAGCCCTTTCACTGGCCTCAGTAGTGTTTTTGCAGGTGGGACAGGCTAACTCTCTGGTAGGACTCTTTTTTTTTTTTTTTAACCAGAAGAGCCCAAGCAGTGCCTTGACTTGTGTCAAGCTTGTGCCTATCCTGCCTCAGCCTCCCAAGCATAAGGTTACAGGTGTGAGACCCGTAGACATTCATGGCTGTGAACTGGTGATTAAAGGGGTCCCTCTTATCTAGAGAGATGGCTCAATTGGTAAAATGGTTGTCATGAAATCAGGAGAACCCAAAGCCAGCACCAGATGTGGTGCATGCTTGATTTCTGTACTGGAGAGACAGGAATAGGGGATCCTTTGAGCTCCTGCCCAGCTAGCCTCAACTCAGTGAGCTCTAAGCACTGCAGCCTTGCCTCAGAAAGCAAGGTGGCCCACTCCTAAGTGGCAACAGTTGAGCTTGGCCCATTCTAGGCACACCTATTTTTCATCATTGATGTTCAGTTACTTTTTGGTTATGATTTATGCAAACACATACATATAAGTTGATATCAGAGGACAATTTGTAGTGGTTGGTTCTTTCTACCATGTGGGTCTTGAGGATCAAACTTCGGGTGATCAGACTTGGTGGCAAGCACCTTTACCCAATGAGCCATATCACTAGTCTTGTAATATTTTTGTCTTCTTACCATGCACCCCAGGCTGAACTCAAAGTTGGGAACCTCAGTTCAGCCTCTGATGCTGGGATGAGGAACAGGAATCCCAGGGTTGGCTTCTGTCCGGAGCTCTCAAGCTAGTTAGCAACACAATGAGCTGGGTACAGAGGGCAGACTCCTGGTGCTGGGCATCCTTTCCTTCCGACTAGCACCTAAGCCCACAGGCTGCTGGAAAAGAGAAGCCTGGTGTAGAGGCACTACTGCTGATGGGGAGTACCATCAAGCCCTGGGTCTCTACCACACCTACATGCTGCTTGCCTCTATGTCCTGCTAGACCCCCCAGGGTTAAGGGCAGTGTACAGTCAGTACTCAGTGAACAATGGGCATAGCCACTGTGATGAGACACCATAACCAAAAGCAACTTGGAGAGGAAAGGGTTTATTCAGCTTACACTTCCACATCACTGTTTATCATGGAAGGAAGTTGCGTCAGGAACTCAAACAGGGCAGGATCCTGGAGGTAGAAGCTGATATAGAGGCCATGGAGGGTGCTGCCTACTGGCTTGCTCAGCCTGCTTTCTTGCAGAACGGAGGACCACCAGCTCAGGGATGGCACCACCCACGGTGGGCTGGACCCTCCCACATCAATCACTAATTAAGAAAATACCCTACAGGCTTGCCTACAGTTAGATCTTATGGAGGCATTTTCTCAATTGAGGCTCACATAGACATAAAACTAGCTATGACACTACCCTCCAGGATACACAGCTGGGCTGGATTGTGCAGCTATGGTCCCTTCTTTTCCAGACTGACACTGAACACTTTCTATTTTTTAAGTTTTAAAACAAGGTCTCATTATGTAGCCCAGGCTGGCCTGGAACTCACAATTCTCCTGCCCCAGCCTCCTGTGTACTAGGATGACAGTTACATGCCATGATGCTCAGCTTCGAGGAACAATGCTGCTGTTGTCCTGTTGTATTGGAGACAGGGTCTTGTGGCACATGCACACCAATGTGCAGGTGTAGAGGTGAGAGGACAACCTCTGTGTCAGTCCTCCCTTTCCACCTTACTTGAGGCATGGTCTCTTGTTCTGTGTAGGCCAGGCTGTCTGTCAGCTCCCGGAGATTCTCCTGTTTCAGTAGGCATGCCCTGATTACAGCCGCACACAATATGTTTAGCTTTCATGTGGGTTCTGAGGGTTTGAACTCCAGTCCTCATACTTCCACAGCAAACACTTCTCTCCAACCCCATCCCCCTATGGCATCTGTCCATTGTCCAGACTTCAAGGCCACAGTAGGCCTGTGCCTGTGCTGCAGGTCTCTTGCTGATTTACTCAGTTGCGTTGCTGATGTAGGACCTCTCTGGCTGTGTCCAGATGTGTCCCACACTGTCATCCATGAACAACAGTGATTCTCCATGGTGTGATGTTGCCTTGTTCTTCCATGAAAGCTACTTGGCATTGTCTAGGAAAATAAGAACCATACTGTCATTTTGGGGGGATGAGAGAAAGGGAGAGAGAACAGTCAGGGCTCTGTACCCACCTTAGGGAAGGCGGTGTCTCGAAGTCCATACAGGCCAACATTTTTCCCTTTCAGTATGTTTGGTTTAGAGTTCACCCTACTTAAGTATCACACATTTCAAAATGGTTCAAGCAGGGCTGTGTCACAGCTATTTGACCACACCAGCACTGTGAAGACAAATGTTCTCATGGAAAGGCAGGGCTGGGCCAGCACCCTGGTTTTCATTTGGTGGGGTCATTAGCCTGGGCTAAGGTCTGTGCTGAGGACTCAGCCTCTGCTGTCAGTTGGGGAAAATGCAGGACTTTATGAAGGAGGCTGGAGAGCTCCTGCCAGCCCTGCTGCCCACCCTCTTTGCCTCCCTCCCTTCTTTTCCTTCCATCACTTTTGAGACGGGATCTTACATATCCCAGGCTAGTCTCAAATTCCCTGTGTAGCTGAAGGTGACTTCAGACTGCTGATCTTACTGTCTCTGCCTCCCACATGCTAGGTAACAAATAGGTCTGGCCTGTGTTTCCATGCTGCAGTGTGAGTTTATGTGCCTGGACTCAGGGACAAGCACCTGGGAGACCTGGACGACTACTTTTTTGTTGTTGTTTGTTTGTTTGTTTGTTTGTTTGTTTTTGTTTTTTGAGACAGGGTTTCTCTGTATAGCCCTGGCTGTCCTGGAACTCACTCTGTAGACCAGGCTGGCCTCGAACTCAGAAATCCGCCTGCCTCTGCCTCCCGAGTGCTGGGATTAAAGGTGTGTGCCATTACTGCCCAGCAGGACTACTACTACTTTCTGTTCTGGCCTCCTGATTCCAGCTGCAGCTCATTTGTTCTCATGCATGCTCTTGGGATCTGCTCCATAGCCTTTTTTCTCAGCCTCTGTAAGTCCCTATCCCCTGTCCTTCATGCTCACTGCAGTCACCCCAAGGAAATATCTCTTTAAACACCAGATTCTTTTTTTTTTTTTTTTTTTTTGGTTTTTCAAGACAGAGTTTCTCTGTATAGCCCTGGCTGTCTGGAACTCACTCTATAGACCAGGCTGGCCTCGAACTCAGAAATCCACCTGCCTCTGCCTCCCAAGTGCTGGAATTAAAGGCATGCACCACCACTGCCCAGCTAAACACCAGATTCTTAAGATTTACATTTATATCTATGTGCTGTCTGGTTTTATGTCAGCTTGACACAGTAGAGTCATCTGGGAAGAGCCTCACTTGAATAGATGTCCCCAACAGATTGGCTTGTGGGCATTCTCTTGATTGATAATTGATATGGGAAGGCCCAGCTCACTATGGATGATGTCACTCTTTGGTTGGTGGTCCTGGGTGCAATAAGAAAGCAAGCTGAGCAAACCATGGTGAGCAAACCAATAAACACCACCCCTCCATGACCCCTGCATAGCTCCTGCCTTGAATTCCCGTCCTGACTTCCTGGATGATGAGCTGTAAGCTGAAATAAACCTTTCCTCTCCAAGTTCATGGTTTTGGTTATGGTTTTTTTGATCATAGCAACAGAAATAGACACATTGGTATCAGGAGTTGGGTATTGATGACAGTCATGACCATATGTTTTATGGAAGATTGTGATAGCATTTGAACTTTGGGAACTTTGGGCTGAGAAATCCATTGAGTATGCAGAGCTCAGTTGGCTGTTCTGTGGGTGCCTGGAAGATAAAAATATTGAAAGCAATGCAGATGAAGGAGGCTTGCCTTCTGAAGGTTTAGAGGGAAGTATTCAGAGTACATAAAGGATTCTTCTATTGGGCCATTCCACTAAAGTGAAACCTTTATTTTGTGAGAACAATCAATGCTGGGGCTAAGGAATCATAATGACAGAGACAGCATTGCTGAGACAAAATCTGAGAAGAGATTCTTCAGGGTTAGCACACAGAGTCTGTAGTTCAACGCATCAAACTTGCATCTTATGCTGACAGCCAAACTTAGCTATATGTAAGTCACCTAGGTGGTGCTGGTTTGAAGGCTGAAGAAGTCTTGAAGAGCTGCTGAGGCTTGGCACCAGGAGAGGCCAATGGTGAATGTGCAGCCTTAGTTGCAGTAGAAGCCCCAGGATTGAAGCCTTGGTACCATGTATCAGGGTCACAGTCCCTGAAGAGAACCCACAAGCGGCTACTGGTGAAGACACAGCCCAGTTGCAGAGACCCCAGTATTTTGGAGATGCCAGTGGCATAGGATGACCAAGAACAGCAGCAAGTGTGGAGTGGAGTGGGCCTGAGCCGACTAGGAAACAGGCTGTGTGCACTTCAGATGACAAAGCCAGGGAAGCTGCTGCCAAGGCCTTTGGAGACCAGAGTTTGAAAGTCTCTGAGTCTCTCCTGAGCTGTGCATACTAAGCTGTGCATGGTTGGACTTGGATTTTGCTTTGATTTGACTGACTGCCCTGCTTCCTCACTCCTGGAGTAAGAAAGAATGTAACTTACTTTTATCTTATTTCAGTTTATTTAATCCCACATTTGAGAGACTTTGGATATTTAGAAAAACTTTTAATTTAGAGACTGAACATTTTTATTTGTTTTTGTTGTTGGATTTTGGGGTGTGTGTGTGTGTGTGTGTGTGTGTGTTGGTTTTTTGGTTGGTTGGTTTTGGGTTTATTTGTTTTTTGAAAGTAGAATCTTACTATGAAACTCTGGGTGTCCTGGAATTTGTTACATAGACAAGGCTAGCCTCAAACTCATATAGATGCACCTAACGGAACTTGGTTGCTCCCACTTTTGTTTTTGGTTTTTCAAGACAGGGTTTCCCTGGAGAAATCTGCACCTGAGAAACAGAAACAGACAGATCTCTGTGAGTTCAAGACCAATTTGGTCTACATAATGAGTTCCAGGACAGCCAGGTCTACATAGACTCTGTCTCAAAACAAGATGCACCTGCCTCTGCCTCTGCCTCTGCCTCTGCCTCTGCCTCTGCCTCTGCCTCTTCCTCTAAGAGCTGAGATTAAAGACTTTGAGAACCACACCCTACTAAAACTAAACTTTTGAAGTGTTTGAATTTTTAAAGACTGGTACTTGTAAAGTTATTTAGTTTTATATTGTGTACTAATATTAACATACCGTGGGAAAGAAAGAAGTTCAATAGTGATGTGTTTGTGTGTCAAGTTAACAAGAGGTCGGTTGTGCTGGGTGGTTTTATATCAACACAAGCTACAGTCACTTGGGAAGAAGAAACTACCTCAATTGCGAAAATCTCCCCACAGACTAGCCTGTGGGCATGTCTTTATGCCATTCTCTTGGTTGATTATTTATGTGGGAGGGCCCTGAGTTCTATAAGAAAGCAGGCTGAGCAAGCCATGGGGAAAAAGCCAATAAGAATCACCTTCCATGGCTCCTGCATCAACTCCTGCCTCCAGATCCCTGGAGTTTCTGCTCCAGCTCCCTGGATGGTGAACAAGCTATAAGAAAAAGTAAACCCTTTTTTCCCCCAAGTTCATTTTTGTCCTTTTTTTTTCTGTTTCTTTTTTTTTATCATATCAATAGAATGTATTTGGGGATGGGAGCTACTGCATGCCATAATACCTGTGGAGGTCAGGTGACAGCTTGTGAAGTTGGTTCTCTCCTTCTACCATGTGCATCCTGAGGCTTGAACTCAGGTCACCAGGCTTGACAGCAAATGCCTTTACCAGCTTAATCCTCTCCCTGACCCTAAACACTAGATTCTTGGGCATATAACAATGAGCAGCACTCTAGAAGCAGAGGCAGGTAGATCTCTGTGAGTTCAAGGCCAGCCTGGTCCACATAGTGAATTCAGGACAACCAGGGCTACATAGAGAGATTCTGCCTTAAAACAAACAGAATGGTCAGAGCTGCACATGAGATCCAGCTGCGGGCAGCAGGAGAATAACATGTGTCCACCCTAAAGCATAAGGCAGATTCCTTCTGCAGTTTCTGTTTAACAGTGTTAGTGTGTTTGTGACTGGTGCAGCTTTCACCACAGTGTGACTGCAGCATTCTCTGCCCCACGGTGCCACAGTGCCACAGTGCCGTGCCTGAGTGCCTGCCCTTGGCATTCTGCTTTCCCACACAGATTTATGGGCTATAGACAGGCCCACACTTCAAGGACGTTATCCTGTGTAGCCCAGGCTGGCCTAGAATGACAGAATATCCAGGGAAGGCCTCGATTCTCTGCCCCCACTTGCCACACACTGGAATCTTAGGCCAACACAGTCATAGCAGTGACCATGCTTGCCATGCTCACTATCTCTGGCTGTACCATATCGTTTTCACTCCTTACTTGATGGAAGTTTTGAGTTCTTTCCTGACATGGTCTTTGAAAAGTGAACAACTGCCACCACCCTACCTCTACCCTCAGGTTGCAGTTATATGGAATTACAGTGATAGGTTCTGGATGTGGCTATGCTGGGGGAGGTCCACTATTGTCATGGCTTTTACATATCATCATAGTAGGTGCCCTGTAGTGTGTTGGATGAGTAAAGTATACTGGCTGGTTTTGTGTCAACTTGACACTAGCTGGAGTTATCACAGAGAAAGGAGTTTCAGTTGAGAAAATGCCTCCATGAGATCCAGGTGTAAGGCATTTTCTCAATTAGTGATTGGGGGGTGGGGGGACTTGTGGGTGGTACCATCTGTGGGCTGGTAGTCTTGGGTTCTATAAGAAAGCAGACTGAGCAAGCCAGGAGAAGCAAGCCAGTAAGTTACATCCCTCCATGGCCTCTGCATCAGCTCCTGCTTCCTGACCTGCTTGAGTTCCAGTCCTGACTTCCTTTAGTGATGAACAGCAGCATGGAAGAGTAAGCTGAATAAACCCTTTCCTCCCCAACTTGCATCTTGGTCATGATGTTTGTGCAGGAATAGAAACCCTGACTAAGACAATGTTTGGGGCTCACACATTTTCCCTGCATCTTGAGACTTCTTGAGCCACCTGCCCAATGGTTTCAGAGCCTCAGTAAGTTAGTATGTGAGCTGGCCACAGCCTCATCCTCAGTTTCTATCATCACTTCATTTCTCTCTACAACCCGGCCATCCCAGCCTTTTCCTTTTGCTGAGAGAACCCTTATTCCCTTGTAACACTTGTTAGTTGCATCCTGTTCTACCTCTGACTGGCCTTTCTGAGGTCCCAGGACAAATTCTTCACTTCACAGTCCTCACTGTCTTTCTAATCCCTGTGTTTAGGAGCCTTGTGTGATCCGCCTGTTCCTAGGTTCTCAGAGACCAAGTTGTAGTCAATTCATACATAGCTTGTGGTGTGGCTGAACTGTGGCTGCTGCTTGAGCAGGCATCATGAGGGTGGCAAGTTCAGCAGTACCCCCGGGGCTGGCTTCTCATAATTGTAGAACAGCTTGAAATAGAGCCAAGCCAACCTGTTCAAGCAGACCTGTCTTCCTAGCACAACTTCAAGGCCAGCACAGGCTGTACAGAGTGAATCCCAACCAGCTAGGCTTCACAGTACCCTATCTAACATAGAAAGTAAAGAGGGGCCCAGAGTTGTAGCTCCATGGGAGAGTACTTGCCCTCCATACCTGAAGCCCTGTATTCAGTTCCCAGTTGCACACATACAAGACAAACAAAACCCACAGTTCTTATTACCATTTGCTATAGTCTGCATGTTGCCTGTTCACATGACAGCTCTGTGCTACCTGCAGCATCCTCATGAGGCCAAAAGCTGTGACCTCCTTCTTGCTCAGATGGAACTAAGGCACAGAGCCACAGTGCTTGCCCCTACATCTTCCTACCTACACCATCCTACTGTCTAAGTTTCCCAACTCATGAGTGAGGTAGCCAGACCCTGAACCTGGATTCCCAGCATTGGATGCTGTTTGCCCAGTTAACATGGGGCTAGGAAGTCTGTCCTGGCCCCTTGGTGACGCAACTGTCACCCTGACTCCAGCCGGTGAGCTCCTCTGACAGTGAGGCCCCTGAAGCTGACCTGGGTGGTGGCAGCGACGCGGACAAGGACAAAGAAGCCCGGAGAGTCATGACTGTGACAGCTGTGACCACCACAGCCACCAGTGACAGGATGGAGAGCGATTCCGACTCTGACAAGAGCAGTGATCACAGTGGCCTGAAGCGGAAGACACCAGTCTTAAAGGTAGTGTGAAGAGGATAGCTACTCCAGGCCTGTCCCCTTGGTGGCCCCTTGCCATCTCCAGCCCTCTCAATAGGAATTGTTTTTGTTGTTTGTTTTAGACAGGGCCTCACTGTGTAATAGCCCAGTCAGGCCTGAAACTTGTAATCTTCCTGCCCCAGCCGCTGGGAGTGCTGAGGTTATACGTATGCACCACCACGCCTGCCTCGGTACTCATTTTTAACAAGAATTTGTAAAATTCAGATACCTTGAGGTTGATTCCTTCAGGGAATACGACTCTCAGTGGCATTTTTAATCTTTGTGTGAGTATGAGATTATGTCCACATATCTGCTTCTGTGTGTAAGAGGCCAGAGGTTGACATCAGGCATCTTCCTCAGTTGCTTTACATCTTGTATTTTGAGACAGTCTCTCCTTGCCTGCATTTGAGAGCTCACCAGTTTTACTAGGCGGCCAGCAAGCCTCCCTGGCTCTGGATTACAGATATGGGTTTGCTTTTTTATTTGTTTGGGTTTAGTTTTTTTAGGGGGGGAGCAGTTCTTATTTTCTATATCTGAGTGTTTTACCTGCACACCGGTTATGTCTGCACGCCTCATTCATTCCATGTCTGATACCCAAAGCCAGAGATGATATCTGATCTCCTGGAACAGAGTTGTGTTTGTTTTGTTTGTTTGAGACCGGTCTCACTATGTAGCCCTGGTTATCCTGGAACTTACTATGTGGATCAAGCTGGCCTCAAACTGTTATCCCAGCCTCTTCTTCCTCCTTAGTGCTATGATTAAAGGTGTGTGTAACCACTCCTAGCTTTGTAGTTACTGATGGTTGTGAGCAGCCTTGTGCTAGCTAGGAACCAAGCCTGGACCCTCTTGACAGAAGCCAGTGATCTTAAGTGCTAAGTCATTGCTCAAGCCCCAGCCCCTTTTTAAAATGTATTTTTCATCATGTATATGTAATTGTGCCTTGGGAGAGGGTGCACATGAGTGCAGGTGCCTGGGGAAACATGAGGCATCAATTTCCATAAAGCTGGAGTTATAGACAGGTGTGGGCTACCATGTGGGTGCTCTGGAACCCTGGAGCCTGTGGAGGCAACCAGTGCTCTAACCATGGAGCTATTGCTCTCACCCATGATGTAGGTTTTCCACAAGGGTCCTGATGATGATGGGACACAGGTCCTCAGGCTTGCATAGTAGATGCTTTTGCTGCTGACCCCTGTTCTTTACAGACTGTTTGACCATGTCAATGTGTACCTTTCAACCATAGTAAGCTGTACTGCCTCTTCCATAGTTTCTTCTGTGGGCCTATCAGTCCTATTGGAGTCTGCTCTCTCTGTGTCAGTCCTGCAGGGGTCTTCTGTCTGTCTGTCTGTCCGTCGGTCTATATCTCTGTGATTTTCTTTTTGATATAGAGCTTGTGACATAAAATGAGGCATTCTGAGGTACAGTCCTCACTGAAAGTTCCAGTCCCATCAGATACTATCCTCCCCAAGCCCCTAGCACTTGCCCCCCAACTTCCCTTCTCTAGTTCTAACCACTCAAAGGATAGGGAACTCCTAGGAGTGGGACCTATCATTGTGTGTGCCATTGTGTGTGGCTCATGTCATAACCCCAGAATTAAGGAGCATGAAGACACAAGGATTGCATGTTCAAGGCTACATAGGAGGGTCTCATCTAGAGCCGGGGACGTCTAGCTGCTGACCCAGCCTGACCCTGCCTTCCAGATGTCAGTCTCTAAACGAGCTAGAAAAGCCTCCAGCGACCTGGATCAGGCCAGTGTGTCCCCATCGGAAGAGGATTCTGAGAGCCCATCTGAGTCGGAGAAGACCAGTGACCAGGTGAGCAAACACTAGCCCCCAGAACAGCCTGGCATGGCAGTCAGCACCCCTGACACTCCTGTCTCTCTACCCAGGATTTTACCCCAGAGAAGAAGACAGTGGCCCGGGCGCCACGGCGGGGTCCTCTGGGAGGACGTAAGAAGAAGGTAAGGGTGCTGTGCCCCAGGTCCTGAGCAGCCACTGGCATCATGAGGGGCCTTTTATGGCAGTGATACCTGGGTACCCAGGTATGTGGTGATGCCCCTGCGACCTGTGAGTCACTGCTGCTCCTCCCAGGGGACCCCACTACCACAATTGGAAAATCAGATTCTATCTGCTGTAATGTTGTGGCATAAAGGATCATGTGTACTGCGTGTACACGTTAGGAGTGTGAGGACTTGTGCGTGTGTGGGTGAGTTTGTGTATCTGTGGCCATGTGTGTGATGTGGTCTGTGAGTGTTGCTGTGGCTTGCTGTGGGAGAAACTGGACAATATGAAGGAGAAAGCAGGCCAGGCCTTCTATGCAGATTTTTAGTGCACATCTGCCATAGGAAGCCCCTGGGCTTGGCCCTGATCCTGTTCCCCAGGAGCCACCAGGGTGCCCAGGACCCATGTTTCTGCTGTGGATGAGGCACAGAACTGTATCTCTTGGGAACTGTAGCCATCTCTGCCATTACCCTCCCACCCTGTATGGCTCCTCTTCCATTTTGGGCTCTAGCACCCCACTGGCTCTACCTGTCCCCAGAAGGTTCCGTCAGCCTCGGATTCAGACTCCAAAGCCGACTCAGATGGGGCCAAGGAGGAGCCTGTGGTTGCAGCACAACCGTCTCCATCCTCCTCCTCGTCCTCCTCATCCTCCTCCTCAGACTCAGATGTGTCTGTCAAGAAACCCCCTCGAGGCAGAAAGCCAGGTAAGGCCTGAGCCAGCCTTGATGCAGCCCTGGGAGGCCATGGAGAGAAGGTCACCCCTCCTTTTTCACAGCTGAGAAGCCACCCCCCAAGCCCCGAGGACGGAGACCAAAGCCAGAACGACCACCTTCCACCTCCAGCAGTGACAGGTGGGTGTCAGCCAGTGATACGGGGGCCACAGAGTGTGCTGGGATCCCCACTGATAGACTCTCCATCCCAGTGACAGTGACAGTGGTGAGGTGGACCGCATCAGTGAATGGAAGAGACGTGATGAGGAGCGAAGGCGCGAGCTGGAGGCTCGGAGGCGACGGGAGCAGGAAGAAGAGCTCCGGAGACTTCGAGAACAGGAGAGGGAGGAGAAGGAGCGTCGCAAGGAGCGGGCAGAGCGTGGGGGCAGCAGTGGGGAGGAGCTGGAGGACGAGGAGCCTGTGAAGAAGCGTAGCCGCAAGGCTCGGGGCCGGGGCACACCATCCTCCTCTGACTCAGAACCCGAGGGGGAGCTTGGAAAAGAGGTGTGTGGTGCCCCCTCTTCACCTGAGGCCCCCAACACCGACCCTGGGCCCCACTCTAATGAGCACTTACTGTGTACTGGGCCTCATCCAGGGTGTTGGAGATACGATGGTAACACAGAGCCCCGGACCCCAGGCCTAGAAAGTAGGGATAGCCAGTGGAGGGTCCTTCCAGAGTATATGGCTTGTCTCACATGGAGATCTGGACTTCATACCTCGTAAAGGCCAGGGAAGCCATTGCCCAAATATGCTGGGTGGGGGTGGCAGGGCCCACAGCTCCTTAGACTAAATGATGGGGATAGGGGACAAACTTCTGAGGTAGCAACCTGTCCTTTGGCTGCTCCCTATAGGGGAAGAAGTTGGCCAAGAAGTCCCAACTGCCAGGCTCAGAGTCTGCAAGGAAGCCTGGGCAGAAGGAGAAGAGAGGGCGGCCAGATGAGAAGCCACGAGCCAGGTCAGCATTTGTCCTGAGCCCTAGACCTATGAGTTTAGCCTCAGA
The DNA here is from genome assembly GCA_028551405.1 of Uromys caudimaculatus. Taxonomy (NCBI): domain Eukaryota; kingdom Metazoa; phylum Chordata; class Mammalia; order Rodentia; family Muridae; genus Uromys; species Uromys caudimaculatus. Next base: position 38,787,074 of record CM052709.1, on the reverse strand, counting down.
GCCACACCTATCCAAGGGTTCCAACCCTTGAGGCTGCAGCCTCAGAACTTTCCCTGTCCCTGCCTTGCTGTAGGAGTCTTTCCTGGACTGTGTGTGGCTGTCAGACTAGGAGCTGCTGGCCTGTAGTGGGTGGAGGCCAGCAGCAATGTCCAGAACCCCAAAGAGCAATCCATCCACTATCCACAGCATCCAGAAGCTTTAACTCAGTCTGCAAGTGGTGAAATGCAGCTCATATTTGTTCCTTAAGTGTATTACCAACTATTGCTAATCAGAGTTGCCCATGGGTGTCAGCAGTGTGGCGTGGTGGCCACACAGCAGGGGATGTGATATGCTCAATGGGCTTTTTAAAGTCAGCCAGGTGTTCCTCATCTGCACAGAAGCAGAGGAGGGCCCCAGGCCCTTGGCCTGACTGTCCTCACCTTGGGCCTCCCAAGATAGCCTGTCTGATGGGAGCCTCTCCATAGGCCTGTGAAGGTGGAGCGGACACGGAAGCGGTCAGAGGGTCTCTCATTGGATAGGAAGGGGGAGAAGAAGAAAGGTGAGCACTAGCAATGGTTCTGGGTTCCAAGGCTCCAGTGTGGACCTGTGGTGCTGAGAAGGGCTGGGCCACCTTGTACCTGGGACCAGAGCACCCTGCTCAAGCCAGCATCTCTCCTGCCCAGAACCTTCTGTAGAGGAAAGACTGCAAAAGCTGCACAGCGAGATCAAATTTGCACTGAAAGTTGACAACCCAGTAAGATGCCTGCTATGCAGCCCCACGCTGTCCTAAGATGGTGCTTTCCCTCAGCCATCTCCTTACTGATTCCTTGGAAGTCTTGGGAAACTGAGGCAGGGTCCCCTGGGTGGAGGAGTGGGTTTCATAGTATCCAGGGATTGCCTTGCAATCTCCCTGGGAACAGCAGGCAACATTCTAGGAAACAGCCTCTCCACTCTTGCCTTGCAGGATGTGAGGAGGTGTCTGAGTGCACTGGAAGAACTGGGGACCCTGCAAGTAACCTCTCAGATCCTTCAGAAGAACACAGATGTGGTAGCAACGCTGAAGAAGGTATAGCATGGGACACCAGGGCAAAGCATCTAGGAGATTGTGGTGGTGTCTAAGGGGAGGTCTCAGGGGCACAGCCATTAGCTCTGCTAAGCCTGGCCTCCTGGTGGCCAGATTCGCCGGTACAAGGCCAACAAGGATGTGATGGCGAAGGCAGCAGAGGTCTACACCCGGCTCAAATCACGGGTCCTGGGGCCGAAAGTTGAGGCTCTCCAGAAGGTGAATAAGGCTGGAGCGGAGAAGGAACGGGCAGATGTCGAGAAGATGGAGGAGCAGCCGGGGGAGCAGGCTCCCAGAGACCTGGCAGAGGATGAACCCAGCACCGGTGAGGGCTGCCTACACCAGGCCAGAGGGCAGGGGAACAGTACCATGTTTGTCCCCAGCAACCTCATTCTGGGGCGCTGGCACAGTGTCTTCGAGCTCTACTGGGTATTAGAAATGGGGTGCTGGAAGTGCTCTTTGGGCCTAGCACCTACATGCACTTGAACTGCTTGTAAGTCTGACTGCAGCTGGGTAAGGAGAGTTCTAATGAAAGGCAAGCTGTGTGTTCATAATGACCCTCTGTCTCCCTAGATCGCTCAGTACCTATGAATGGTGAGGCCACATCCCAGAAGGGGGAGAACACGGAAGACAGAGCACAGGAAGACGGGCAGGACTCGGAGGATGGCCCCAGGGGTGGCTCCTCAGAAGAGCTACATGAGTGAGTCCCTGGGACATCAGGTGCATTCCCTGCACGCTGGAGCCCTCACCCCACCTTTACCATATGCTGGGGCCAGCCAGCACTCTGATATTGGCCCATATTAGGCCACCCCAGGCTTCTAGCTGCTGGTGCTCTGGGAAAGAACTTCCTGCTGACTGTCTAGGGTTGGCCCTCCAGTAACCAACATGAGCACTGGCTACCAGACTGAGCTACAATTGGACTGGGGAGGGTCAGGAAGGCCACACAAGGCACAGGTGCCTTTGACATGAGTGTCACCCTTCCTTGGCTGCCCACCCACCCAATGGCCCCATGGCAACACCAGGCAACCATATGCTTACCAACCTTCTTTATGCCCCCAGCAGCCCACAGGACAGCTCCGACCCTGCCAGGCCTGGGAATGAGCATAAGGACCATGAGAGGACGCGGCTGGCCTCTGAGTCTGCTGATGATGACAATGAGGACAGCTGAGCTCCAGCCACTATGGCCATGGTGCCATGTCTGTCCCCAGCCTCCCAGGGAAGTGCTGCGCTGTTTGTATTTGTGGCCTGGGCTTTTCTGCCTAGTTCTGTGATTTCAATTGACATGAAATGGCTATAAAGAATTTTGTAATGAAAAAGAAACAGCTTTTATTGGCTTGGTGTCCTGATATGAAATGCAGCTAGGCTAGGGCCAGGGCACTATACCTGACATAAAGCTTAGGTGCTGGCCAACATGAGCAGTGTAGGGAGCCAGACTTGGTTCAGGGCAGGGCTCATACCCACAGGCCAGCAGAGCTCTTCCTGCAGCAAGTGGCCTGTTTTACCAGCATGCGTGAAGCAGACACTAAGGACAGCCCAACAGGAGAGGTCCATCACCAGCTGTGCAGGGACCACTAGGTGGGACCAGCATCGTGCCTCTGGGGCAGCTTGGCCTCTGGGCTGGAGTGTTGCAGTCCACACCATCCCAGCCTCTTCTCACTGTGTGGCTTTCAGCAGGGGCTTCCCCACTCTTCTGTGTTCCTGGTGGGCTCACAAGTTGGGTGCGTGCCTCTCAGTGTATCCACCTGCCTCAGTAGCCACCAATAACTGGGCATGATGTAATGAGGCTCATGCCATCTGTTGGAAGGCTTAGTTGCCGGCTGAGCCCAGTGTTTGCCAGTGGCTGAGTCTAGTGTCACCCTGATGCTGACATGGCAGAAGCACAGGTAAAGGCTCCTTGCCATCTCTATCATGGCGTTCCTTGGCCACAGCTGGCCCAGCCCTGAAGCTTATGGACATTGTTATTTTCCAAGAGTGCAGATAAAGGAGCTGGAAGGTTGAGGTCACTAGCACTGCTGGGGTTCAGGGAGGGCTGGGCTGTGGCTTGGCCTGGCAGTGAGGCAGTGCCTTCTGTTCCAGTGTCTTTATTGCTTGTATATTGGGTGCATGGGGCAAGGGAGATGAGCCATTACCTGCCCATTTCCCCATTTAGTAGTCTTCAACCCTAGGCTGCAGGCCATGTGCCTGCACGGGCCACAGCTACTCAGAGCAGTGCTAGGCCTGTCAAATCAACCCTGTTTCCATGCAATGGTATGTGTATGACTCTCATTTTCTCAGCAGAGCAGGCCTGAGTCAAGCCCACAGCAGCCTGGGATGTAATTGTGTGGCTTTGTGCAGCTCTTCTCCCTACTAAGTATCAGAAGTGGCTACAGGAGCTTACTTCAGTGTGACTGTACATTCTAGTGCATTCTAGTCCTGGGGAACAAGGATATGAGATGTCTAGTTATTAGCTAAAATCTGTGGTTGTGCTACCCAGAGTGGGGCCTATGGTGAAGTGGCACTACGCATAGAGGCAAGCTATGGGGCCTGGGGACAGGGTCAGAGCCCCAAAGATGGAAGGCCAGCCAGTGGGGACGGGCGGTGCTTCTTCACTCTGTCTGTGGGGTCTGTGTGAACAGATTTGGCAGCAGTGTGGAGGAGGGGACATTGTTTCTTGGAAATAGCAGGAGCCATGGCTGGTTTCTAATTCACATTCCGAGGACCTTCTGCTCCTGCTCAATCCAGAGCTTTGGGGAAGTACAGCCAGCTGTGATCACAGCATGGTCCCTGGGCCACCCAGCCCTCAGGTACCTACAGCTGACCACAAGGCATAGAGAAGGGTCCAACCAGCCAGCTGAGTGGAGGGCTCTGCTGCAGCTTCTCGAGCAGCTCCTCCAGGCCCTGCCATGCCTGGACCACACTAGCGCTGCTCTGGGCCAGCTGCTCCATCTGCAGCTCACTACCTGCCTCTGAAGACACAAGGCCATACAGCTTGCAGAGGCTGTGCCGTGCCTGCCCTGCCTGCTGCTGCACCTCTGGCAGGCCCTGTAGGCTGGTTGCCAGGCTGCTGTAAGCTGCATGGAGCTGATGGGCGAGGGTGCACAGCCTGTCTTGAGCCATGGAAGACCGCATCTGCAGAGGTGGAGAAAGGTAAGAACGGACAGGGCTTTCACTAGGAACAGCGGGAAGAAAGGCCCATGCCACACCCACCTCATGGCCACCAACAGCCTCCACCGTGGTGCTCAAGGTCTGGTTCCTGCACATCTTCCCACCTGGAGCCTCCATGGTCATGTCTGTCTGGAAAAAGAACCACAGGACAGGTGGTGGGCCCAGAAGGGGTGGGGGACACTCAGTGCTGTACCTGGATCTTGAGTCTAAACCTCCTCCATATGTGGTGCAGCCAAAACATAAAAGTCCCCATGAGGGCATCTGGAAGGCCAGGTGGTGGTCCTCTGTCCACTCATCTCCCACCCCACTACTGCCCTCTGCATGTCCACACAAAGTCCTCTGTCCTCTGACCACTCTCACCATGCTCTTTCCCCAGGAATCTGCCACCTTGCATCCCACCATACCTCTGACTTTCCCATATTCTCTGGGTATCTGCTTGGGGGTGGGGAGTGCTTTGCGACCAGGGGAGAGGTGGGCAGATGGCAGAGACCCAGAATATCAGGCTTCTGTGTCCGTGATGCCCAGCATAACTCTGGAGATGGGTGGGATGTTGGGGAAAGAACCGCTGCTAGAGCCCAGTCCCCCACACTACCTTTTCCCTTGGGTTCACAGATTGCAGCCACACACCCAGGTCACTAGATGATGCTGGTACATCCATGCCTCAGCTCTCTGCATGCAGGTGACTTAGCCCACTGGGCACTTGGCTGGTGACCAGTTGAAGGTGTCCAGAGTGGGGACCAGAGATGCTCTTACCATCTGGAAGGCCTCCTGGAGCTGGGTCAGTGTGGCCCTGGCTTGGAACTGGTTGTGCTGTATGTGGCTCAGGGCATGTTCAAAAGCCCGCTGGCGGAAGCTGGGAGCCAGGTCACCCAGGCGGATGTAGTAGCATCCCCGGTCGGCAGAGAGTACTCGGGGCCCTGACTCTGAGGCTGCCAGCTGAGCTGGAGGAAGACAATGAGACTCTGTCTGAAAGGTGCCTTAAGACACCCAAAATGGGCATGAGGTCTCACCAAAGCCCAGGCCCTAGGGACCCATGATGGGGAAGGGCAATGATGGGGAAGGGCAGAGGCACTCACCTTGTTCCTCAGCTGTCATGGGCTGGAAGATATCACCCAGCCCTTTCAACTCATCACGAAGTGCAGCAAAGCCTGTGGCAGCCAGCTGACCACACTCCTCCATAGACCTGGTAGCTGCGTGGGCAGATGAAGCCATCCCAGACACAAGAGTTTTGGTGGCAGCTATAGGCTCTGTGACATGCTCCAAGCCATATGTGTCTGAGAAGCTGCTGGTCTCACAGCACAGGAACTCTGTGGAAGTCAGGGTGGTCTGTCCTACCCCTTGGTTGGTGGCTCTGTCACTGCTGGGCTCATGACATGTGGTAGAATGAGAGCCAGAGAGTGAACTTGGGACTGTGTGAACACCTGTGTGGATGGCATTGGTGGCTACATTACCTGAATGAGCCAGCACGGTAGACTGTGTGTCTCTCGTGGTGTCCATGTTCTTATGAATACCTTTAGCCGTGTTCATGGCACCAGTAACCCCAGCACAGACAGTGTCCTTCATGCCTGTAAGCATATGCTTGCTGGTGTCCAAGCCTGTCTGCACTGTTCCCCTGGCCATGTTCATTGTGCCTGCAAGGCCAGCCAACATTGTAGTCTTGGTGCCTGTGAATGCTGCATTTGAAGTATCCAGGCCTCCTTGGGCAGCCCCTTTGACCACATTAATGGCTCCTGTGGCCCCAGCACAAACAGTGTCCTTTGTGTCCATCAGCATGCTCTTACTGGTATCCAGACCCATCTGTGCTGAGCCTTTAGCCACATTAACAGCCCCTGTGAGCCCTGTGGTCACTGTGTCCTTGGTGCCCATGACCACAGACTTGGTGGTGTCCAGGCCCCCCTGGGCAACTCCTTTAGCCACATTCATGGCCCCTGTGAGCCCTGTGGTCACTGTGTCCTTGGTGCCCATGACCACAGACTTGGTGGTGTCCAGGCCCCCCTGCACAGTCCCTTTAGCCACATTCATGGCCCCTGTTAGTCCTATGGTCACCATGTCCTTGGTACCTATGAGCACAGACTTGGTGGTGTCCAGGCCCCCCTGGGCAACTCCTTTGGCCATGTTAATGGCTCCTGTGGCCCCAGCACATACAGTGTCCTTGGTGCCCATGACCACAGACTTGGTGGTATCCAGGCCCCCCTGGACAGCACCTTTAGCCATGTTAATAGCTCCTGTGGCCCCAGCACATACAGTGTCCTTGGTGCCCATGACCACAGACTTGGTGGTGTCCAGGCCCCCCTGGACAGTACCTTTAGCCACATTCATGGCTCCTGTGAGCCCTGTGGTCACCGTATCCTTGGTGCCCATGACCACAGACTTGGTGGTGTCCAGGCCCCCCTGGGCAACT
>CM052709.1:38701857-38780387 GCA_028551405.1 Uromys caudimaculatus | reverse complement strand
ACATTCATGGCCCCTGTGAGCCCTGTCGTCACTGTGTCCTTGGTGCCCATGACCACAGACTTGGTGGTGTCCAGGCCCCCCTGGACAGCACCTTTAGCCATGTTAATGGCTCCTGTGGCCCCAGCATATACAGTGTCCTTGGTGCCCATGACCACAGACTTGGTGGTGTCCAGGCCACCCTGGATGGTACCTTTGGCCACATTTGCTGCACCAGTGACCCCAGCATATACATTGTCCTTTGTGCCCGTCAGCACTTTCTGGCTGGTATCCAGACCTGTCTGCACAGTCCCTTTAGCCACATTCATGGCACCTGTTAGTCCTGTGGTCACCGTGTCCTTGGTGCCTATGAGCACAGACTTGGTGGTGTCCAGGCCCCCCTGGACAGCACCTTTAGCCACGTTAATGGCTCCTGTGGCCCCAGCACATACAGTGTCCTTGGTGCCCATGACCACAGACTTGGTGGTGTCCAGGCCCCCCTGGGCAACTCCTTTGGCCACGTTAATGGCTCCTGTGGCCCCAGCACATACTGTGTCCTTTGTGCCAATCAGCACGCTCTTGCTGGTGCCAAGACCCATCTGTGCTGTGCCTTTAGCCACATTCACAGCCCCTGTGAGTCCCGTAGTCACTGTGTCCTTGGTGCCCATGACCACAGACTTGGTGGTATCTAGGCCCGTTTGCACTGTCCCTTTGGCCATGTTTGCAGCTCCCATGAGTCCTGTGGTAACTGTGTCCTTGGTATTGGTGAGGACACTCTTTGAAGTGTTCAGACCTCCCTTGACAAGACCTTTGGTCATGCCCACTGCTCCCATGACACTTCCAGACACTGCCTCCTTAGTGCCCACAAGAGCCGATTGGGTGGCACCCAGGCCACCCTGGACCATTCCTCTTGCAGTATCCATGATGCCAGCCACCCCAGAGGAGAAGCCATCTTTGCTGCTGGTCACACTGAAGCTTCCCACGTCCTTGTCCCCAGCTGCCTAATGAAGAAAGGCACAGGTCAACACCTCACAAAAGTCCCTCTATGTTGTCCGCACCTTCTGTGCACCCAGTCCTCTTGGTCCTTAGGACCTCCCTCTGCACCTACCCTGGCCAAACACTCTAGCCTCATCCAACTGTAGGGTAATGTCTGGGGACCCAGGACACATCATTCCATCTTACTAACATGATTCATTTCTAGCTGAAGCAGGAGGATTGTCACAAGTCTGCCTGGGCTATATAGTATGAGACCCCATCAGTGTCTGCTGGGCTTTGACATAGCTCAAACTGTTGCCAAGGGCCCACAGGGTCAGAGGCGACACTCTGTTGTCACTTGGTTGCTTGACACAGGGTCTCATGTAGCCAAGGAGTACTTGCTGGGATGACAGACAAGCGGCTGAGCGGCTCCAGCTAGATGCTACTTCCCCAGGGGACTTTGAACATACCTGCAGATACTCAAGTTGTCCCAACAGGGGAGCCACTGAGAGGGTGGCCCAACATTGCATTCAACAGTGCCTACCCAGTTGGCCTGAGTGCTCACTGTGCTTTCTGCATTGACCTGGGTTTGAGGCCCCAGCTCTTCCCTACCTTTGAGTGGTGTAAGGTGTATAAGGTGTCTCCCCTCCCCCAAAGCCTGCCTAGAAAATACACCCATGCCTCCTGGGGCTAGCACTGCAGCTTGGGGTGGAACTGCATGTATCAAGTCCTAGGATTCGTCCCCAGCAGCCCTTAAACCAGGTGCAGAGGCACACACACACACCTGTCAACCCAGCACTTAGAAGGTTGAGGCAGGAGGATAGATGCTCAAGGTCAGCCTCAGCTAGACAATAAAGCAATCCGGGCACATGAGACCCTGTATCAGATACAAGAAAACACCGCTTCCTTCAAGGTCAGGAGGGTAAACAAAAGGGATTCAATGGATGTTTAATTGTTGCCAAAATAGAGGGACAAGCAGGGGATCTTGGCTGTCAGGGCTGTGATTTGATTTGAGTCTACAGGGTATGGTCTCACCATTGCTGGCTCTTTGAGAATTCTGGTTTGTGTGGTGCTTTGGAGCACAATCCCTGTGTCCCAGGGTCAGGGGAGGGCAAGTGCTTAGCATGGAGCCTTATATGGGAGTGCTGAAAGGTTGTGCCCATTTCCCAGATGTGAAAACTGAGGCCCAAGGTAGAGAATGTACTGGGAACCCCACCTTATCAAAGGAACTAGAACCTCCCAGACAACACCCAGGTTTCCTGTCCAGAGTCTTCTAACCCAGCTCACCTGTTCAGAAGGTTGGAGCAGCCCTGCTGCACCCCCTGCCATCTGTGGACTGGTGGCTACTGCAGAGACAGAAACAGGCAGGGAATGAGGGGCAGGCCTCTGACTAGAGCCTGTTGCTGTTGCGCAATTACAGCCGCTGGCAAGGGACAGCAGGAGTCAGACCCAGCTGCCCCTCCTGCTCCCTGCCAAGGGTGGCCCTGGTCTGTGTGACACAGGCCCCTGCAGCTGCGGGAGGACATTCTGTGCTGGACTTTGGGTGCTGGACACCCACCCTGCACACTTGGGGCCCACAGAGCCTGCAGGGGGCCACCCTGCCACAGCAGCCCTGCCACAGCCACCAGCTGCCTGTCACACATGTGTGGCCTTCAAGGTAGTAGTAGCCTGCTGCAGGCACCCCAGCTGAGTCCCAGAATGCTGTGTGCCCCCAGGGCAGCTGCTAGCCCTCTCTGAGTACCCTTGACAAGCTCAGACAAGCACAACATCCAGCCTGGTATCCAATGCAAAGAGCAGAGGGGCCACTGCAGGGTTTAAACGTGCCCTTCCCCTGGCTGTAATGCCCACTATCACTGCCTCAGTTTCTTCATCCAAGAAGATAACACAGACACAAGGTCACCAGAATTGCCGCAGCTCCTTCCTGGGCAGTTGCTCTGCCAGGCCACTCAGTCCCCACCACCTCTCCTGTGCCACTCACCTGGAGATGGAGGGACAGGAGTCCCCATGGGGGGTATTGCTGTTTGTACTTGCTTTGTGGAGGTGGGGCTGTGAGTGGAGGACACCAGGTTCTGGGCAGAGCTGAAGCCAGGCAGGGACCTGAAGAAACTGCTCAGGGTCTGCGTGGGGTGAGTGGGGTGGCGTGAGTGGACACGGGTTACATTCCCAGGGTCCCTGGCAGGGCAACCCTCTGTTCTCTTACCTTGCCTTTGGATCTGGGGGAACCCCTAGTCCCATCTCCTGAAGCTGACATAATGGCAACCTGTGGGACTAGAAGGGGCAGAAAGTACCATATGCTGGAGGGTTCTCCTGTCCCATCCCCACCCTGGTTCCCACCAGCACCCCCTTCACCCACCTGGAGGTGGCAGTCGCTGGGTGACGCAGCAGCGGGACTCACCTGGATCACTCAGGGTCCCTCACAGCAGGACAGCTGCTGGCAGCGCCTGGGCTCCCAATTCCCAAGCCTTATAGGGTCTGGGGAGGGTGTGGGCCTGGCTAGCCCAGGCAGACAGCCAGAGATGGGGGAGGGGGGTGTCACATGTCACATGGCTGCCCGCCCAGGCAGTGTGGACCCAATCCAGCACCTTTCCCCTGCTCTCCACTGTGGGCCAAGCAGCCTGTTTTCGGTGCCCGCTGAAGGCCCAGTGACTCACAGGCCAGCCATGCTCCCCAAGGGACTTCCTGCTCTCTGCCTCTCCTTTTCTAAGATGGGAGCCTTTCTTACCAGGCACCGCGTTTGGGTCTCAGTTTCCCCTTCCAGACTCATCAGCTGGCTTCTTGCCTCCCTCCTTTCTCTCTGCCCCAGCTACCTGGTGTGTACTACTCCAGTCACAGGTGCTTCCTCCAACACTCGCCCAGAGCCTTTGCACAGCTGTGTCCTCTACCCCAGGTCCTTTGCACAGGCCACACCCTGCCTGCTACACCTCCCTCTAGATTCCCACACAGCCTAACCTCTGTCATCCTGTTTATATAGTGTGCCCAGGATAGTGCCTGGCACACATAAGAATTTAGGAAACGTTTGTCTAAATAGGGACAAGTAAAGGTGCAGGAGAGTTTGAAATGAGGTCATACGTGATCAGTAGTCACTTAACAAACAGTACCTTAGCATTCCCTGGGCCAAAACAGGGTTTCTAAGAGAAGAGTGTGTGTCTTGTGGAGGGCAGTGACATGTCCCTCTACTGAAAGGGACTTGGACTGAAGTGTGAGAACCCAACCTTGATGGGTCTGGCTTAACTAGAGTGTGTGTGTGTGTGTGTGTGTGTGTGTGTAGGGCATCCTGGGCCTAAGACCCCACAAGCAAGATTCAGACAGCCCCTGAACTCACTGTATGCCAAACAGGCCATCGGTGAAGTGACTGGGCACAGTGACTGCCACTCCCACCCTGGGCTCTGTCCCAGGCTTCTACCCCTGCAACAGAGATGCCAACCTCAGCGATGGAGCAATTAACTCTGGTGCTGAACTAGGGGAAGAGGCTCCAGGAAGGGCTCTGTTGTCCCTGGTTGGTTTCCTTGGAATCTTGGTTGTGTTGGGTGACAGTTCTGGAGGAAAGGGTGCTCCCAGCTATAGCTCCTGAGGGGTTGGAGTGGGTGGGAGCACAGCAGCCAGCTCCCACCTGCTCCCCACAATTCACTAAGCTCCCTAGAGGAGGAGGCATTGGCCCTGGAGGAGGACGGTGCCTCTTCCAAGACACTGCTCTGAGCACTAGGAGTTATGGGGGTTCTGGATACCCAGAAATACCATCTGGACTAGGCTTAGGGGAAGCCAAGGCTGCCCTGACCTCACCACGCTGGACAGTGGTTTCCCAACACACTGCCCAGACCTGGGAGTCAGAGGGGTGGCCGAGAATGTGGTGAGAGGTCAGGAGGACCCCACGGGACCCATCCCGGCCTTTGTCCTGCCTCTCTCTGTCTTCCACAGCCCCTCACCCCCACAGGCAGGGAAGCTGCAGACCCAGGGAGGAGAGGAAAGCCACCCCGTGGGATCCCCCATTCCTCTGCTGCTCTCAAGAGGTTCTAAGAGCTAGTTTATACTAAAGTAAGAATGGCTTCCGCTTATGTGTACTCAAAGTTTAACCTAAACTACTCCATGCAGCTCATTAAGAAATGCACCATCAGCCAGGCAGTGGTAGCACACGCCTTTAATCCCAGCACTTGGGAGGCAGAGACAGGTGGATTTCTGAGTTCGAGGCCAGCCTGGTCTACAGAGTGAGTTCCAGGACAGCCAAGGCTACACAGAGAAACCCTGTCTCAAAAAACAAAAACAAAACAAAAAAAAAACAAAAAAAAAAAAAAAGAAAGAAATGCACCATCCCTGAATGCTGGCTCAAAACTCCACCCCCATATCCCTAAAGTCACACCCTGAAAACTCCCAGCACCCAAGTTCCAAGACCCACCTCAGACCACACCAAACATGTTTATTCTGGACCACAAACAGCAAAGCAATCGAGTCTCTTTGGCCCAGCAAGGGTGGCTGGACACCAGCCAAAAACATTAGATTCCAGGAGTTCCAAGCCCCACATGGATACTCTGGGCATCGGGTCTTCCTCCCGGCCACCTTTCTTTCCTTTGTTTGTTTGTTTGTTTGTTTGTTTGGAGACAATCTTGATAAGGCGCTCAAGATGGCCTCAAACTCATAGTCCTCCTGCCTCAGCCTCTCATGTTTCAACTTTTAGGGTAAGGACAGGATCATAAGGGAGGGAGAGTCTCCTGTGAGGGGTTGAAAGTGGCCTGCTGAGGTCCACTTAGACCTCAAAATCATCCATAGCAGGGAAGGGAGCAGAAGCCCTGGCCTGCGTGAGTGCTGTCATGTGACCACCAGGGGGCAGTAGGGACCTCGATGTTCAGAAGTCCAGCTCTGGCATCATGGTGTGCTTGACTTGGCCCCTTGGAAGCTCAGTCTCTTGTCCCTCAGGGTCTGCAGCCTCAGCCTCCCAGGCCCTCTTCAGGGCTGGCCAGTCCATGTGTGCCCAGCGGGGGTCAGGGTCGCCCACCACCTCGTCCACACAGGTGGCCAGGTTGATCAGGGGCTCTGACCGTTCCACCAGGATGGGTGCAAAGGGCCCCACAAGCCAGGGCAGTGGCATAGCCCGCAGGACCAAATCCAGGAACTCATCCACACAGGCATGTGCCCGGGCCACACTGCCCTGGCCCTCAGCCAGATCAGTGGGTGCCACGTCACCAAGGCAGTATGCATCAGCAAAGGTGGCCTGTAGAGCATCCACGCTGCGCTGCACCTCAGCCACCTTGGCCTGGGCACCAGGTGGCAGGCCCCGAACACAGCCTGCCAGGGCATCTACTGCACTCTGCAGCTCCAGGGTCAGACTTCGAGACCGAGCCAGTGTCTCCAGTTCCACCTGCAAGGGCAGGCCTCAGTTTCCTCATACCTCTGACAGGAGCCTTGGCCTATCTTAGTTTTCTCATGCATTTAATGGAAGCTTTGGCCTGCCTCAGTTTCCCCATGAAATCTAATGTGAGGGCCTAGGCTTGCTTCAGTTTCCACGAGAACACAGTAATTTGGCCTAATGTCTCACATGGACACGCAACAGGATTGACCTGTTTCCCCTATGGACACACAATGGGGGAATGACCTGGTGAGAGCACTTGAGCCTGGGCTTGCAGCACACAAGGTCCCTGTCCCAGGTCCAGGCTGGGTCCTGCCCTCCTCGTGGCCCCTTACCTGGTTGTGGCTGCGGCCATTCTCCAGACATGGGCTCCAGTTCCCCCACAGCTCCTGAACCTTTGGGGGCTGGAGAGTAGGGGTGGGGCTTGCCCTACTCTGCATGTGCTGGATCTGTGGGATAGGGACACCAGGAGTTAGGCTGAGGTCTTGGGGTGAGTGGGCCTACCCTAACCTGCAGCAGGACTCCAGCAGCCCCTAATGAGTGCAGTCTGAATGCAGCCAGCCTTGCACTCTGTTGGGCAGCCCGTCTCTTCTCCCTTCTGCTCCCCTAGATGCTCACTGTCACAGCTCTGTCACATGGGTCCCTGCTCTGCCTTGTATAGAGTGCTCCCTGCCTCTAGAAGGCGAGTGGACATATAGTGTGGCATATTCATTCAGCCAGGGAAAGGGGGAAACTATGAGTACACTGCTGTTGGTGGCTCAGTGGATGACGAGGCAGGACACACAGCACAGATTGGCTCCCAGGATGCCCCAGTCTCACCCACAGAGCCAGGATGGGGAAGGGGGCTGACTGGAGATGGAATTACTATTGAATGAGGACAAAGCCTTGCCATAGGGAGGTGATGGGTGAGGGATGGCCGCACAGCTTCCTGAGTGTGGGTGGACAGGCCTGCACCACCATGCCCCAGCCACCCATTAGATCCTGCAAGATCCTGTTGCCCCACCAGCTGGTAAAGCATGCAGCTCTGGCTAGGCACACAGTGAACTTTCTCAATAAGCATTTAGTAACCAGACTGTGTGTGCAAAGTGTACCCCATCAACCACAGTAGGCGGGCCATGGATAGGCCAGCTGTACAGTAGGTGCTCAATAGCCAGGTGCGAGGGCAGCTGGGGTATGGCTCAGTGCTGAGCACCTTCCCAGCATATGTAAAGTCCCCATCCTATCCCACTACTGGGAATGGGAAGAATATGGAACCTTCTGACACACAGGAAATTAATTAAAGGTCACTCAGGCGAAGGACGTGATAAGGCACAGGCACACTGCAAAGGCCTTGTGGCAGGGCAAACTGAGTGGGAATAAAATACAGTTATATGTGTGCTGTGGAATACTATTCAGCCAGGAAAAGGAGGGAGACACTAACACCTGTGGCCAATTGAGTGCAAAAGCACACACTTCAGGATCCAACTCCCAGAAGAGCCTAGACAAAGGCCCTGGGGCACGGTAGCCTGGTAGGATGCAGTGGGGGCAGGGAGGGAGGAGGACAGGAGAGGGAGGACTAAGACTGTGCTTACAGGCACCATCTGGTGTCCGCTGTAGGGAGGATCGTCTGGACAAAGTGAGGCAGAACCACGTGTGTGAAGCTAGGATGGGTGGGGGGTGAGGGTGAGGAGGTGAATGAAGCAGGTGGACTGGACAAGGGACTTGAAGGCAGAGGCCACTGTTAGCCACCAAGTAGGTGGGAAAGCGGGAGGGGTCCTCTCCCACAAGATGGCCTCAGCTGGAATGGGGACAGAAAATACAAAGGGAGCCAGATTGGGGTGAAGGCTGAAATGTGAGAGCTAGGGTGACAGTTCCAGATGGGGACAGGTATGGGGTTTCTTCCTCCCCTCTGTAGACTCAGAACTCTGGAAGCCCAACCTCCAGAGAGAGCTCCGCCCCCTCCCCAAGCAAGAGCTCCGCCCACATCCCCAAGGAATGCCCCGCCCCCAGCGATAGCCCCGCTCACACCCCCACACCCCTGATCTGCAACAAAGACAGTCTGCTCACTAGCTCCAGTGTTTCCTGCAGCTGGGCCAGCATCTCCTGGGTGCGGTGTTTGCTCTGCCTCAGTTTCCCCAAAGAGTGTTCATAGGCGAGATGGCGGAGGCGTGCCGATAGGGATCCCAGACGCACAAAGTAGCCCTGTTGCTGCCTCTGCTCCTCTACTGAGCCCACTTCTGGGCCCTCAGCCTCAGCCGCCAGGGCCGCTAAGGATGAGAACACCAGGGGTTCGGCCTGTGCTCCTGTCACTTCTCATCCCGGAGGAGCAGGTCCCCGGACAGACAGCACCGACCCTTTTAACCTTCCCCAAACACTATGAAGTGTAGTTTACTTTTGTTAACTTTGTTTTGAAACATGTACCTCCAACTCCAATTTCGGAGGAAACTGACCATCCTGTCTCTACCTCTGAGTTCTGGGATGACAGACATGTGCTGCCACACGGGGCTTATGGGATGCTGGGGATGGGACCCAGGGCTTTGTGCATGCTAGGCAAGTAGCCCCAACCCTGGCCCTTACACTGTACAGATGAGGGAAACAGGTAGAGTGTGTTGGCATCAGGCCAGCAAGGTAGCTCAGTCATGACTCAAGTTCAGTGTCATGGTAGAAGGAGAGAACCAATCCCAAAGATATCCTCTTAAGTCCCTGTGCCTGCTGTGGCACACGTGTACACACACACACACACACACACACACACACACACACACACACACACACGCAGAGTTTTTTTAAACTTAAATATCTTAGCATGCTAGAAGCAGACCCAGGATTCAAACCCAGGCCTGATTCTACCAAACAGCCTCTTAAAAATTAGATCATAGCCAGGCCCAGTGGTGCACATCTATCATTCCAGCACACAAGAAGCTAAGACAGGAGGATGTCCATGAGTTTAGGGCCAACCTGGGCTACAGAGGGAAACTCTGTTTCAAAACAATGAAATTACATGAAATGAATAGACATGTCCCCAAGCCTAAGAAAGCAGTTTTCAGGGCCACCAGTTTGAGACTGGTTTGTCACATGCAAAAGCCCCATGTGTCTTTGGGGTTGAGAGTGTCAGACTTTCTGGGGTACATAGTGGAGGGGAGAAATCCAACCTGGATTTGAGTTCCAGGTTTTCTGTGCTGTGCTGTGCTTGCTGTGCAACCTTGTGCAAGCCCCAGACCTCTCTGATCAGTACCTAGCTCAGCTTCAGTCATAGGTAGGAAGCGGTCCACCAGCTCCTCCGACTTGCCCAGCACCATGTCCATGGCTTGGCTCATGGAGCGTCTCAGCTCCCCGCTCCAACGCCGGCCCCTTTGGGCCAGGTCCACCATGCCTGTGACGCTTTTGGTCACTGCATCCTTGGCTGAGGTCACCACCTGCAGGAAGAGGGTCACTCTGGATGCCGTGGGCTAGTGGCTCTGTTTATCCCTAACATAGTCCTTGAGCAGAGATCTTGAAGGTCTCTGGACCTCTTCTTAGTTCTGTGCCTCAGTTTCCCTTCATTAAATAGGCAGCCCTGAAGCCCTCCCCCTCCAGCCAGTCAGAGCCATTGTCTGACCCACCGGGTAAATCATACATGCCTGATTCCCCCCCAAGTTCTCACCCTCCCTCACTCTTCACCCTAAGGGGTGCCCCGAGGCCTGGTCATCTCTAGTACCATGTCTGATGGCTGCTGCAGGAAGGGCAGCTTCTCTTCCAATTTGTCCAGTCCCCTGCAGGCAAGATCATTCACTGTGGCCACTGAAGAGAGAGGGAGAGGATGGGCAGGTGTGAAGCGTCAGAGCGACATGGCAAAGAAGGTGAGACCACAGGGGACCTGTGGCGTTCCAGCAATTGAGCCCAGTTTCTCCCACCCCGCTGGGTTCTTCAGTTCAACTGGGCTCAGAGTCTCGGGAACAAGAGAGAAGTTGGGAGCCCACAGGGACCCTCTTCTTCAGTCACATAGTCGGCCGAGGGTCTCTTGTCCCCTGGTCAGGTGGGAGCCCTGAGTCAAGCGACCTGGCCTTAGGAGACAAGGATGCCCAAAGGCTGGAAAGGGGGACAGAATTAGGGACCTAGAAAGGACCCAAGAAGGGATTTGGGCTCACTACATGTGGATTCGATCCCAGCACTGCACCCGGCACTCAGAAGGCCGAGGCGGAAGGATTGCTGAGCATTTCAGGCCAATCTGGGCTACAGAGGAAAACCCTGACTCAGAAATTTTTTTAAAAAGAGGGGTGGGGGAGCACCTGTGAATGGGCCTGGGAGGGGCACCTAGTTGTGGGGACTGGGGCAGGGACTCAGACTCACACTGGGGCTGAAGGTGCTCCAGCAGTGGCTGTGCATGGTCCAGGGCACAGGTAGTCACACTACACACACAGTGCTCAGCAAGGCGACAGGCCGAGCCCAGCAGAGGGTGCCTGTCCTTGGCTGAGTTGTAAGCACCGGACACGGCAGTGCATGTGGCCCTGACCAGGGGCAAGGCCACCACTCGCTTCATCACATTCTGCAGAAAACAGTTACATCAGGGCACAGCCATACCCTGATTCCCTTCTCTGGGTCAGGCTGGGGGACAGAAAGCAGGTCGCCCAGCCAATGGCTGCGGCATACAGCACACAAACAGAACAGGGCAACATCTGGTCCTCCAGATGAGACCACCCTGGTGGGATCTGGTTGGGTGATAAACCCCTGGAGAGAGAGACCTGACTGCCCGGGCCCTCGGTTTCCTCACAGTTATAATTGCGAGTGATGTGTACCCTAAGTTTGGTGCTATCACTGTAGTGACTATTATGGGTGACACTAGTCACCTGGAGCTATGAGAAGGGACTGAACCTTGCTCGTGCAGGGACCCAGCCATGAACCGTTCTCAGACCCCCAACCCCCCCCCCCCGTTGTCACTCTTCCAGCCCCTTACGTGCTGGTCCGGTTCCCCCAGGCTGGATCCAGGGTCCTGAGCTGTCTGATCACCGGACATCCTGGGGAGTAGGACATAGAAAGGGAGGGAACCCCTGAGAGTCAGCCCTGTAGGGTATTCTGGGGTCCATAGGCAAGGCATGCACAAGGCTCAGCACACAGAAGGTATATAAGAAAAAAATCTATGGCTTTATTGGAGTAGAGGCCCTGGTGGGACAAGGATGAGTTCAAATATCATCATCACCTGCTGTGTGGCGCTAGAGTGGTGTCTTCACCTCTCTGGTCCATTTCCAGTAGGGGCAGACCGGCACACCAGTCTCCTTTGCAGAGGTGGAGGCACAGCCGGAGAATCAGATCCCTTTGACGATCAGGAAAGTTGAGGCAGAGGCTGTACGTGGAGCTCCGAGGTCACCCTCAGCTGTCCAGGGTGACAGGACGCTGACCTCAGTGCTCACGCCCTACGTGTCCCCACCATGGCCGTCCCACTGTCCTCTGCGCCTGGGCCCCGCCCAACTGGGTCCTGGGCCGGGGCCCACTGGGCCAAGGGTCCCACACCACTTGCTGTGCCTGTGGCTCCGCGCATGCGCTCCCGCCACTTCTACCCCCGCCGTGTTTGGGTCAGGGCCATTCCCTCCCCCGCGCCCTCACCTGGGTGCAGAGCTCAGACGCCGCGGGTATCCCCGGCGCTCCCACCTGAGTCAGCCCGCCGTCCTTATAGCAGGTCTGGGTGGGGCCTCTGCACGTGGGCCAATGAGGCGCTGGGGGTGTGTCTGGAGCTTCCCCCTCCCTCCAGGAACCCTGGTTGCTATAGAGGCCCAGGGACACAGGAGTCCAGATCCAGTCACCATGGCTGACCTCAGACTAGGGCCGAGGACCTTGTTATTCTTCAATTCTTTCCATTTGTTTTGTTTTGATTCAGTGTTCCTCTCTGTAGTCAAGGCTTGATCAGAACTCACTATGTAGCCCAGGATAGCCTCAGAGTAACCACATAGCCAAGGATGACCTTGAACTCACCATCCAGTGGCTAAGACAACAGATGTGCCACCCCACACATGGTTACGCGGTGCTGGGCATGAACCGAGAGCATGGGTGTTCGGCTGGCTCTGCCTCCTGAGGCCCACTCCTGCCCAGCTTTATTATTATTATTATGTTTATGTGTCCTGGTGGTTTGTCGACATGTTCATCTGTCTGTACCATAGATGCCTGATACCCACAGAAGCCAGAGAAGTTGACAGACCCACTGTGACTGGAGTAACATGTGACTCTGAGCTATCATGTGGATGCTGAGACTTGAGCTGTTTACCCATGAGTGGTCTCTCTGGCCTCCAGCTTATTTTTAATCTGCTGTTTAATCCTAAGAGCAGTTAAGTCTGTCAGCTCTGGCCCCATTTTACAGATCAGCAAACTGAGGCCCAAGGTTTAACCCATTCTCCCCAGCTCCCTCTGCAGGACTGGGGCAAGAAGCCTGGTTTTGCTGAGTCATATGCTTGTCACCCAGAGCTACAAGGTGGAGGGAAGAGAATCAAGAGCTCAAATCATCCTAGGCTGTATAGCAAGTTTGAGGCCAGCCTGGGCAGTATGAAATCTTATCTAAAAGAAAAAAAAAATCCATACCCCACCTCTCGATGGGCAGAGTTCCTCTCTCTAGGGGGTGAAAAACTAAAGCCAGGCTGTGATGTAGGCCTTTTAATCCCAGCACTCAGGAGGTAGAGGCAGGAGGATCTCTGAGTTTGAGACCAGCCTGCTCTACAGAGCAAGTTCAAGGACAGTCAGGGCTGCCCAGTGGGAAGGATCTGGAGAGCAGGCTCAGTCAGTAAACTGCTTGCCATCTAAGCCTGAACACCTGAGTTTGATACGGTGGCTCATTGTGTGACCCCAGCTCTGGTAGGCAGAGGCAAAGGCAGAGGCAGGAAAATCCTGAGGCTCAGTCTGGCAATGGTGGCATAGGCCTTTAACCCCAGCACTTGGGAGGCAGAGACAGGCGGATTTCTGAGTTCGAGGCCAGCCTGGTCTACAGAGTGAGTTCCAGGACAGCCAGGGCTACACAGAGAAACCCTGTCTCGAAAAACCAAAAAAAGAAAAAAAAAAAAAAAAAAAAAAAAAGATCCTGAGACTCTCAGCTAGCCAGTCAGAGATCCTGTCTTAAAACATAAAGCAGAGTGGGGGCGAGAGGGCTCTGCGGGTGAAGGAGTTTGCTGCCAAGCCTGAGTTCGAATCCCAGCTGTCACTCTGTGGACAGCTGGAACCCACTCCTGCAAGTAGCCCTCTGACCTCCACAGGCTCACTGGGGTACATACGCACAAAACAAATGTACAACAAAAGGAAACTGCACAAACACCGAGCTGTTCAGTCAGCCTAGGAGCTGTTTTATTAACTGCTTTGGTGACCCCTGAAACAGACGAGTCAAGGCCAGCTAAACGCATGGTGGCCTGGGGTCGGGCACAGGAAGAGTGAGAGGTGAAAGAGTTGGGGCAAGTGGAGAGGAGCCGGAGCAGGAGTCAGGGAATAGTATTCCTGGCTGTGGGAATGGGGAATGGCAGATGCTGGGAATCTGCGCGCTGACATGGGACCAGATTGGCTCAGTGGCAAGCGGGGAGCCCTTGGCCCGCAGTCGCCATCTTCACAGGGACCCCAGCTCTGCCACGTCCAGCAGCCGCTGTCCCCTCACGGCCTCAGGCCCCGCACAGCGCGTGTCGTTCTGCGAGAACATCTTGTTTCGGTTGGCGTGCAGCCAGCGGCACAGGTCCACTAGGTCCTTATCACAGATCCAGGGGTTGTGAGAGACGTCGAAGCCGTCCTGCATGTCGCGGGTCGGCCTCCCCAGGAACGCCCACAGGCCCGGGGGCGTGCTGGACAGAGAGTTATTGGACAGATCCAACATATCCAGTTGCTTTAAGCCCCGGAAGGAGCCGGCAGCCACCGCGGCCAGCTGGTTGTCATTCAGGAACAAGACGCTCAGGAACGGTTGGGGCGCAAGCAGGCCGTCCCCCAGCTTTCGCAGCCGGTTCCCTTCCAGGTGTAGTCGCTGCAGCCGCCTTGGACCCCGCAGGAGTCCCTCGGGCAGCGACTCCAGCAGGTTGTGCCCAAGGTCGAGGGTGTGCAGGGCGCCGAGGCTGGCGAGGAGCCCGGCTGGCAGCGAGCGCAGCCCGTTCTCCGCCAGGTCCAAGTGGCCCAGGGCGTCCAGGCCCTGCAGCCACTGCGCGCTTACCTCCCGCAGCTCGTTCTCCCTCAGGACCAGGGTGCTCAGGGCGGCCGAGGTGCGGAACAACCCGGGGGGCAGGCTGCGGAGAGCATTGCGGGTCAGATCCAGGACGCGCAGCCGGGGCACGGGCGCCAGCAGCCCAGGGGACAGCTCCTGCAGGCGGTTGCTGGAGAGATGCAGCTCCTGCAGACCCGGACACCCTTGCAGAGCTGCGGTGGGCAGCTGTGTCAGGTTGGAGAATTCCACCGACAGATGGACAGTGTCGGCCGGGAGGGAGCTCGGAAACTCAGAGGGACCATGGCAGGAGACGGTGCTGCCCTTAGCTGACTGCAGAATCAGGCATTCCTTGAGGCTGGACACCCCGCTCAAGAGGGCCAGGAGGAACAGGGTTCTGGGAAGGCAGATGTTGAGATCCTGGAGGCTGCAGTTAGCGAACCATGGTGAAAATATATCCCCTTCTTCCCATCCCCGTGGCCACCACCCTGGACTGTACCGACCGAGTCCTCCCTCACCAGGACTGGAACAATATGATCCTCATGGTTTGTTCCCTGAGTCTATTTTTGCCTCCTTAGCTGGGTGGGTGGTGGCAGAGCCAGTGAGCTCCTATTCATTCTGCAAAGCCTCAGGCACACTATATCCTGGGTCTCCTTCTCACCTGCTGCTTCTCCTCAGCTTCCAGAAGCAGCCCCTGTTCCACAGCAAATCTTACCTCTATGACTCTTAACTTCCTGGGTCTGACTCTCTACACACTTTCTTTCCTACTACTAGCTCTAGCAGTTACCAGTTATTAATTATTCCCAGTCCAAGTACCTAGTTACTTCTAACCTGGTTTGTACCCTGGGTCTACCCCTATCTCCCTAGTTATGTGTTCAGAAGGGAGAGTCAGTGGACTTCTGTTCATTCTGCAAAGCCCCAGCCATAATGTCTGGCTTGCATTAGCCCTTCTTTGCCCTTCTCAGGAAGGCAGAAGCTTCCAAATTGGGCTTAACCTTTCTTTGTCCAGCTCTTGTATGGGTTGTGTGTCACTTCTGGGTGTTCAGGGAGAACTCATGGTCCAGGTGAACAGGAATCCCTCTATAGGCATATCCTCAGAGGCTTGTCTGGGGTGTGACCAAGGCCTCAAGCCTGGGGCCTCGGGTAGGTACCCTCTCCCATCCCTGCTCAAGGGGCCTCTGGCAGTCTATCTGGAAGTAAGCCTGTTCGTACAGTCTGCAGGCCTGAATCTGTTCCTGGCAACCTCAGTGGTGCCAGGTCTGCCCAGAACTGGTCAAGTGGAGACTTACCTCCCTCGATGCTGCCAAGAGGCCATGGCTGATCCTCTATGTCTGTCCTCAAGACCCCAGGAAGGTGGCTTTATATAGTCCCCACGCCAACTATGCTCTGCAAAGCAGGAAGAGCCTGGGTACAGGTCAACATTGCTACATCCCTTCCTGGCAGTGACTTGCTTTCTGCCCGCCCTTTCCCAGGCTTTCTCCAGATTTTATTTCCTCATTAGGGGTGGGGTGGGGGTGTCCCACCAAGTGTCTCCTGGGCTGAGTCCCCACCTCTCCCACCCAGGATTCGGGGACTGAGCTTGCAATGAGAGCAGGAACCTGGCTGTTCTTTAAGCAGGGGACGGAAATGTGTTGGGAAAATCTCTGGTTTTGTGTGGGGCAGTGGACTGTGACAGGCAGCCTGGCCCCTGGTCGAGCACAGGCTTAACCCGGGCCACCCAGTGGGGCTAGCCCTGCAAGGGACCAGAAGGCATTTTGCCAATGCTCCCGGGAGGCCCTTGGCTCCTGTCAAGTAGCTACAACCCCCACACCCCCCTGTAGAGAGGTCTGTCATGTGAGGTTTGTCACATAGGAGCAGCACACCAAGCCCTCCCACATGCAGATAAGGTATCCCTAAACTCTCAGACCAAGACAATGGGAAGTACCTGTTGTCAGACCCTGATCCATCCCAAACTGTACATGAGAGATCCTATCCAGAAGGAATAAAGGTGTGAGAACTACTCTATAGTCTGAAAGCTTCTATCATAAGAGCTGTAACACTGCTGCTTGGGAAGAGGTCTGCTCTCCTGAAATGCCACCAGAAGCTTCTCGCACTCCTCGCTAGCTAGTCGGCCTCTCGAAGGCTCAGCCCAGGCTGGACTCAGGCGTGTGCAGTGTCTTGGAGCAACTGAGGCAGCAACTTCGGAGACCGAGGTAAAGGTGACTTCCGTCCCTGCTTGCACTTTCCCCTTTGCCTGAACTCTCGCACTTGGCCGGGCCAGAGATCCCTGTGGAAAGCCTCCAGCACACAGGCCCACAGTCTTGAATACCTGACTAGCTTTTTATGCTCAAGTAGCTTTCCTGCTGAGCAAGGAACAATGTTCTGGATTTGAGGTCTTCCACAAGGAACCAAAGCAGGTCTGGCTTAGGTTCTCTGGGACTCAGTTTCCCCACTTTCACAGCTGAACTTGATCGTCAAAAGAGATTCTTTGGTGATTCCATCCACCTGAAGTGCAGTGTGTGCATGGATCTATAGTGAAGACACACTGTGGCACTTCACACGTCATCTCGTCACAGCATGGGGTTGGAGTATGGAGGCAGGAGAATCGCTTCTACTTTGATACGAGACTGGGCTACACACTGAGACTGTCCAACAAAAACAAAACCACAATAGCAAAGTGCACGTCAAGGCTATGGGTTCGCCTTTGAGGGCACCTTTGGCTGTATTTATGCGTGACACACACACACACTTGCACAGGCCACAGTTGATTCTGGGTGTCTTCCTCAATGGTTTTCCACATTGTCGACTGAGGGCTTCTCATTGATTGGGCTAGCCTGACCTGCAAGAGGCCAGGGACTTGCCTGTCTCTGCCTCCCCGGTGCTAAAATCACAGGCATGCACCACCACACCTGGCTTTTTCTGTGAGTGCTAAGGGATTTGAATTCAGGTCTTCTTGCTTGCACAGGAAGTGTTTCAGCCACTGAGCCATTTCCCTTGCACCCAGCTAGTTCCTCGTTGACATCTTGTCTTAAAGTTTTCCAGGTCTTCACACTTTGACATGACCTTTCCTCCCAGTCTGGGGTTCCAAGAGGCTAAACCCCCATTTGCCTGTGAGTGTGACTAAGAGCAGGCTTTGTTCCCCAAGTATTCCCAATCACCCCAGGAAACAGAGCTGACCCAGAGTCCAGGAGGCCGGTGGATGTAAACAGAGTTTTATTGACGGGATAGGGCTGGGAAGGGTCCTGGACTCAGCTGGCCACGTGGCATGCACGGTCAGCTGGTAGTCAAAGGGGATGTCACAAGTGAGGATGGGTGGCATGGGCCTCCTCTCTGACCACCCCAGGGCTGTATTTACAGGGGCGTCTGCCCAACTCCACCCTCCCAAAGCCCCCACAAGCCCTTTAGAAGCAGGTTCCCCCATCTCCCAGCCTGGACCCCCCCAGGTCCCCTCTGCAGGAGCAGGATTTGAACTCCAAACCGGCACCTCGAAGGCCCCATCCCCTGGGCTTCTTTTCAGAAGTCCCAACATTGGCTCAGCCAATGCCAGGGTCTCTGAGGGCGCCACCACCCACATTCTGAGTCGCACACACGCACACCCACGGCGGCCCTGTCTCACACACACGCACACATACTTCTGTCCCGGGCCCTTGCACACAAACAGGCCATGCACACGGACACACACCCACACACGTAGGGGCCCAGGAGCGGGGAGGGGGTCCCTTCTACGGAGGATGTGTTGAGGCGGGAAGGCTCATGTCTGCAGCTCTGCCTCTCCTCACCCCACGTCCTCACCCCCCACCCCGGCCGCCACCCCAAGTAAGAATGGGGCTGTGCAATTTCTTAGAAAAAAAAAAAAAAACTCAAAATAAACAAAAACCAAAGTCTATGCGCAGGTAAAAGGTCAGCCTCCTCCCGCCCACCCCGGGGCTTCGTGTCCTGCATCCTCCGGGATGGAGGGGGCTCTTGTGCTTCCCTGTGGCGAGGGGATCCCCGCGCGCGTGGGTGGGGAACAAACGCGCCCCACTCGGCGCCAGTAGGGCTCGGTGACCTGGGCTGGCTCCCGGGTCGCTGTGGTTGGCACCGTCGAGGCATCTGCCCGGCCTAGGGCACCGGGGGTGCAGTCCGCTCGCCCGTCCCGCAGGGCAGCAAGTGTGTAGAGTCCGCGGGTGGGTGGCGTCGAGGACGGTGACCCGCAGGTCGAGCCTCGCCGCTGTTGAATGTGTGTGTGCGCCGCAGGGCGGCTGTGGGGGGCCCATGGGGACCCGGCCTCCGCAGGCTGCTGGTTGCAGGTGGGCTCCATGGCCCGGGCAGGCCGTCGCCCACCGAAGGGTCCAAAGGGCCCGTGGGTGCGGACACCACCCGCCGGCGGTCCGGGCTGGCGTGGGGCGTGAGCGGGAAGTCGCCTGGGTGAGAGGCCCGGCAGGATCTAGGGGCGCAGAGGCGAGATTCCAGGCCTGGCTCGGCGGCCGGCACCGGGGGCTGCTCGGGGGCGCGGGCAGGCGCCAGCAGGAGCAAGGAGGTGGAGGCTGAGGCTGACAGCAGCGCATGGCTGTGGTCCCAGGCTCGCGGCCCCAGGGCGTGGGCGTGTGGGTGTGTCGTGGGCAGACGTTTCTGGGGCAGAGGCGTCTGCTCTGGGGTGGGTAGCAGCCCCGAGTCCAGGTCGTGAGGGCCACCATGTAGCAGTGCCGCCTTTGTCCAGCCATTCTGCATGAGCGGGGCCAGCAGGGCCTCCGGGGGAACACCGGGACCGCCGCCAGCTCCTCCACGACCCCCGGGCCCGGTCCCCCTGCGCTCGCCCAGTCGGCTCACGCTCAGAACTGCCTCGCTGCCACCATGCGCCAGGATGGCCTCCTTGTCCTTGCGCCGGGCCAGCTCCCGTCGCTCGCGGAGACCCACGAACCAACCCACGCTGAAGCCGGACACCACGGCACCCACCACGAACGCCGCCACCGAGGACGTCACTAGCAGGTTCACCGACACCAGCCCTGCGCGATCATCTGAGAGGCTGGCGCGCAAGAGTCCTGGGGACAGATGGGGAGAAGGTGGCAGTGCATTCCCGCTTTGGAAGCCAGTCTGATTGGTGCTAGATAGGCACTGAGTCACGCTCCATTCTAGGCGGGGTTCCATCCATGATCACGCCCCATACCTCTCACATGGGGATTCTTGGCAAGGTTCTATGACCCTTTGTGCGTGTTTTTTTCTGGAATCAGTTTTTTTCATTTCCCTGTTAGGTGGATCTCATTTCCACCCTTCATTGCAGCAGCCACCAGAGGGCGACCGTGAGCACTGGGTGAGCTCACAGTTTTCCATGGCTCCCACCTCACTAAGGAAGTCCACCCTCCATCCCCAGGACAGAGTGTCTCTGGCTTGTGTCACAGCACACAGGGGAGTTCCTTTCTCAGCTTACCAGTGCAGTCACCTAAGCCAGAAGTGCTGGCCCCGGACACATCTTGCTCAAACGTGGCACTGAGGTGGGGAGAAGGGGACAGAAGTAGACTCAACACAGAGCTCTTTATACCCAGCCTGGCACAGAGAAGGGAACAAGGACCATGGGTTGTTAGATACGCCCTACGTGTCCCCCTTCCCCATACCTGGTTCCTGGTCTGAGGAAGATGCAGGAGCCATCGGGAGCCCACCCGCAGTATGGATCCTGGCTGCCAATACAGTTCCTAGGACAGAACATGTAACAACCAGCTGCTCAGGGGACCTGGGCCATAGCTTCTAGTCACCGCAGCTGTGGCCGACTCAGAGTGAGTCTTGGAGGCCCAGGATACTTTCTCTCCAATTTTCACACAAGAAAATGGATGCTCAGTTCTGAAGCATTGCTACGAGGCTGGGCTGGAATCTGAGCCCACATAGTACAGCCTGCCCATTGCTCCTCCAATACAGGCTGCATCCTGCCCCAGGGCCTCTGCACAGCTGTGTCCTCTGCCTTTGATTGCCTCTGCTGAATCAAAGTTTTTCAACCACACATGGCTCTCCACTTTCTCTGTGCCTCCCCCGACCCTGCACCAGCCTTGTGGGGGGCACTCACTTCATGCACCCCGAGTACAGCTGACAGCGGGCAACAGGAACACGAACCACACAGCGGGGGAAGGCTGCCAGCAGGCCACCTGAGGCTGCATCCAGCTCCAGGCTCAGAAGTCGCTGCCCCCACTCACCAGCACTGCTGGGTCGTCCACACCTAGGCACACAGGGTGAAGAGCGAGGCTGGTGTGCCCATCCTGTTGTTCGGCCAGCCACCCCCACCTCCCCGCTTATCCCCAGACCTGTCTGGCCGGTAGGTCTCAAACTCCTCCAGAAAGATGCTGGGCCCCATGGTCCCTGAGACACTGGCATTGGGCTTCACAAGGAATTTGAGGACTGTGCCAACCTCGGAGCCAAGGAAGACTATTGTCTGATTGCCCCATGGACCTGCACCCACATCCACAGCCACTCGGGTCAGCTGGTGCCTGGAATACAAGATGAACTTGGAGGTCAGGTTTATCCTGAAGCTTCCTCAGGCCTCCTAGCCCAGGTATCACACATCCTGTGACCTGTGGGGTACAGAAGTAGTTACACAGTACACACCAACAGATACACACTGATGTACATGACATGAAGAAGTCATGCTATGTCCTGCCTCAGGCCCTTTGCAAGGGCTGTGACCCTGCCCCCTATCCCCGTGTCTTTGCATGAGCTACTCTTGCCCAGCATGCCCCACAGTAAATGAAGGGCCTTCATTGAGACCCATTACCCCCACCATGAAGGACTGGGACACCCCCCTCTCCAGCACTGACCGCATCAGAGTTCTCACGATCCAAGGCGAGTGGCCCAGGGAGGGTACTGCCTCATCCATCAGTGGGTGGGTCTTTACGAAGTTGAGGATCTCATCAGGGAGGGCACTGGATGCGTTGTACTGCATGCCAGGTGCTGCGCAGCAGCCGGGCCTGGGGGGGGGGGGTGAGGAGAGTCAGGAGGATGCCACGACCCCACAACGGGGCCCTGATTCACTGGAGCATCTTGGGGCCTGGTTTGAATGCCTCCCCACTCTCAGGGTTTCCCTGATCTGACTCACCGTAGCCTCAGGACCTCTGTACATTCTGATCCGCTTTGCCTGGGCCTCACACAGGCCACGCCCTCTACTCCAGGGCCTTTGCCCACACTTTTGCCCTCTGCCCAGCTTATCAACAGATGAAGATCATCGACTGCCTGGCCCTTCATGGTGGCCTCCTAGTGTCGCTTCCTCCACAAGCTTCTCTGTTTCCCTCCATTGTCTCCTTATCTGACATTGGATTCACCTCCCCCAAACCGGCCACTGTAGGAGCAGGACACTCCTTAGCTACTCTGTAAAGATGGGAGTCACTATCACCTGGGCCGTGGCACTTGGTCTTCAGGCACTGGTGTCCAGATTGACTCAGGCGACTTCTGCTCCCGGAATCGGCCTTCAAACACAGCAGCCACTTGGTTCATGTCAAAGGCGCAGACGGCTGAGCCAGGGATGCTGTGGAAGGGGTGAGACTGAGCTGGGTGGGGATGCTGCCATCTCTGGGTCCTGTGCGCTGCCTGAGACCCTGCTCTTTCTCTCATCTGAGCAACACTCTACCTCCAGAACACCCCTAGGTTAGACCTCTGTGCATCTTCCCTAGACCCTCTGCCCTGAGTCTTTGCATGGACTCAGCTCCCAGTGAGTATTTAGTCAGTTCCTGAATGTTTAGTGCCTAGAGGCCATGCTCACTGACCTCTCTCTATTATCCTCATTTGTCTATGGCTCCCTCATGCCCAAGCCTAGGTCCTGCTCCACTGTGCAATCTTCCATGATTCTAACATATTCCTTGATTCCGTTGTCTCCCTCCACACCTGCCACATAAGCCTCCTTCCTCTGAGCAGCAGTCTTGCAACCTTCACCTGCACTATTCCGTCTTCCACACCCCAGTGTCCTTCAGGAACCTTCCCTGACATGTCTTGTAGGATGAAAGGACTCCAGCTGTCTCTTTCGTTCTTTGGCCCCACATTGGCATGGACCAATGCTGCCCAAGACAGGACACAAGGAATATTTGCTGACTGAATGTGCGAACACTGGGATTCTGGCCAACAAACACCCCCAGTGGGCACCTGCCAGTAAGGGCTGACCTGTTGCTAGGAGTTGAGAAGACAGCGAGGATGACCGGACGGCCTCCCAGGCTCACCACACCAGTCACAGCCTGCAGTACGTTGAAGTAGAAGTGTGAGTCCCCAGGCACTGAGCAGTTGAGCCGGGCTTTCAGGAAGGAAGTCCACTGCTTCTCCAGCACTCGTGGGGAGCCGCCCATGTCATTCTTGCACACACGGGCCACGCGGGACACCACCACCTGGACAAGCAGCAGGCACCGGGAACACCCTGAGTTATCATGTTGTAGAAATGGCAACTGCCTGCCATGTCAGACAGGGGAACTTCTCTTACAAAAGACTAAGGGAGACCTGTTACCCACAGCACTCTGGATGCCAGGCAGATAGGAGCAGCCCAAGTGACAGCGCAAAACATAAATGTGTGCGAGGATGGATGGGTGGATGGGTGGATGGAGGGATGGGTGGGTGGGTGGATGAGTGGGTGGATGGATGGGTTTATGGATGGATGGATGGATGGATGGATGGATGGGTGGATGGGTGGATGGGTGGATGGGTGGATGGATGGGTGGATGGAGGGATGGGTGGATGGAGGGATGGGTGGATGGATGGATGGGTGGATGGAAGGATGGGTGGATGGATGGATGGGTGGATGGGTGGATGGATGGGTGGATGGATGGGTGGATGGATGGGTGGATGGGTGGATGGATGGGTGGAGAGATGGATGGGTGGATGGATGGATGGGTGGATGGATGGATGGGTTTATGTGTGGATGGATGGATGGGTGGATGGATGGATGGATGGATGGATGGATGGATGGATGGATGGATGGATGGATGGGTTTATGGAAGAATGGATGGATGGATGGGTGGGTGGGTAGGTGGATGGATGGATAGATGGATGGATGGGTAGGTGGGTGGACTGTGGCCAGACTCAGGTTAATGGTTCTGGGAAAGGCTGAAGAATAAATACTTGGGCTTGCGGTAATGTGTCACTTAGACAGTGTTGAGGGATGGATGGTGGACAGGAACTGTGGTGCTGCATGACATCAATGTCTCTAACACTGTTCTCTACAAAGTCTTTAAGTTCCTCAGTTCCTCCTTAAATGTCTTTCAGATGGGTCCTCACTGGAGGGGACACTATGTGAAGATTGGTTCCTCCGACCCAGGTGGAGCTCACGGATGAGCCTTTCTGTCCACCTCTGTCCCTGCCCAAGCCTCTCAGCTAATGTCCCGTGCCCAAGCATCAGAGGCTGCCCTGTGACCTTTTCCAGATAGTTAAACTCCATGGCGATCTCCCGGAAGAAGAAGTAGACGTGGCTTCCCCACTCCACCGCGTGCACAAAGTATGGCTCTGTTGAGAGAAGTGTTGGGATACAGCTTACTCATCATGAAGGGGTCTCTGGGGCTCTGAATGTCACCAGAGCCTACTGTGAGCTGTGCCTTTTATTGGGAAGAGGAGACTTAGAGTGGCCATTTAGCCAAAACGAACTGAGCCCAGTTTGGCTTCGGGAGGGGGGTGAGTGGGGTCATAAGTAAAAAAAAATCACCATGTCCATTTTGTTATACCATCCTCCCTGTTTGGTGGAGAGCTCAGCTCCACAGTTTCCTGCCCTGTCCTACTTCAGGTGCCACAGCCGCCCGCTACCAGTAGGCTCTACTTTACACCAAAAAGATCAGGAGGTTCCAAAAACAAGGTCCCAGCCTCTTCTCTCCTGATCTCTGGGACTCTTATTTTGTTGGGAGTGTCAGGTAAATGTCACCTCCACAAGAGCCTCACCTTTAAACCACTTGGAGTCATGCTTCACTGTGCGCAGTGTGGGCCGGTCCCCAAGGCTGCGGTAGATGACAGCGTCGATGGCTAGGAAGTCAGTCACCGTGGCTGAGAAGAGCATCCCATCTGGACATCGGGGTAGGGGGTGAGGGAAGCAGATTGTGATTAGACTGGGAAGGCCCAGAGAGAAGCCAGGCATAGGAGCACAGGCCTGAATCCCAGCACTCGGGAAGCTGAGCCTGGATCCCATCATGATCCTATCACTGAATGAGCCTGAATCCCATGCTGAGTCCTCATACAGGATGAGACTAAATCCGGTTGAACCTTGATCCCAGGCTGAATTTCTTCCTCTGGCTCTAGCCACCATCCTTAACCTGAAACTGATCCTGACCATGTCCCCTTAGATTCTGCCCATTTCCCAGCTGCCTCTGAGTGATCAGGATTTTAAGATTGGAAAATGCCTTTCTTGGGACTGGACATGTCAACAGCAGGAATCACTCACCTGAAAAGAGGGCAACATTGGCATGTTTGGGGTCATAGGGGCAGCGGGCCATACCGCTGATGCTGTCTCCAAGAAGCTGCAGTGTATCCATCTGCAGGAAGAACAGAATCTAAGCGATAGATCTATCTCCTCACTCTGCCTGGCAGCTCTGGGATTCCCCAGTCCTCCACTCCAGCAGAATCCTAACTTCACACTGCATTACTATGTGATTCTGGCCAGGCAATTAACCTCTCTGGATCTCAGTTTCCTGGTCTGTGAATGGGCCCGAGTCTATTGTAGTCAGTCTTGCAAGAAAGGGGGGCCGAGCCTGACATGGGGGTGCACATGGCTGAGGAGAAACCCGGGGTAGATGGAGGACGAAGCCCGTCCTTGGGGTCTCGGAAGGGCTGAGACTCACACTGTAATTGGCACAGATGGGATTGAACGCATTGGAGCCGCACACGAAGAGCGTGGACTCATCACGAAGCAGGAGCACCTTGACAAAGTTCCGACACTCACCCTGGGGTGGGGAAGAAGGAAGAAAGTGCGGAGGGTGTCGCCCGGTCCTTGTGCACATGGCTCAGGCTGGGAGCTCAGTTACAGCTGACCCAAGGGATGGGGCTATTCCCATGGGGTGAAGGAGGTTGGGTGTGGCCTGGGTAATTGGGTGTGGCAACATGAGGCACCTGTCCTTGAGCATAACAATAACAGCTTGGAGCTCCTCCTTGGAGATGGGAAGAATCACCCTAAGGCTGCAGGGAAGTTTGAGGCCCAGCTAGGAACATGGCCAAGGAGGGTAAGATGGGGATAGGCCAGGATAAGGACAGGCCCCTCTAACCTCTTGCTTGCCCTTCATCCGACACACATCGATGTCACTGGGGTTGGAGCGCCAGGTAAGCTTCTACCAGAAAAAAAAGTGTGATGAGGGGAGTGTGGTCCTCAGCATCCCTCAGATCCCTTCTCCCAGCCAAGTCCATCTTGGATTCCATCTCCTCTCGAAGAGCTCTGCCCCACCCCCACCCCGGCCCCCATAGGTCCCTCTTCCTCACCCGCTGATACCGCAGCTCTGTGGATGTGGACGGCTCCAGTTCTACTTGGTACAGGCTGTCTCTGCAGGAGAGCATGGTGCACGAGATGGGGGGCACTATCACCTTCCGTCCAATCCAGTAAACATGATGTCCCCCTGGCACCCACACCACTCTTGCCTGGTTTGCATTGTGATCTCTGCCTTTGAAAGCTAGCCCACACCCACCCAGTCTGCGTGTTGCCACCATGTCCAGCCTCTACCCTCACAGCTTGGACACATCCAGACCTCAGCACTGACCCAGCCTTGGGAAACGGCCAGCAGGGGGCACCTGTGAGCACCGAGTCAGCTTCTTACCTGGAACCTATCGCTCTCACTTCTATGGCTCCAAGACCAAGTTCTCTTTTTTGTTCCCCTCCATCACTCTGTCTAGACACTCAGTAAATTGTGTTTACCTAGACATTGTCCCTAACAGTTACACATGCAGCATGCAGCGTCCCAGGCCTAAGCTGGGCAGTGGCAGTACATGCCTTTAATTCTAGCACTCAGGAGTAGAGGCAGGGGGATCTCTGTGAGTTCCAGGACAGCCAGGACTACACAGAGAAATTCTGCCCCAAACAAGCAAACACCACCCAACACCACCTTTAATCTCAGTGCTCAATAGCCTTAAACAGTCTTGAATACCACTGAAGCTCAGCATTCAGCTCCATGAAGTCACACTTTCCAGCCAAGTAACAGGCCATCATAGACCCCTCAAATGTGCTGTTCTGGGCCCCCCAACATTTGCATACCTGTCCCCGATGAACAGTGTCCTGTTAACACGTAGCACTCTCTGGATGTTGAGGTCCTCAGCACCCTCTGCAGGGGTCAGACGACCAGGCCCGCTGCCCACGAACACGGGGTAGTGGCTCAGATCTAGGGGACGGAGTGGAAGGAGGATTCGTTTGGAAACAAGATCCTGTCCACCTGAGACCCTGACCAACCCCTGCCCATCACTCCCCAGACTCACAGTCCCTGGGAGCCACACTGAGTGGGGGTGGTTCTTCTGGGAAAAGGCCATGGGTGACCCCTAGGGGCAACAGCAGAAGGAACAGCAGGACCGGGCGTGGAGGGGGCGCTCGCGGGGTCCACATGGTGAGGACCAGATGACCACAGATGACACCTACAAGCCAGGAGGGCGATGAGTGGAGAGGCCTGAAGTTCCATAAAAGGCCGGTAGGGGGAGCACGAGTCCTTCCCTTCCTCTCAGAATAAAAATAACATTGATAATAATAACGACGCTCAGACGTTGTTTAATTAACAAGCGACTTTAAGACCACATGTGAGTAAAATTCTCAGGAAATAGCTGCAACCTAAAATGCATTAGGTAATTAAAAATTAATCACGAGAATTACAATAATGGATATTATCTTACAACATGCGTTTAAAAATCCAATCTCAAAAAGCATTTTTGAAAAACCCTTCAAATTAAAACGCAAAAAGCCTTAGAGTCTGGCGATGTGGCATAGGCCTGTTATCCCAGCCTTGGAGAGGCCGAGGCAGGAGCATCATTAGTTCTAGGACAGCCTGGTCTACATAGCAAGACCCCACGATAAAACCAAATGGCCACAACATTAGAACAAACACACAAAAGGGATCATATTTCCAATGAAAAGGCTGAACAAAACATAACAGAATTAAAAGCCCTTGGTATTTTATAAACCACATCATTAGCGATGGGGGGGTGTAGAACATCGCAGGGTGCAGAGGCCTTGGTGTCGCTGGTGGGTTTGACTTCCTGTCCCCTTGGGCCGCTTCCTTTCTGCTCTCATTCATAACTGAGGAATCTTTGGGTGTGTGAAACACGTGGGACCCCAGCCTTCCAAACCTGGGGACCCCGGGGCAGGGCAGCACCTTCCTACCAGAAAGGAGTACAGTCCAGTTCGAGACACCCCACAGGGGATTCTCAGCAGCTTCGTCAATCTCCAACAAACTCTGGGCCTCAGTTTCCCCATCCAGGCAGCAGAGATGTCTCCCAGCCTTTCTCTGACCTTGTATCTTGGAGATCATAAGCCACCATGGGTGGGGGTGACGGAGGGAACATCAGCCCCAGGCTAACATCAGCCCCTGTTCTAACTGTCAGGGCCAAAAAAACAGGAAGACCTTGCACAGCTTCCTTTGCCTGACCCTGGCTTCCAGGATTTGTGACTCAAGAGTACGTGTGCTCTGGGACATGAGCCTACTTCCTTATGAGCTTCCTTAACAGGCTCCTCCCCTGTGCTGCCCCCCTGTACCCGCCCCATGACCCCAGATTCCAGGAGGCTGACCTCTGCACTGTGGCCATCCTAACCCCCTGCTACCGGCCCCAGACCCTCATTGGGGATTCTAGGCAGGGCTCCACTCCTGATCACGCTCCCAGTCCATCATTGGAGGATTTGAGAGCGAGGGAGCTGTTCAACCCACAAACCACGCCTCCAGCTCTTTGACTTTTCTTCCTGGGACAAGGTCTGATTCTGTAGCTCCAGGCTCAGCAACCACAGGAGCTGCTCTGAGGAGCTCTGGAATCAACGAGAGCCTCTTCTCCCCCCCCCCCCCAAATAAAATAGAATAATAAATATAAAATGTTTTGAGACAGAATCTTACTATGTAAACCGGGCTGACCTCAACCTTCCTGAGATCCACCCCTGAGCCCTGAATCAGCTCGTCCTGCTGGCATTCCATCCTACATGATCTCCAGATCCTCAACTGTGCCCCCACCCCTCCTGGCTATGGCGGGCTGAATCTTCAGGCGTCACCATTGGGGGCTCTAACCGTCTTAGACACGCTGCAGCATCCCTGCATGCCAAAGCCCCTCCATGGCACTGCACAGGCTCTGTCACGCCCCCTCCCTGTCAAACAGCCTAATTTCCTCGCCCCTCACAGCCCCCAGGTTCACCCCACAATTGTAACACATTTTCGACTCCACCACAAAGTTCTCCAGCACACAGCCTATGGAAGGAAACCGTGGGCTTCTCTCTTCCATCAACGCCCAGGCTGGCTCTGCCGCCATGTCCTCCCCGTTCTCACGCTTTGGGCACGAGGGGGCGCCTGAGAGCGCCGCGTTCGTCATTAGCCCTCAGCCCTGCCATCCCACCCTAGCCTCCCTCCTACCTTTCGGTTCCTTGCCTCCTTCCCTACTCTTCCCACAGCGCTCTGCCCCGCCCCAGGGCCTTTGCACAAGCTTGACGCGGGGGGGGGGGGGGTGCAGCAGGCAGGCGCGCATGGTTCTCCTAGGGCCAGGTAGATCTTTGGTGCTCAATAATCGCTTGTTGTATGTGAATAAATGATCAACACTTAGCATTGCGCCCTACCCACCTCAGTGTCCTTTGCCACACACCCACTGTCTACTTGCTCAGGCCAGTCCCTCCCTGCCAGTCCCCAGGAAGTCAGATCATCTACATGCTCCCAGGTGTGCGTTCACCCCAGGCAAATGTCCAAGCTGTGAGAGGGTCACCCACACATGTGTTCACACCTATCTCAGGGTGCACCCCCCAGCACCTGCCTGCGAACCTCCCCCACCAGTGGCTTCCAGAGACTACGGGTCAAGAGACAGCCCAACTCATTGGCTGTGTGGGGAAACCGAGGCTCAGGATGTGGGATGGAACGTCCAGTGCCTGTGGTTCTCATGCAAATCCTAACTCAGCTCTGTGACCTGTGACTGAAAATGACCACTTCCTGGACTCTGGCTGCCACTCACTGCGTGCCAGGCTCCTGTGATAACTATAAATGTCCCAGATGTCAAAAGCATCCCCTGAGGGGCAGAACACCCCCTAGTTAATAGTTGTTCTACAACCTTCTTTAGTCATTCAGTGCCCCAAGGGCCAGGGCAGACCCCCACCCCATCCTCAGGCCTCGTTAGGTAAGTTCTACTTTGAATCTAACTTCGGTCCTTCTTACTTCCATGGGGGCTGAGGTGCTGTGTAAGGGCTCCCCCTCACCACTCCACAGACACCAGGCAAATCACAGCCATGCTTTTCACACTCGTCCCCTCCCTCACCTGGCCTGTGACTCCGAGGAGGACACAGAGACCCTCTGCTGACCACAATCCTCTGCTCCTCCTCTACAACAGGGTGCTCCCTGCAGGCCTACTGTCCCAGGGTTCCGGCTGTGCTGCCGGTGTCCCCAGGGGGATCGAGTGACTGTGGGGCAGCCGGGCCTCTGAGCTGGCCTGGTCTGGTTACAGGCTCTCTTTACAGCTCCCCTCCAGCTGCCTCTCAGGCCCCACTTGGCACAGCAGGAAAGGGGGCACACCCTCATGTCCCCCAGCATGAGTCTCTTCGGGGCTCCTCATTACTGGAGCTTCACTTTCTCCATCCACAAGACAAGCCTGTAGGACCTGCACCCACCCTCAGTAAGTTATCAAAGTGTATATGAGCAGTACATAATAGTTGATTAGCAGTAATGATATCTCTGAACTTGGTGTGTCCTCCAGGAAAGGAGGGTCTGCCCTGGTGATCACTGCTGTGTCCCTGAGCCTAACACGGGGTCGGAATACAGCAGTCGCTGATAAATATCAGATGAATCAATGTTCTGAAAAAAGAGCCCTGGCAAAGACATGTTCACCCCAGACTTCCTGAGCCCGACTGTAGGCCAACATGGCCAAGGGTAACACCCTAAGCAGTGACATAGATGACCAGGCCTTGGCACTACAGCAGGTATACAGAAAGTAGTCAATAAGCGATGTGCAAAACTCCCCATAGGTGTGAACCCACTTCATGCCTACACCAGCCTTGAGACCATGGAAAATACAGAGCTCAGAGAGGCTATACTACTTGGCTAAAGTCACACAGCACACCTCAGTGGATGGTGGGCCAGAGAGAAGAGTGTGGTGACTCTGTCCTGCAGAGGCCTTTGAACCCACCCCTACCTAACCCGTGACCATTCAGTCTCCACCTTCGTGTCTGATATGAAGACACCTAAGATATGCAGGGTGACAGGCAGCCGGGGCCTTGCCAAGGACTGCTGGGAACAGGAAGTGCCGGCCAAAGAGCCTGAAGAAGACAAAGGCAGGAAATAGGTCCCTGGGGGAAGATCCTGGGGTCAGAGTGGACCAGGGCTCAGCAATGGCAGACACACAGGCAGAATAACATGGATGTAAGAACCATCCATTGGTAAGAGTCAAGCCCAGTCATGGTGATGGTGACCTCAGAGGAACATGTCTTCTCAGAACCTATGAACCAGACCCTTTAAGACGATCCACAGCAGACACTTATGGAGCACCTACTATGTTCCTAGCTCAGATTTAAAACATTTAATGTGTTCAGAGCCGTGTGGTAGCATGTCAGAGGACATCTACCTGAGTACCAGGAGTAGCGACTCCTCTGACTTTTCACTGGTGAGAAGCCTGAAGCCCACCCACAGGGACCCACCTAGAGATGAAGATGTCCCCAGCTCCTGCAGTCCCCAGTGCCCATACCCTCAGTCACAGCCCTCCAGCCCAGGTCCCCGCTCCCTGCTCCCACCCACAGGGGCCTCCTCCGCCACACCAGGCTGCATCCTGCAACTGGGGCCTTCGCACAGCTGTGTCGCCTGCCCCGGGGTCTTTGCATGGCTGCATCTCTGCTGCAGGGTCGTTCCTCATGACCCTTCCATCACCTGTTCCACCTCTTCTTCCAGCCCTCGGCTCTAAAACCGTGCCCTTGAGGACCTCCTCTCCAGCTGCATCGTCCATGTTCACGTCTTCAAGGTGCTCAGTGCTGGTGTACTTGGTTTGCATGGCTGTGAATTCAACAGCCATGTTGATAGGGACAGACCCTATCAAACTGGCCGTTGGCTCAGTTTTACACATGGAGAAATTGAGGCTCAGAGCGAGGGCAGGTTTGATCCAAGGGGTGCTGCTGCTGGGCAAAGAGCCACAGCCTGGCAAGGGCTCTCTGCTGCCTCTTGTGTAAGTATCAGAAAATATGTGACCACCTCCCACCCAACTTCTACACATCCGTCACAGCTCTAGCTGCAGTGCCTCTTCTCTATACACCTTCCCCGAGTCACAGTGCAGAATCAAACATCCCCTAGCTTCAGTTGCTCCCTCCACAGCCCCAGCATAGTGAACTAGGATCTGCCTCGGTTTCCCCTCCCATGGTCTGAAAGAGCCTTGATGAACAAATTAGACAAGTTAGGCTTGCTGTCTGAGTCAGACACAGACCACGGCACACAGGAGCCACTGGGAATGCTTGTTGACTGACTGACTGACTGACTGACTGACTGACTGACTGACTGACTGACTGACTGACTGACGTTCCTGATCACCCAAGGCCCCCCTTAGAAACCCATAATCCCCTCTTAGTGCTCCTGAAAGCATTCAAGAAGTTCCTTGGGGCTGAGCCAGGAGCATCCTGGGAAATGTAGTCTTCAGCCGGCCTGGCCTCTCATCTGAGTTAAAAGTCACCTACCCACTCTGGTCCCAGGAAGCCGCAGCCTCGCGCCAGTGCCCCAGCTCCCAGCAACCCTTCCTTGAGGCCCACGAGCCCGGAGCCCTCGCCATCTCCTCGCTTCCGCTACCACCCTCCCTGGCTCCGTGTGGCTCTGGGGATGAAGCTTCTGCTCCAGCCTTAGCGTCTCCTCCCACTTCAGAAAGTTCAGTCACCCTGGGAAGTCCTCCCACTCCCCAGCTCAGTAGCAGAGTCTGTGCCCTCCAGGGCCACACCCAGGGTCAGCTCAGGACACCCGCCTTCCCAGGAGACGCCAATCACCTTTCTGTCCGGCTCACCTGTCCGCAGGCTGACGTCACCTCCTCCAAGGGCAGCCGCCTGCCTGCCCTCTGCCAATGGACAGACAGATGGACAGGACTAGGGCTGAAAGCTCCGGAGGATGGAGGACCAGGAGGCCCCGGAACACACGCAGCGGAGTGAGAAGCCGACAGAGCCTGTTCTGAGGAGGCCGTACAGAGACTGACCACCTGCCCCAGAATACACAGAGAAGCTAAAAGTTCCAATCCACTTCCTGTCAATGCCTGAGACATCCAGGGCCACCCTCAGAAAGGACAGAGACTCGCGAGCACTCGATTTTCAGTTAATGGAAAGAATGGGGCGCCCCCTCTTATTGTGGAACTCAGGGCCTCACAATTCGGGGAAGCCAATTGGCTCTCAGTGCCTCAGTTTCCCCATCTCCTCTTAGCCACGGTATCATTGCTGATGGACACGCTACAGGTACAAGACGCCCCCAGGCTGCCATCTATCAAGTAGGGTGCAGTGGCCACTCAGCTAGAAGGCCAGACTGCATTAGGCCATGTCCAGGTCCAGACCCAGGCCTTGAACCTTAGATCTCTCCCACTTTTAACCTCTCTAAATAGCCTGGAGGCAATCGTGCACCCTGAAAATCGGCCAGAAAACCCGAGTCCAAGACACACAGAGAGAAAGACGCGTTGTAACCAGGCAGAGGCGCTCTGGCCAGTCCCTCCAGCCATTCTGTCCCCAGGGCCATCCTCCTCCACCCAAAGCCTGCTGGCCTGCAATATTGGGGTTCCCAACTCCATCACATTCAGTTTGGGGTGAGGGCGTCGGGAAGGCAAAAATATAAGAAGTTGGGGGTGGCACAGACGGAAGGCAGAGTGACACAGACCTCTGCCAGGGTGCCGGAGACCTGGAGAGCAACACAGACCTCAGATGGGAAGCAACACAGACCTCAGGCAGGTGATAGAGACCTGGGAACCTCAGATGGGAGTGACACAGACCTTAGGCGGGGGTGACAGAGCCCGGGCAGAGAGGACCTGGGATCCAGGAGTCCCTCCCGACCTCAGGGCTGTCGTAGGCCTAGAATTCTCCATCTGAGGCCGAGATGGGGGGTTCGGCCTGGCAGCGGCCCTGGGGAGGCGCCCCAAAGTCGGCAGTGGAGAGCAGAATGGGGCACGTGACCCCCGCCCCAGGGACCAATCAGCGCCGCGGTCGGCCAGGGGGGCCACGGTGGCACCCACCCCGCGCGGCTGCTAGAGACGCTCCTTTGTCCCATTGTCAGGCTTTGGGAGGTGGGGGCTTGGCAGCCCAGCTTCGGGCTGTGCTGCAGCGGGGGCGTTGGCCACGGACTGTGTCCCCCTCCTCCATGCCAGTTGCGCGGCCGGCAGAGACCAGCGGGTACCAGGGAGCTCGGGGGCAGCCGGTGCACAGGGCCGCGTGGGGACCCCCGGGAGGTCGCAACTGTGTGTCCCGCCCCCTCCCCCGCCCCCATCAGTAGGCCGTCACCCCAATAATTCAAAGCCACTGTCGGTGCCCCGGCGCGATGAGCCCAGGCCTTGGCTGCAATCCCCGCCCGCTGCGCAGCCCGTTAGCCCCGCCCAGGGCGCTGGAACCGCGACCGCACGCGGGGGGCCCCCCAGGCCAGTGCCGCTGCACGAGGCGCCCGCGCCCTGTACGCTCCCGGTGCGTGCATGCCTACTGCATCTGTCCCTGCATCTGTCCCTGCGTCTGTCCCTGCGTCCGTCCCTGCGTCCGTCGCCGCATCTGTCCCCGGTGCATCTGTCAAGGTGCATCCCCGCGTCCGTCCCTGCACTCACCTCCAGCGCAGGCCGAACACCTGCCCGGCTCGGCCCCGGCCCCGCAGCGCCTCAGCCCGGGCTCCCACGCGCGGGCGGCTCCCGCGGGGGCGCAGCGCGGTGTCCCGGCCGGGGCCGCATCTCTGCCGCCGCCGCTGCGACTCGCAGCTCCGCCACCTCCGCCCCCAGCGCCCGAGCTCGGAGCTCCGCAAAACCCGGAGCAGACCACCAAGGAGCGGAGCACGGACAGGAGGGGGCGCCTCCACCATCCCCGGTCTCAGTTTCCCTTTCTCTGCCTCGCACCTTTCTCCACGGGAGTGGCTCTGAAGATCACCGCACTGAGCTGGGCGCTGTTCTGACTCTGGGCATCTCCAGTATACCGTAGGCGCTCCATAGATGTTTTGCTATTGTATCTTCTAGTGAATTTCCAATTCAACTGACCGGTCACCCACACACAGGAACCTCATGGACATGGGGGTAGGTCCCACGGTCCTGGTGGCTCATAACATCATTGAGTCAAATCACCAAGGTCTCCTTTATTTATTTATAATGATTGACTAAGGCGGACTCTCCTGTGGAGTCTACGTTAAAGGCCTGCCCCATCACGCCGGCAACACTCACTTTCTGAAGGACATTGGGACAGCAAGATATCTCTTTCCATGCCTCAGTTTCCCTCTGTCCAAAGCCCCTTCCCATCCCAGCCATGACGCTGAATGAAAACCTCTCTCTGATTGGGCTAGGCATTACCTCACCTCCTGGCATCTCCAGTATACAGTAGGCACTCCACATCTGCTTTTGTAATTGTGTGTGGAGTTGAATCCTGCTCACACAGCCGCCCCACAGCCCATCCAGCTAAGGACTCTCAACCACTGCCCGGGACAGCCAAGTCTGTGGGTGTCAGGATTTGAACTCTGACCTGTGGGCACCCTGAGGGCTGGAGCAGACTAACTGGTATCACCACTGTGGCGACAGGCTGAGACCTCACTGTGGCCCATCAGCTTTGCTCTTCCCTGTACATCAGCCAAGATACAGCTTCTGTGGAGAAACTGAGGCAGAGGATGAAGCCAGTTCTCGGTCTATGATCCCATTTGTCCGACAAACATTTATTGTGCGCAGCGCTAACGGTGTCTTTCGGCCTGGGGGGCCTGCCAAGATGACCAGTGGCTGCAGAAGCCAAGGTGCAGAGGGCTCGGTGGCTGCCGGGGGCGGCAGAGGGGGGGGAGGGGACTCCGGGCCCCTGACGGATCACGAGTGGATTTGGCAGGGAGCGCAGGGCAGAGTGGGGGTGTAGGGATGGCCTGTCCCCAGGGAGACCTGTCTGAACAAAGGCCCCATGGTCATGAATGATGCCTCTTTCACAGACTGGTCCCGAGGTCAAGTCGCCCTCCCCCAGCCGGCTCCAGCCGGTCTAGGAGCTGACCTGATGGCCATAGAGAGTCAAGAAGGAAGGACCTTGCCCGAGACCTCCAGAGTTAGCCTCAGCACCCCTTCCCTCAACTGCGAGGCTCCAGGAAGGCCCCGCCCCTGGGCCTCAGTTTCCCCTGCTTCCGCAGCGCTGCGCTCCCGCCCTGCTCCAGGCGGCAGATTCCAGTACGGATTTTGGGGACGCCCGAGGCTACGGACACCTTCCACCCGGCCAGTTTGCGGCCCAGGGGTGCGAAGGAGTCTCGGGAGACCGCAGGAGGGACAGTCAGCCTCAAAGACTCTGGACCAGGAAGGCTGGGCCTGAGCATAGCGAAGACTCGCTCCGGCCTCCTCGCGATCCCACGAGTTCCTCTCCTTCCCTGCTTGCTGTGTGACGCCAGGCAGCTCTCTGACCCTCTCTGGGCCCACCTGGAGCCGGGCAACCAACTTAGAACGGGCCACCTGGGTCCCTATCAGGGCAGTCCCCTGCCTCAGTTTCCCTCTCTATGCCAGGACCTCGTGGAGTCCAAGCTTGAGATGGTGGGAGGGTCATCTTTACTTCGCCGTACTCAGTGTCACTCCGGGTCCAGGAATTGACCAGGGAATCCCCCGGGACTGCTCAAAGGGCAGCTGTGATTGGTTGAGACCTCCCGTGACGTCAGATGCTCCTGAAGCCCCTTCCCCACCAGAGGCACGTGGGGGGCGACGGTCACTTGGGAGGGGCTCAGGGTCGGGTAGATTGGGGTGTCCCCCAGTCCGAGGTGGCAGCTGAGAAGCGCAGACGCGAGTTTATGCGTCCTCCAGTCCCCTCGGGCCCCCCCCCTCGGGGGGCTGCAGCTGCTCGGGGACAGATGCGCTGCTCAGTTCACCCAGCTGGTCTCCGGAGCTCCCGCTGCCTGGATTGGGGGAAGGATGCGGCGGGCTCTGACCCTTTCTCTCCTCTGTCCTTTGACCCTGAGGCAGGGAGTCCTCTCAGGGACCTTCCCTTAAACCCCAGGCCCCTCCTGGGGCTTTTCTCAGTGTTGGGAGAGTGTCAGGGGTGTGATGCTGTAGGAGGCATATGTCCACAACTCGAGGCCACGAGCAACCCTTGGGAAGCGCACTAAACGCAACCAACAAAATAACAAACCAATCTCCTCTGGGATGCACAGACTCCTAACGTTGAGGAGGGGCCTATATTAGGCACCGCTGTATGCAGCTCCTGGATTCCTGAACATAGCTATTTCTACCCTCCAAGTGAGGAAACTGAGACCCTGGGGACCTAGATGAGCTGATGAGTCCACCAGGGAAACGTGGGGTGGAGATAAAGCACAGCGTACTTGTGGTTTGGCCCTGCTATACCCCTGGCCCTTCGTCCCCGGAGGCCCCAGCTCCGGAGGCCCCAGCTCCTGACTCCCCCTTCTCTGTCTCTCTGCTGAGCCACACAGGCCTATCCTTGTTTATTTAGTTATTTTTTTTTTAGAGTCTATTCCCACCCAAGGACAGGGCCCAAGTCTGCCCTGTCCACTGCTGTGTCCCCAGGTTACCTGGTACACAGGAGCTGAGCTATGAATGCTGTCAAGGCCTGCCTCCTTGAATTGAGGGGGAAACTGAGGCTCAGCTGGCTGAGCCAGATGCCACTCACTTTCCCCACCAGTAAAACAAAGCAGCAATGGGGACCTTCTTACCAAAAGAGAATTCTAGTAAGACAATGGTTTCAGTAACACATATTGGGCACCTACTGTGTGCATAACAACAGGTGCTTTGCACATCTGAATAACTGAGAACAACTTTATTGAGCACATATGCTGTACACCATAGCCCAGGTACTTTGCTCACTCAGATAACCACAGGAGCATTTATTAAGTGTCTATGGTGTGCACTGTGACTGAGGTATTTTGTAGATTTGGATAACCTTGCGTGTTCCCCTTGAACACCTACTATGGCGCCGCAGCTAGGGCATTTTGCATGCTGGGATGGATAATCTCAGGAGACAGTTGTGAGATAACTTGGCACAACTCTCAGCACTTTGCACTTCTGTAGCCAAGCAGAACTCAAACGCAGGACAGAGGGCTGTGAGGTTTGTCTGAGTCCTCCCCTGTGGGGAGAGGATGAGTGTGAGGCTGAGCTGTGTGGGGCGGCCGGGACTGCCCGGCACCTTCCAGTGAGTGCTGCCCAGCTGAAGCCCCCAGACACTCCCTCCCCCACGGGCAGATCTC
Source organism: Uromys caudimaculatus (assembly GCA_028551405.1). Taxonomy (NCBI): domain Eukaryota; kingdom Metazoa; phylum Chordata; class Mammalia; order Rodentia; family Muridae; genus Uromys; species Uromys caudimaculatus. The sequence continues at coordinate 38,742,565 of CM052709.1, read as the reverse complement.
CTTGGAGGTCTAAGCAATTACCGCCTTTGCACTCTAACCAGCAAAGTCCCCAGAAAAGCCCAATCACCCTCCTCCTCCAGGCCACCATTTGCATATGCAAATGAGGCAACCAACATCCCGGACCCCACAGCTGGAAGAGAAGAAGAATATGCTCGGGCTGGAGAGATGGCTCAGCAGTTAAGAGCACTGACTGCTCTTCCAGAGGTCCTGAGTTCAATTCCCAGCAACCACATGGTGGCGGATCCGATGTCCTCTTCTGAGGTGTCTGAAGAGAGCAACAGTGTACTCATATAAATAAAATAAATCTAAAAAAAAAAAAAAAAAAGAATATGCTCATGAATCCACCATGGCACTTGCCTGGGCCCTGAGAAGGAAGATCATCTCTGATCCTGCCCCAGGGCCTTTGCACACACCGTGTAGAGCTGGAACGGATAGAGGCAAGCACAGTATAGTCTACAGCTCAAGGAGATTGCATTCCGAAGCTTGTCTTTGCCTTAAGGAGCAGGTCTCTTGACAAGAGGTCATTGCTGAAGATGTCCAGCACACATTAGGCACTCAAATTGAAATCTATATTCCTTAGAAGCTGGGGGAGGAGCTCAGTGTCCCCAAAGGTATCCAGGGTGGTGTCCACAGAGAAATCAGGCCCATGGTAGGACAGCATTCAGGGCTGCAGCCTGGAAAGAGCCATACAGCTTAGCCCAGCTGTACACTGAAATATTACACAGTTATGTAAAGGATGGGGATTTTGACATCAGCCCAGACATGGATATCCTGCTGGGTCACCATGCTCAGGGAAATAGTCACATACAAAAGGACGTGCACTTCATGGTCCCACTCTCATGAGGTCCCTAAAGTTCTCACAGCCAGAGACCGGAAGTGGGAAGGTGGATGCAGCAGCCTGGAGAAGGGGAAGATGTAGGGGGAGACGGAAAGTTCAGAAGACAACGGTGGGGACAGCCGCAAAGGTGTGTGAATGAGCTTCACACCACCAAACTGGATGCCGAGACGTTATTAAACAGGTAAACTCCATGCGATGGGCAATTTCCCACAATTAAAAAAAGGTGGAGAGACTGAGCCACTGCAAAGAGGATGCAGGTGTGAATGACCTCAGCGTAGGGCACCTGCCACCAAGCCAGCCATGGGTCACACTGACATCAGTGTGTGTTGGGGACGCTGGCAGCTCTGAGCTCAGGCTCACATGCCTCATGCCCCCCCTCCCCCGCTACTCTACAAACCCTACTTATCCAGCTAACTTGGAGTGTGTGCACCTACTGTGCATGAATATGTACCTACTGTGTGCTGGGCACACGCTGTTCTGGCAGAGTTCAGGCACCAGGCACCACCTATTCCATATACATTTATTGAGCGCCTTCTGGATGCAACAAAAAACACAGGGCAAAAGCTCTCTCTTCAAGGTTCTGTCTTTCAAGGGAGACATACATGAAGAAGAAAAGAGAGGTCTATCCTGGTCTGCGTTGCAAAGCAGGGACAGACACTAAAGGATGGAAGAGAATGAGGAGGGGAAACCTTAGATGGGTGGTCCCAGCAGGTCTCACTGAGGGGACAAACAAGTAGAGACCAAAAAGAACTGAGAGAAAGTGGCTGTGCAAAGGCCCTGGGGCAAGAGGAGCCTGAAATAGAATGGGTAGAGCATAGTGGGAAGGGGTGGAGAGTAAGAGGGGAGGGAGAGAGGGTCACTCAGCAGCCCTGGGGCTTGAACTGATTCCTCCTGGGCCTGTCTCCACTAAGGCCGCCAAGTGCCTGAGAGGAGACTCCAACTCCACCACCCTGGGCTGGCTTGTTCTTGGTCTAGGTTTTAGCACATACTAGGACCAGATAGGGTGTGAGGTCATACTTTGTGTAGGGGGTGAGGACAAACTTTGCCCAAGCTCCAGGCCCCACCCATACCCTGACACAGGAGTCTGGAGATTCACCCCTACTGGGGCAGATCCTGGGCCTGTATGAATGAGGGGGAGAAGCCCATGTCCTCAGCTCTCCCGCAGTCACCCCCATAGCCGAAATGGGTCCCCAAGGCCCTCAGCCTGCTGCCCACAGAGACTCGGTGGGCCCTGGGTCCCCTACACATTGGGGGACTGGCTAAAAACACATGTGAGTCATTTACATAAACTCTGCATCAATTAGCATACATTACCAGCAGCCATAGGTGGCAGCAGCTTCCACAGGAGAGGAGGAGCCTGCACACCCATGTGATTTTGCAGGTGAGAAAATTGAGGCCCATGACGCAGAGAAATATGCAGTCCAATAGAGAAAGACTAGTGAGAATTATTTCTACTGGAAGCCAAGAAGACAGCTAACATGACAATAGGGACTTGTCTGAAGAGGTGACACTTGAGACCAAATGTCTAGAGAAACCCCAGGTGAGGGTGGGGAAGCTAGGTATTCCAGGCAGAAGGCTCTGCCCAAGCAAAGGGGCAGGGGCCCAGCCCCATGCAGCTGTGCAAAGACCCAGGGCAGGGATGTGGCAGGCCAAAGGTTCACAGCCCTGCATAGAAGTTCCTGAGAGAAGATTCCGGAGAACTGAAGATTTCATAAGGCAGTATCTCCCATTATAGGTACCCAGCAGGAGAAGGAAGAACAGAGGGGAGAGATGTGCTCTTAGGGGAAACTGAGGCACTGCCCGTTCTCTGCCTTCCAGTAGTGATCCCCTGGGGCAGGGATGTGAGCTGGGAGCCCAGGCCAGAGATAAGCCCCGAAGCCAGGGAGGGGCAGGAGGCGGCTCTCCTCCAAAGCAAGCTGTATTTATAGATTCTATTTGATGTCCCCACCGTTCAGAGGCTGACCTGGTTCTTGGCAGCTGCAGAAGGAGGGAAGGAGGAGGGCTCTGGGAGCTGCTGCTCAGAGTAGAGGAGATTGGAGATGGGGGAGAAGGCCAGGTGCACTCAGGGGAGGGGCAGGGCCAGCCTCAGTTTCCTCTTTTACAATATGACTTCAACACACTATTTTAATGATGCTATGTGTGTGCACATGTGTATATGTGTATGCCACAGCATGTAGGCCATCAGGAGATAGCACCTGGGAGGGAGTTGGTTTTCTTCTTTCCACATGGGTCCAAGGAACTAAATTCAAGTCATGGGTTCCCTTATCTGCTGAGCCCTCTCGTAGGCCCTGGTATACAGATTCTAAGAATCAGTATCTCAGGATGCACTCTGCCTTCCTATGTAGCCAAAGCTGGCCTTGAATCCTGATCCTTCAGCCTCCTGCCTCCCAGTGCTGGCATGACAGGCAGGCATCACCATGGCGTGGGAGAGAACCCAGAGCCTTATATATGCTGGGCGACCAAGCACTCTGCACTCTGCCCCAGCCCTTAGCTTCACATTTTAGCCCAGTTCTTCAGGGTGTGACATCAGCCTTTGATGTCATCATAAAAGATGACATCACCAGGAAGCATATTGTTGATCCCAGCAGGTCCCTGTGCTACCCCTGAAAGGCTTTGGGTCGATTGCTCAACCTTTCTGGGCTTGTATGTATAAAAAGGGACTTACCTCTATGTCCCTTGACTTCACTTGTCTCTAGAGGGGAATTTGATGATTCAAGCCATGCCAGCCATAGGTTCACAGCACTTGGGAAGTGGAGGCAGGAGAATAGCCAGGTTAAGTGAGCTTCAGAGTGAGACTGTGTCTCAAGAGACCAAACACAGAGGTTATGGCTACAGCTAACTGGCAGAGTGCTCTCTGGGTACCCTTGAGGTCCTGGCTTCGATCCTCAGCACAGTATGACCCATAGTGGTTCACTTCTGTGATCCCAGCACTGGGGCACTGGAGGTGGGAGGGTGGTGCTGCCTCTGTGCTTCAGCCACTGTGGTTCAGAAAAACTCAGCTTCAAAGAGGATTTTATTAGGGTTGGGGAACCCTATCCTTACCAGCCTCTGATGGCACATGGTAACTACCATGACACTGGGTGACCAGAGAGACCAAGTCAGTCAGCATCACACAGCCAGGCAGGCCTGAAGACTAGGAGCTGAGCTGAGGTCTTGTGAGCTAGGTTGGGAGTGAAGTCAGGCTCTTTGTGGGGTCAAGTGGGCCGGCGTCAGGCCTCTGAGGGCCTGACTGGCGTCAGTCTCCAGGGTTAAGCCTCAGTGGCAGCTGAACTTCCGTGGACTTGTAACTTCCAAACCCCTGGAAGCATAGCACCAGGTGTTCCGGAACAGATGCTCTGGTTTGACAGGCCACTACACATGAGGATGGACAGCTGCTAGGCTGGGTGGCCCCGGGGAGGGGCCAGGCTAGGGGATGTGTTGGCCAGAAAACTAGGCCACAAGTCCCCTTGAACACCTGCCCCTGACTTCTTATCTCTAGTCATGCCTGTAAAGTCAATGCCACTATCAACCTTTGGAGAGCATTTATGGAGCACCTAGTGTATGCCTGGTGCCCAACAGAACTCACCCTTTTTTTTTCCTTTTCTTTCTTTCTTTCTTTCTTTCTTTCTTTCTTTCTTTCTTTCTTTCTTTCTTTCTTTCTTTCTGTTTTGTTTTGTTTTGCTTTTCGGGACAGGGTTTCTCTGTGTAGCCCTGGCTGTCCTGGAACTCACTCTGTAGACCAGGCTGGCCTCGAACTCAGAAATCCGCCTGCCTCTGCCTCCCGAGTGCTGGGATTAAAGGCGTGTGCCACCACTGCCCAGCGAGCTCACCCTTTTCTAATGCATGACTTAGAGTGTGGTGTGCCTGTGCATGGTCATCAGGAATGACATTCTCTCACTGGCTTGGGACTCACCATGTAGGCCAGGACTGGGCTGTGTCTACCTCCAGAACTGAGATCCCAGGCTCCACCTCCCCCGAGTATGATCTGGGTCCTCATACTTGTGTAGAACTTTACTAGCGGAGCCAGCTCTCCAGCCTCCAGGGGGACTCTTTTGCTGGACACTGTTGAACCCCCATTTGCATGTGGAGCCTTAGGCCCAGAGATGCACAGCAAATCCAGAACTGGGTAGCTCCTGCCTCAGGGCTTTGCCACCCTAGTCTCTGCAAGTCACTGATACCTTGAGTGCTCAGGGTGTAGGAAGACTTCTGAGGTCCACCACCTTCCCGATGTGCCTGCCTAGGCCTCCATGCTGTGACCTCAGTTGCCACGTGCCCCCATCCCTACATCTGCACTGGGGGTTCCATCATGGTGCACCTGTTCTGCCAGGTGCCCCATGTATCCTCCATCTCCAGCACGAGGCACAGACCTCCAAGTGACCTGAAAGGACTTTGGAGTCCCCTGGGACCTGTGTGTGAGGTCAAGGAGTTTTTGCAGACTTTGGGCTTTTGCACCCCTCTTCAGAAGCGGTGGTGTAGGGGCTGACGCTCCCAAACTTTGACTGTTCGTGGCACCAAATAGTCACCTGCTGAAGGGTGAGGTGGGAGGGGCTGCAGCAAGAGGCGGGGCCCGAGGGACCGGTCTGCAGGGAGAAGTGGTCTGGGGGCGTGGTCAAGAACGGAGAGGGGTTCTGAGGAGTGGCGGGGTGAGGGAGGGACTTGGAGCTTGGTGGGGAGGGTCTGGGGTTGGGGTGGAAGTCTTGGAGGAGGACTGGAAAGGGGACTGGAGGGAAGGTCTGGGCTTCAAGGCTTTGACTGGAGACGTGGCAGTCTTAGTGAACCGGGTCACCCCTCCCGGTGTCCTTACAGAAACGCGACAACGTCCCGGGCCTCAGGGTCTCCCCAGCTCGTGCCCCTTTCCACTGCGCGAGTCAGCTGTGGCCGTATTTATAGCTCGTGTCCCGTGCCACTTCCCTTCCGACTGGGATCGGCCGGATCACCCAGGACCTACCACACCTGTCCCCGCGCAAGCTGGAGGAGGGGCAGACGGGGTTCCTACCGTTCCTCCACTCTCTCGCATCAGCACCGGGCCCTTTCCCAGGCCCCTTGAGGCCCTCTAGTGTCGCCAGTCCCCCCTCCTTCCGGATCTGACACATTGTCCCCAGCCCGGGGTCCCGGCAGTTGGGCGAGGTGGGGCCTGTAGCTCGAGGTGGGGGCTGCCTGCTGCTCGCGGTCTCTGGGCAACGCTGGCTCACAGACAGCCTGGACACAGAGGCTGCGCTGTTCCCGGGGCGGGGCAGAAAGCTGGAGGTGACCTGGGGTGACAGCCTGGGAGGGGGGTGTCTCATGCAAGGGGTGCCAGAGCAAGGTCTGGGCGCCCCAGGTTATGGATAGGTTTTTGATGAGGCAGTGGGAATCCTCCCCCCTGCCTAGCTGTCCCCATTGTGTTCCTAGCTCTAGGAGCTTCGTGCATTCTCCAGGACTGCCTTGTGCTCAGCGCTACTGTCAAGGAGTCTTCAACGAAACCCATTTTACGGGTCTGAAAACCAAGGCTTGGGAAAAGTTGCACAGGCCTGTCATCACAGCTCTACAGAGCCAGAGACAGGGGGATTGAGTTGGAAGCCATCCTGGGCTGCATGCATATTGAGGGAGTAGGAAGCCACATTTTGGGGACTCTGGCTGGACATTGACCTCTGACACTTTCTCACGGGATAGTCCATTAGGCTCTAAGCCTAGGTTTTCCTCTGTGCTATAATGGGCTCCCACAGGAGGTGTGGTCAAGAGAGTCTGGTTAGACTGGGGTAGAGCTCTCTCATTCAGCACCCACAAAGCCCTGAGTTCTATCCTCCAGCTCCACAGACAGGCATAGTGTTGCAAGCCTGTCATCCCATTGCTTTGAAAGTAGAGGCAGGATGACCAAGAATTCAAGATCACTCCCAGCTTCAGAGTAGTTTGAGACCTCTCTGGGCAACCTGAGACTCCAAGAAAGCCACAGAGATATGGAGGACACTAGGGTGTTAGACTCTGTGTTTCACCTGTACAGCTGGATTCTCTGCCTCAGTTTCCCTAGCATTAAAATGCATGCTAGAAATGTCCCCATTTGGCCAGGCCATTGTGATGGAAGAGTGAGTTCTCTAGCTGCTTTCCACGTGGCAGGGCAGTCTCCCCAAACCACCTGCTTCTTCTACCCCTGCCAAGGGCTGTGCTGTGCACTGGGTAGCCGAGGTTCCAGGGCCTCCCAGGCCTCCAGGATGGGTCAGGGACAGGAGCTGGGGCACAGCTTCCTGACATCTGCTTGAGGACCCCATTTCTAAGAGTGACACAGTGAACCCCTTACCTGTCCCAGCTCTTGTATTTTCACTTCGTGGACTACCACAGAGCCAGTGATGAAGACCTAGGCCATCACTCCTGGGGGACACATAGAAAACCTCTATAATCACTTAATTCACAAAATGAACCCCCAAAGAGTCTGTCACCTCTCCCAGCTCACACAAGGGAGTAACAGTAGGCTTTGTACTTCAGGTTGGATTCTAAACAGCAGCTCTTTTTAGCCTTGAAACAGCAAATGGTTAACAGGATGCTGAGCTTCGATCAGCAGCTGCTCTGAGGCTGGGAACTGGGGGTGTTGGAGATGGACAAAGACACACAGCAAGCAAGAAGAAAAAATGTCCATGGGGTCATCTGCATCTGAGGGAATAAACACAAAGGGAGAGTAAAAAGACTTGTGAGTGGACAGACAAACAGATGCATGGATGGGTGGGATGGACAGATGGGTGGATTAAATGTACTGACAGGTGAATGGATGAGTGTGGATATTTGTGTGTGTTCTTATGGATGGGAGTTCCAGTGTCTTGATTATAGTCCCTTAGGGAGCATTAGGCTATCACAGTGTCTCCAGTGTCTCCAGGAGGTACACAGAGGGTGGCACAGGCCTCATATGCTACCTTCATGTGGGGCGGTTTCTTCTAGACAGAGGCTGTCTGGACTGAGTCTTGCTCTGTGTGTGTGTGTGTGTCTGTGTGTGTGTGTCTGTGTGTGTGTGTGTGTGTGTCTGTGTGTGTATGTGCACACATGTAAGTGGCATCCGGAAGTCCTTGCCAGGTGTGCTGCTCAACCCATAGCCACCTTCTTTTTCTTTTTCTTTTTCTTTTTCTTTTTCTTTTTCTTTTTTTGGTTTTTTGAGACAGGGTTTCTCTGTGTAGCCCTGGCTGTCCTGGAACTCACTCTGTAGACCAGGCTGGCCTCGAACTCAGAAATCTGCCTGCCTCTGCCTCCCAAATGCTGGGATTAAAGGCGTGCGCCACCACTGCCCGGCTCACCTTATTTTTCTTTTAGATTTATTTTTATTACTTTTAGGTTTTCTGTGTATCTGTGATTGTATGTGTGTATGTGTTTGCATGCACACATGTGAGCACAAATGTGTGCAGGTGTTGGGGAAATATTTAATCCTGACCCAGGGTTTTTAACCCACTGCCTTAGCCAGGGTTTCTATTCCTGCACAAACATCATGATCAAGATGCAAGTTGGGGAGGAAAGGGTTTATTCAGCTTACACTTCCACATTGCTGGTCATCACCAGAAGAAGCAGGAGCTGATGCAGAGGCCATGGAGGGATGTAACTTACTGGCTTGCTTGCTTCTCCTGACTTGCTCAGCCTGCTTTCTTATAGAACCCAAGACTACCAGTCCACAGATGGTACCACTCACAAGGGGCTCTCCCCCCTTGATCACTAATTGAGAAAATGCCTTACTGCTGGATCTCATGGAGGCATTTTCTCAACTGAAGCTCCTTTGTCTGTGATAACTCTAGCTTGTGTCAAGTTGACACAAAACCAGCCAGTTCACCCACCTTTTACGATTTAGTTCCCAGATAAAAAGACACACACAACCTTTATATTTACAATAAGCCTTAAAAAGCACAAGAGCTGGGCAGATATCCACCCTCTATGTTATTAGAATCTACTTTCATGTCGATAACCCCGAATTATTACTTACTATGTTTCATCTAGGCTGCTCTTATCTCCATTTAGCCAGCCCTCAGGGCCATGTTTTTATGGCTCACCTAACCCATGGTGTCTTTTCTCTCCTTCACCTTCTCCTGGTTCTCCTCTGCCCTCAAGCCTGAGAACTCTAAACCCCACCTATGTCTCTTCTGTCCAGCTATTGACTGTTGGCATCTTTATTTACCAATCAAAAATAACTTGGGGGCAGGGTCACATAGGTCTACATGCAGACTCCAGGTCTTAGGGGCCCGCACTTGACATTACAATAGACAGGAAGACCTCAACATACAGGTGCATACTGAGGCCAGAAGAAGGCTTCAGATCCCCTGGAGCTGGAGTTACAGGCACCATGAACCATCTGTTGTGAATACAGGAAACTGAATTCAGGTACACTGCAGGAGCAGCCAGTGCTGTCACCACTGAGACATCAGTCCAGCCAGTCATCCTTTTAAAAAAGATTAAAGGTGCGATGGCCACACCTTTTTTAAATTCCAGCACTCGGGATGCAGGGCATGTGGATCTCAGTGCGCTCTGGCCATCCTGATCTACACAGCAAGACCTTGTTCAATATATTTTTCTATTATTCCACTTTATTTGGGGGGGGAGCAGGGGCTCTCATGAACCCAGAGTTCCCCAATTTGTCTGTACTGTCTATGTCTAATGACCTCCGAGTTCAGACCTACACAACTACACCTATCCCCAAGAGATCTGGGGATTTAGTCACCCTTTGGGGATTTGTTTCCCCTTCATGTATGTGACCTGTTGACAACAGAAAGACTGTTCATTTCCTGTGTTGTAATCCCAAGGCTTTTACAGGTGGGAACACTCAGGCAAGCAGCAGTTCCATAACTGGTGGCATTTTAGTAACTGAGCCTAGCCACATTGAGTCTCAGCCTATCTACATGGAGCTGTAAGTTCTGCATGTGTGTGCGTATATGTGTGCATGTGTACGTGTGTGTACGTGTGTGTGTGTGTGTGTGTGTGTGTGTGTGTGTGTGTGTGTGTGTGTGTGGCCAGTCAGGCAGGTGGTCCTGACTGGGAAACAGGTAGACTATGAAGACACCAGTCCCCATGGTGAGTGGGGTGGTGAGGCTGGCTGACAGCCATCTCTGAGCCAGGTTTCCACTCCTGCAGCCTGCTCCCCTCCCACACTCTTGCTGGCCCAGGGCCAGCTGCTGACCTCAGGCACAGAGTCCTCCTGGGGATTGGGCAATCAATTAGTGCTGGTCCTGATACCAGAGTAAAAAGCTACTGGGAAGAGAATGTGCAGAGGCTGGATCTCAATGCCTCTGCCTGTGAAGCCTCTGCACATTCTCTGCAGAAGCAATGTACATGTAGTGGGCACCAACTGTATGCAGTGAAGCAGCCTCTGACCAGCCTTGTCCAGCTCTGTCCCTCCAGGCTTCCAGTGATGGATGGAGGGGACAGAAGCATTACAAGTCTCCTCTGTAAGTGACCAGGGCTGTGGTTTAATATCCAGGCAGCAATGACGGGAGGAGGAAGTGTTGGGGTGTGCTCCCGAGAGAAGGGACCAGGGACATGGCTCAGTTGGTGGCCAGTCATTCAGGAGGCCCTGTGTTCATTCTCAAACCCATTTAAATCTGTGAGCATTTCCTTTTCGTGTCAATGACACTGGAGGCTGCAGATGTTTGTGAGGTAGACATCCATCAGTCACTAAGGTAAACATTTTCTGGTGTCACCCAGGGCCCAGCACTACCATAGTGTCCGCAGAGGACTCCAGGAGGGTCAGAAGGAGAGACACGGAGAACAGCTTTCTTGCAAGCTCTGAAGAGGGGGAAAGGGGCCTTAAGCCAATAGATGCATAGCAGACAGAGGGAGACAATGTGAGGTTCTCAGATGGCTTCCACCTTCCCTTTGGGGGGTGCTCCTGGCTTGATTCTCCTTTACCCTCACATGCCCCTTTGAGATCTTCCTGCAACAGCCATAGACCCCACCTTGAGGTGGAACAGATACTAGGCTGCACCATCAGACCTTTTGAAAACTGGAGTCCTCACCACCTAGCCGGCTTAAACTAGACACAGACCTTGGGGTGAGATCTCCACACAGGCCTGAGCTGAGACAGGCAGGCTGCATTTAGAGGTTAAAACCCAGGACACATTGTTTCCTTGGATGTAAGGCACATGGTTGCTGCACACATACACACCCCTGGCCCCCCAAATCACACTCCTTCGGCATTTGAGTCTCCAGCTCCTTGAGTCACAGGTCAAACTTGCTGCAAGGCTTCCAGCAGACTCTATCTTAGCCTTATTTTCTCTGTCTGTGGTCACATATGAGACATATGGCTCCCAAGACCATTAATGGGCAGAGAAGGGGAGAGCGCTCCCCAAGGCAGCCACTAGGGATTGTGTGTGGGGGTCTGGTCATCGATGGGATTCAAGCACTGTCAGAGAACCAAAGTCAGAGCTGATGACCTCAGAGAGACACAGGTCCCTGCAGGAGAGGTTGGAAGTGAGAAGCCTCAATGTCCTCCAGATTCCAACACCCCTCACGACCCTCACATCCCCCATCTCCCACTCCCTACTCTGACCAAAACCAGTCAACACTTACTTCATTAAAAGGTCAAACTCCTCCCCTACAGGGACCAGATCCTGCCTCTTTCCCTTCCTACATCCCCGCCCTCTCTCTGCTCTAGCCACAGGGTATACAGCCTGCTCCTCCTCCAACACACCAGGATTTATCTTGCTCTAGGACCTATGCACAAGTTGTGCCCTGGAGCAGAGGCCTGAGAAGCTGGGAAGGGACCAGGGAGGCTGGCAAGAGGTAGAGCTGTGTGAGGCTCCGGAGCAGGAGAGTGGAAGCATCTTAGTCACCATTTCATAGTTCTATCAGGAAATGGAGGGTGGGTCACATTTGGAGGAGCAGTGGGAATCTGGGTACAGGTTGGAGATGGGATGAGTCACTGAGTGAGAGAAGGTGACAGTGGCCTGGACATCGGGGTGAGGGACAGGAGGTTGGTGCGGGACTGGCATATCTTACAGACCTACTGGAGTGGCTTGCCCGGCTAGTGTGTGTAGACCGTGAAGGCAGCCTGGTTCCTGGTTGAGCTAAGGTTGGAAACCACGGTGACCCTGAGGGACAACAGGCATTTCTCTCGGTTCCTGGACACTAGGCTCTTGGTACTAGGCCACAGCCCTCCATAGATTTGTGTCCATTTGTCATGTAAGGGCAACGTGGACGTGACCTGTGGTCATGTAGGCTCAAGACAGATCTCCATTTTAATGAGGTACCTAAAGGCCTGGAGGCTTAGCCAATAAACTCTCCTTCCCAGACTCTCCTCCATGCAAAAGGTATTTAACCTCAGGCTGCCCTGAGAAGTGGGTACGTTTTACACATCCACTTTCTGCCATGACAATAAATGCCTTAAAACCATGGACTGCCTCTTGCTGTGGGGAACCATGGTGGCCTTTGCCAATAGAGCCACCATCTAATCTCCCATGAAAGGCCTCTCTGCACCCCCAGCCACAGCTGCCACCAAGCCCAAGCCAGCAGCCGTCAAGCCAAGGACTCCCCCCGCGGGACCAGCTGGAACTCTCCCCTCTTCTCCCCCTCGGCCCCAGACTAGATCCAGCCCGCTGGCCCCCACTCTGTTCTCAGCTCTTCCGAAGCATCCAGTGGTGCCTGGGTGTCTGAGAGCCTGAGAACCAGATGGCCCCAGCCTCCCTGCAGGCCCAGAGACCCCAGAGCCAGCTCCGGCTGTCCCCGGGACCTCAGACTATACTTTCTCTACAGCCAGACACCTGCCCAGTGACAGTGTGGGGTAAGCCGGGTCAAATTCCCACATCCTGCCTCCCTGAGTGCAGAGCCCTGTGGCGGAGTAGACGCAGGATCCAATAACCCTACAGGTGTGGGCATTGAAGGTCAAATGTACAGGTATTGAGCTTTAGGAGGTCCGATGATTGGCCAAGGAGCAGAACACATGGATAGGAATTTTTAAAAAGCTCTACACCTTCACCGATGGACAATCTTACCAAAATCCCTCTTTCATTTGTAAGGGAAGCATAGTATTCCCTTGTGTGCTAAGAACACAATATTTTGTGCATCCCCTGTTACTGGGTAGCCAGGGTGTCTATCATCCTTAGCTCCTCTCTCCACAGGGGGACAAAGGTCCTCAAAACTAGTGGCTTTTGGACAGGAAGCAGGCAGGCTGCTAGAAGGGTCTCTAAGAGTCCCCACCTCCTGAGGTCTCTGGAGAATCCTCTGCAGTTGGGTTCTATGTAGGCAGGAGTTCAGGGAAGCTGAGGGGAGGGGAAGAAATGGAAGGAGCACGTATCTGCTGTCTGAGTTAGGGGTGACAGATTCTGTTTAACAGTAGAAACTCTTCCTTGATACAGGTTTTAAGGCAGGCTAGAAGAGCAAAGGCTGGAAGGGACCAAGACCTCCTGTCTTGCTGGGGACACAGTCTGCAGGACGAAGGCCCACCCTGGTGACAGCTGTCAGAGGGGCAGGGCAGGAAGACAGACAGACAGACATGGAGCTGCTGGGAGAGGGCAGGAGAGCCTGGTACCAGGTCTGAGGTCCTGGAGCCCCCTGAGCCTGCAGCGCCCCCCCCCAGCCTCTCAGTCTCTCCCAGCCCCTCTCCCCACTGCCTTTGAAACAGAATAGAATTGTGTTTTTAAAAACTATTATTTATTTATTATTATTTATATGAGTACACTGTAGCTGTTTTCAGACACACACCAGAAGAGGGCATCAGATCCCATTAGAGATGGTTGTGAGCCACCATGTGGTTGTTGAGAATTGAACTCAGGACCTCTGGAAGAGCAGACAGTGTTCTTAATCACTGAACCATCTCTCCATTGACCTAGAATTGTGTTTTTATAACGTTTCTTCCCCTGGTACTGAGTCCATATGCACAGAGTTATATTAAAAAAAAAATCAAAAACAAAAACAGAAAGCAGAGAATTGCCAAGGCTCACAGCCACACCCCTTGGTAAAGGAGTAAAAACTGATGCAGGTGTTTTTTTCCCTCGGGGATGCCAGAAAATGATGTGGCATCTGGGCTCCTAAGTGGCAGGACCTGGGACACATCATTAATACATAGATTCTAGCAGCTCCTGATACCTGTCCACAGGAAGCCTGGGGTAAGTGAGCCTGTAGCCACTGACTACATGGTCCTTGCTACCTCATGAAATCAGGCACAGGTAAACACTCTACCACTGACTCACGCCCACACCCTGGGCTGTTGCTCAGGGGACTTCCAGGATGCTCAATGTCCCCATCACAGGTCTGGTCACTGGGGTTAGGAACATTTGTGTACAGGATTGTCACCTCTGGTGGACAGAAAGACCTCCCTGATTCTACCCTAATTAAGGAGCTGCCCAAGGGGCTGGGGGCATGGTCGGGAGTGGAGCCTGCTTAAACTCCTCCGGGCAGGGACCTGGGCGTGAGGTTGGGGTCTAGCTTGCTCAGTTGAACACAGTTCTCTGAAGGGTAGTTGCATGGTCTCTCAGGCCTGTTACACTCAGTGTCATGGACACCTACCCTTCCTTGTAATTGTTCTTTCCAGTTAGGCCAAGGCTAGCCTGGGATAGCCTTGACATTTGAAAGGTGACAGGCATTTGAGTAATCTTACCTGTTTTGCTGAAGGGGAAATTAAGGCCCAGTAAAGGAAGAATTAATTCTTCATGACTAAATCCACTAGGTCAAAAAAAGCTTTTCTTCGGGGCAAAGCAGGGAGAGAAGACAGGCCTGGGCTCTTCACTCCATTGCCTGAACAGGAGGGGATGCAGGCCTGCAGGGGCTAGTGGGCTGCAGGGAGGACTTATATTTGGACAGAGGGAGGAGGAAGCTGAGCCTGTGGTGACTGCAGGGGTGCACAAAACAAACCCAGCCCTGTCTGGTCTGTGTAGGATGCTGTGCATCTCAGGGGAAAGGAATGCCATCTCCTGACTCATTTTCTTTACCTGCTGGAGGGACTCCATCACAGGGACTGAGGCAAAACATTAGCTAATGTGTATTGCCCCAGATTCCAAGCAGTGTGGGGCTGCTTGGTGACCCCTTTATCAGGTCATCATGCTGTTTACACACCTCAATGAGCTGGGGAGATGAGGCCAACTGCAGCCTAGGTGCAGCCCCAGAGATGTCACCTGTAAGGGCAGCTGCTAAGTGTGAGGGCTGCAGGACATGGAGTTCCCTTTCTTTGTACCTTCTGAGATCTAGGAGTGAGCTTCAGACCCAGGCCTCTACATGCAGGCCCCAGGGTCACCAGGCCCCCTGAACTCCCTCAAGGGAGCCACTGACACCCCAGGACCTCTGAGGACACAGTGATAGTGACTCTGGTCAGATGCTGCAAGACTGGGAAAGGAAGAGAGGGCGCAGGCGCATCCTGGGGAGAGTGGTGTGGTGAGTCTTCCGGTCCAGAGTTTGAATTAATTCCAGCCTGCTGTGGCAAACTCCTTCTTCTGTGTGGGCTCATTCGGGGGACAGTCAAACCTTATTTGACTGGTTAATGAACGTTTAGTGAATGCCTATTGTATGCCAAACCCTGCTTAGACCAACAGGGACATGGGAGACGGATAAGGTCAGCTGTTCCCTCACAGTCTGATTTCAGAATCTGAGACAGGGGGATGATGACTTTGAAGCCATAGTGGGATACACAGAATGAAAGGGGGGTATACTGGATGAGGTGGCACATGCATCCCATCTCAGTACTGGAGAGTTGAAGCAGGAGTTCAAGGTCATCCTCAGCTACATAGCAAGACAAGGCCAGCCTGGACTACAAAGACCCTGTCAAAAAAGGAAGGAAGGAAGGAAAGAAGGAAGGAAGGAAGGAAGGAAGGAAGGAAGGAAGGAAGGAAGGAAGGAAGGAAGGAAGGAAGGAAGGAAGGAGACACACACAGGGCTGACAACTTTGCCTACATCCTTTAAGTTTTGCTTTATTTTATTTTTTGAGATAGTATTTCACGTAGCCCAGGCTAGCCTCCACTTCACTGTGTATTGGAGACTTTGAACTCTTGATCCTCCTGCCTGTACCTCCCCAGAGCCTGATGAAAGGTATTTGCTGGCTGGGGATGGGCCCCGTGCCTGACCATGGGGGGGGGGCACTCCACCCACTGAGCCTACTCCAATCCTGTTCCTAAGGTCACAGTAATCTTGGCCCTTGATCCTGCCCAGTCCGAGGTGGTGGGGAGTCAGCACCCTCAGAGACAGCAACCTGAACAGCATTCCCAGGCATGCACACCCACTTTGGCTCATAACTATCATCTTATCCTCCCACACGCAGCCTGGGGACTGGCGACTGATGGTGGCTTCTGCTGTCTGGTGGTGCAGCCAGCTGGGCAGACAGTCTCAGCCCCAGACCTGGCCTCTCACCCTAAGGAGGGAACAGAACCCCCATGCACAGTCCTGGGAATTCTCAGGCCAGGCCCACATTGGAGAGCCCCAGCAATGCTCCCCTCTCTGTGCTTCCCTCCTTGAAGTCTCGCCCCCAGTGCCTGGGGACAGATTGATCCTGGTGTGTGGGTGTCACTCACAGAGCCACACAGGCTTATGGAAAGAGCTCTGAGAACCAGGGCCTGCACCTTAATGGGGCATCCCAACGTGGGGGGAACCCTAGCAGCCCTGTAAATGGAGCTCCTGCCTCACATGGGTCCCAACCTTGTCCACACTCTGTAGTTTCATCTTTCAGGCCCTATGAGAGGCCCAAGGAAAGGGATTGCTTGATCAGGGTCATTCATCCGGGAGAGGTGCAATGCAGACTGTCAGGGTGCTGAGGAGCTGGCGGTGGTGAGTCTGGAGTGACATGGACCTGTGGCCCCTCCCTCCGAACGCAGGTCCCGCCCACACTGGTGCCCGGAGCCAGGAGCAAGGACTTACTCTCCCGGAGGCGTGCAGAGAGCGCCTCCTGTCGGCACGGCTGGAATCTGTGCAACCCTGACCAGATCCCAGGAGGAGAGACCTCCAAGACACAGATTTCTGGGGATGCAACTCTCAGCTCTGGTGAAGCTCCCTTCTGAGCTGTCTTAGTTAGGATTTTCACTGCTGTGAACAGACACTATGACAAAGGCAACTTTTATAAAGGACAACATTTAAATGGAGCTGGCTTACAAGTTCAGAGGTTCAGCTCATTATCATCAAGGTGGGAAGCATGGCAGCATCCAGGCAGACGTGGTCCTGAGGAGCTGAGAGTTCTACATCTTGATCCAAGAAGAGGCAGATGGGAGGAGACTGGCTCCCACGTGGCTAGGAAGAGGGTCTCAAAGCTCACCCCCAAAGTGACACACTTCCTCCAACAAGGCCACACCTCCTAATAGTGCCACTCCCTGAGCCAAACATCACATGAGCAATCTTTTAATCTCTGTTTTCTCGTTCTAAGACAATCCCTCCTAAACCCCCAACCTTTATTTATCTCTGCTTTGTTCCCATTCAACACTAGCTCTGTCCTCTCCCCAGCCCCAGGTATCCACCACCCTATTTCCTGTTTCTGTGGCTCTGATCAATGCAGAGAACTCCTGGGAGTGGGACTCTGTGGGATGTATCCTTCTGTGTCTGGCTCACATCAATAAATATCATGAGGAGCTGGTGTCAGAATGACTTCCCTCTTCCAGGCTGAGTAATATTCCTTTCTATATATGGAACACATCTCATCTCCTCAGTGACAGACACGTAGATTGCTTCCATCCTTTGGCTACTATGAATAACTCAATTAAAACTGCCATAAACTCACATCAGAATCTATTCTTTTTAAAAAGATATTTATTTTGTATATGAGTACACTGTTGTTCTCAGACACACTAGAAGAGGATATAATGGGTCACATTACAGATGATTGTGAGCCACCATGTAGTTGCTGGGAATTGAACTCAGGACCTTTGGAAGAGTAGTCAGTGCTCTTAACCATTGAGCCATTTCTCCAGCCTCAGAAACTATTCTTTCTACTTGAGTGTACCTAGGTGGGGAATGCCTTGGGGCCATGGAGGTCTTCCGGAAATTTCAAATTGTTTTCAATATCAGCCTAGCGGTATGTGTCCTCAACCTTACGGTCAATTTGTAAGCTGTTTATTATTGTTGTTGTTGTTGTTGTTATTATTATTTACTATAGGGCTTCCTGCATGGTAGGAAATCATTTTATCCCTGACCACGCCCCCACGCCCACTTGATCTAGAGGATCAAGTGCACCAAAGTACCTTTACTAGACTCTGTGAAGACCTGGTGAGGGAGACACTGGCAGAGCCAGGTAAGATAGTCCACATCCTCACAAGAACCTAGTCAAGGCTTCACCTGGGGGATTCTAGGCAGAAGCTCCACCCTGACCACGCCCCCAGCCTCTCACTGGGGGATTCCAGGTGGGTGGGAGGGGTAGGCTCCAGCCCTGAACCATGCCTCTAACCCACACAGCTGGGTTTGAGCCCCACTTTATCACACCTACGATGTCTGTGGGTTCCTCAGACTCTAAATCAAGGTGCTCAGCAATCAGATACCCAAAAAACCTGCTTCAGTGACATCTGCTCCCCACCTCAAAAAACACTAGCTACCCTGGCTCATACTTTGAGAGATCTGGGGGATGAAAATCTAGAGCTGTTTGAAAATGTTTGAAAATGAAAATCTCTATTTTTGTTACTGAGCTATGTCTAGGGTCGTGTGTGGCTGTCACAAGGGTGCGCTCCTGGTACAGAGTGGATAGAGACTATGGACGATGCTCAGCACCCTGCAGAGCCGGGGTGGCTACTGAACTCAAGCTCCTGGCCCAGAGTGCAGACGATCTGAAATCAGGAAAGCCAGTTGGGTCTGTGCTGCTCCAGGCAAGTTACTTATCCTCTCTGGGTCTCAGTTTCTATCTCTCATAAGATATAAAGCCTGGATTTAGTTTTGTGTGTTAAGGCTCATGCCAGGAAGGTCAGGATGCAGTCAGCAAACATCTGCGGAGCTTCTTGAAGAGGGCGATGGCAGCTGACGCTTTGCTGTGGCAGGGCCATCCAGGCGCAGGAAGTGCAGACGGTGGGGGTGTGGGGATGGGTTGGGGGTACTGGGGATGTGTGAATCACTCCCAGACTGAGTTTCCTCGTCTCACAGCCTCCTCCTGGGAGGCAGCCGGCTGTGCCGGCCTCTGTCAGCGAGGCCATCATCACACTGTCGGCCCCCCCCTTGCCACAAGACACCCACCGAAGGAAGGTCTCCTCAGTACTCAGGAACCCCAAAGATTGTCCCAAGGCAAATGTTGGGGTGCATTTGTCACGGGGGTCCCAGGTGGCACTCTACCTACCTAGTGGGTAAACTGAGACTGGCCCAGAGGGGTGCATGTGTCTTGCGGAGGCGTGTCTCTTCGCTTTGGCCTCTCAGATCTCTGTCGCGCGGTGCACGCATACCCCATTTTTCTCTGTCCCAGTCTCCTTCCTCTTCCCTCCAATACTTTCCCGCCGCTGCAACCCTTGCGCGCCTGGGCACCCAGCGCGGCGCTATTCCAATTCCGGAGGAATCCCCGGGTCGCAGACCACGCCCCTCGTCCTCGCCCCCGTCATGCCGCCCACCTCCTGGCAGAGGCTTGCTGCCATTGGCTCCTTCGTACACCGCCTGTGAGCTACCATTTGCTGAGCCAGTGAACGTCTAGAGGGGGCGTGCCCCTTCTCGGGGGCGTGGCCTCCTGGCCAGCGGCCGGGCTCAGATCCAGCGGCCAATGCCTCCGGCCTCACAGAGGCCCCTACAGAAAACTGAAGGCTTGACGGATCCCGGGGAGCAGGTGAGCAATGGGGTCCTGCACTGACTATCATGGGTTCTTCCCGTCTCCTCCTATCCCCACACCGCCCTATGTGCATTCCGCCTCAGTTTCCCTCTGTATACCTATTATTGGCTGTGGGAGCAGGAGCGTTGTGAGCAGGTTGCTGTGGACTACTTTAATAGTCCTAACACCTGTCCTCAAGAGGAGACTTGATGGACTTGGCCCTGTACAGGTGTGCAGTCTGACTCCAAAATGATTTGGGTATTCTCTGAGGTAGCCGACTGGACCCCACTGTGGCTCTGGCTGATGTAGAAATCCCACCTGAGCAGGATCACTCTGACTGGGACTGGCCTTGCAAGCTTCCCATTGCCCAAGGGCTCAGACTCAGTTTTACCAACTGGGAACTGAGACAGTGGCTGTCACATAATTGGCAGGTGATCTGATCCAGGTCTGCGGCCTCCTGGCTCTTTCAGTGGTGGTCTGGAGGGTAAACTGGGGTCCAGAACATGGGCTATGGTTGGCCAGGGAGATGGAGACATAGAGGGAACCAGAATCTGGTTTCTCACCTTTGTGAGTAGCGGGTCTGGAGAGGGACAGGATGGAACACTAAGCTGGAAACAGGCCTCTGGGTCACTTCCCGAACTCCAGGCTGTGAAGTCTCTGGAGGCCTGCCTTAGGGTCAGGACACAACTCAGACAAACCTGACTCACTTGAACAAGTAACTTAATTATAAGCCTTAGTTTCCCTGTCTGACTTGGGATAGTTGTTTCATGACTCCCTGAGGCTTCTGGGAGGACAAAATAGAGGCTGAGCCAGGGTGAGGCCATGTCTAAAACAAAGGAGACCCTGGGGTGTAGCCCAGTAAGTAGAGTGCTCACCTAGTAGGCCAGAGGCCCTGAGTTCCACCCCAACACAACATGAGCCAGGGGTCATGGTGCATGGCATTCACCCAGTGCTTAGAACAGAGGCAGGTGGATGCCTGTAAGTTTGAGGCCAGGTCTACAAAGTGAGTTCCAGGCTAGCCATAACTACATAGCAAGATCCTGTATCTAACAATAGCCAACCAAAAGAGAAAGAAAGAAAGAACAGGAATGTAGGCTTTGTGTGCCAAACTTCCTGTTTTTCTGTCCTGGGATCTCAGAGTGGCCGCCTCTTCTCCTCACGGATGTCTTTGCACATGGAAACTGCACCTGCTGAGCCCTCTACAGCCCTGGCAGATCAACACAGGCAGCGCCAACTTTAAAACATGACAAGTTCATGATCTGGGCCCCACCTAGGGTGTGGGTGACTGGGAGCGATGAGGGCGGAGCAATGGGAACGGTACAGTGTAGCAGAACAAAGAGAGTCATCACAGAACACCTGCCCTGGGCTTCCCATGCTTGGTGAGCCAGACTTGGGCCAGGACTGCGAGTCCTGTGATGGGTGACTGGTAGATCCTGAGGGTATGAAGAGACATAGAGCCTTATCCCTCGGTTTACTCTCTGAGCCCTAGACAAGCTAGAACTCATCCCACAAAAAATTGTTTAATGATTTTGTAGCAACCCGGAGAAGAATATTGTAAGTGGCAGGCTCAGCATGTGTAAAGGTCCTGGGGCAGGACTGAGCATGTTATCCAAGAGGAGAATGGAGGAGGCCCTGTGGCTGCAGCAGAGGGAGATGGGAGCCATGGAGGGCTGAGGGCAGAGGGGAGAGCTAACTCAGTGCTCACGAGGGCTTCTGGCATTTCAGAGATCCTGGATAGGGTGAGAGGAACCAAGATGGAGGCTTCAGACCATTGAGAAACAGAGAGAGCCGATACATTCTGGGGCTGAATGCACACACTGGTGACCTTCATATTTCCCTGTTATTAAAACCTTGAGCGGATGCTAGGTATGGTGGAACACACCTAAGAGGCTGAGGCAGGAGGATCATGGTAAATCCAAAGGTAGCCTGGGCTACAGCATAAGACCCTATCTTAAACTACATTCCTAAAGAAGCTGAATCAAAGATCCATCCTCCCTTTGGCTCTGTAACAGTCTCTTTTAAAGTATTTATTTATTCCTTTTTGTGAATATAATGCTTAGAGAACAAACAACTGGGGGCCCTCTCTCCTTCTCCCAGTGGTTCCTGGTCTTGAACTCAGCTTGTCAGACTTGACAGCAAATGCCTTTATCTGCTGAGCGATATTGTTGGCCCTCTCAACACTCATTGCTCAGTACATGTCCCCCTTACCTCCCAGCCCTGCCACCTCCCGTCTGCTGGCAGCATCCTTGGGGGAGCCTGTTTGAGAACTCCCCAGTGTCTTCCTCGATTTCCCAGAAGGCTGGTGCAGATGAGCAGTGATGCTCAGGGTGCCGTGTGGAGGTGGAGCCCCCAGCTGGTCACACTGCACTGGGACAGACGATGGCTGCACGCTGGGTGATGAGGGGCTGTGGCTCAGCCACCCCTGGGACAATCAGCCAGGGTGGAGAGGGAGGATGGCGGGCTTGGTTACATCAATTATGGATGTGGATGCACTGCACGGGCGACATGAAGAATTCATGAGACCAGGGGCTGCCCAGGGGCGGGCGGGAGGCAGCCTCAGCCTCATGAGCGCCGCGCCACTGCTGGGTTTCGGGAATCTTGCCATCTGGTTGTTAAACCCAGATTAAAAGTCAAGGACTGAGTGCTTCCAGCTAAGTAAATCGTGTCATGTTTATTATTTATTACACTTATTTACTGTGTGTGTGAGAGCCAGGGCGCGTGTGTGGAGGTCAGAGGACAGCTTGTGGGAATCATTGCTCTCTTCCACAATGTGGATCTCAGGGATGGAACTCAGATCATTGGGTTTGGCAGCAAGCACATTTACCCAATACCAGGTCAACAGAATGTAAATCATATGATAAGGGCTAGAGAGATGGTTCAGCGGTTAAGAGCACTGACCGCTCTTCCAGAGGTCCTGAGTTCAATTCCCAGCAACCACATGGTGGCTCACAACCACCTGTAATGGGATCTGATGCACTTTTGTAGTATGTGTCTGAAGACAGCTGCAGTGTACTCATATAAATAAAAGATAAATAAATCTTTAAAAAAATCATATGATAAATAAAGGAAGCTGTCAGGTGTGGTGGCAACACACATAAAAGAAACTAGTGGCCACCAGCATAGAGATCACCCAGTGATCTAGCTGCTTTTTGTTGTGGTCTGTGCCCCAGTTTACCCACCCTTTCTTGAGTGTGTTGGAAATGGCCTTCCCAGCTTCAGATTTTTCTTGTCACCTCTGTGGTTGAAGGTGGCTGTGGTGGCCATGTGGACTTCCACCAGGATCCTCAGACTTTTGTGGAAGTCTGGGCTTCATTGCTGTGTGACTGACTAGCCTGTGGAGATGGGGCCTGGCGGACTGATGGATCAGAGGAAATATTTTCAGTTGTGTAAAGACACAAGGGATTGTCCGCCTCCACACACCTCTGGGTCTTCAGAGTGAGAGCCATCTTTGTGATATGCAAATTAGTGCATGTGGGGGTGTGACAGTAAACTTTATTTACAAAAGCAAGCCGGATGATAAGCAAGCAGGGTGATGTGTGTGTGTGTGTGTGTGTGTGTGTGTGTGTGTGTGTGTGTGTGTGTGTGTGAACAAGTCTTTGGGGATTAGGGTTGGGGAGTGTATGTGAGCAGGTGGGAGGGGTGTGTCTCCTAGCGCTTGCAATGACTTCAGAAAGCAGTGAAGACCTTTTATTTTGAGTACAGGATGTCCCTGTAGACCAGGCTGGCCTCCAACTCACAGACACCCTCCTGCCTCTGCCTGCCAAGGGCTTGGATTAAAGGCCATCTGTGACACTTGGTGTGCCCGATACTGAGGATGGAACCCAGGGCTTGGGTATTCTAGGCAAGCCCTACTTACTGCCCAGCCCCAGAGGGCATTCATTCTAGAAGCCAGAGGGTGATTGTGGGCAAATGTCATGAAGTGTGGCATATGTCACCTATGATTGTTGAATGAAACGTGATGTGACAGGAATCATCTTGTGAGTCCCAGCTCCATGGTATCCACTGTTGTCAGAGGCCACCCTAGTCACCACTGATGGCCACGTCCCCCTGGTCATCTGTGTGACTGTGGAGAATGGAACTGAAGCTCAGGTGTCCTCCTCAGTTGCTCTCTGCCTTGCTCTTTGAGGCAGGGTCTCACTGAACCTGGGGCTCAGTGAAGAGGACTGGCTGGAAGGCCACCGAAGCCCAGGGATCCCCATTTCCACCTTTGCAGCACTGGGGTTATAGTTGCCATCCAGCCTATGTTCCTGTGGGTGGCAGGGTGTGCACACTTAGGCAGCAAGCTCTTTATGCGCTCAGCCATTTCGGAGGCCACATGATGGACCTTTGGTGTTGGTGCTCTGCGGGAACTCGGCTTTCAGCTAAGAGTCTTGGAAATTATGGTGGCTTTCTGCATTGTGGTCTCGGTGGGCTGAAAAGGGGACACATATGGGTTACCCCAGGTTGAACCTGCAGTCACTGGGCCCCTGTATGCTTCCCTTTCCAGAGTTCTTCACATCACACTTAGTATTCAGGAATCAGTCATTGCACAGACATTTCTGAGCACCAGGTATAAACCTGGTGATATGTGTACTGCAGAAGAGACCCGGCTCTCCCCCCCCCCCCCGAAACCTCTCCCTCTCCCACGTCTTGCACCCACAGGCTGGAGTTGCTCCACCCCCAGCACTGCATACACCATGACTGGTGATACATGCCTGTCATCCCATTACTCAGGAGGTGGAGGCAGGAGGATCAGGAGTTCAAGCTACAGTGGGCTTCAGGTCAACCTGGGCTACCCGAGAACCTGACTCAAAAAACAAATCCAGGGCTGGAGAGATGGCTCAGCAGTTAAGAGCACTGACTGCTCTTCCAGAGGTCCTGAGGTCCCAGCAACCACATGGTGACTCACAACCATCTGTAATGGGATCTGATGCCCTCTTCTGATGTGTCTGAAGACAGCAACAGTGTACTCACATACATTAAATAAATCAATGTTTAAAAAAATCCAGAAGACAACCAAAAAAACTAGGAGAAAAGAAAAAGCAGAAACTGGGTTAGTGAGGTGCCTCTGAGCCTGGACCTTTACACTCAGGAAGGCCTTCTGGAATCTTCTGCAACTGTGCAAAGGCCCTGTGGCTCAGCTGTGTTGTGGGGGCCATGAGGGATTGCTGAGTCCAGAGTGTGCCTGTGAAGGGAGGCTGATTCCTGGGGCGCAGGGCTGTATACTGGGCTGTACCTGTCCATATCAAAGTGGAGGTCAGGGGAAATCCGACCTTGTGTAAGTGAAGGTGCTGTGTCCAGCAGGAACCCAGAGGCTGTTCATGGGGTGCTGGGAGCTACAGTGATTGACAGGGTTCAGAGTACAAGAAAACTCAAATAGGGTTTGAAGGTACGTGAAAAGTTTATTCTAGGTAAGCTGGGCATTGGGGCACATGCCTTTGATCCTAGCTCTCAGGAAGCAGACACAGGCATGTTTGTGTGAGTTTGAGGCCAGCCTGGTCTACAGAGCAAGACTTTGCCTCAAACAAAACAAAAACTTAAAAACCATACCAAGTCTAAGCTGTGGCCCAGGGCGCGGGAGAGAACTCGTGGCTCTCATTTTGGAGATGAGTGTTATTCCCACAGGGTGAGGCCTGCGCTAGGTCTTCAGAGCTAGCTGTGGCCTGCATGGGGCTGAGGCTCTCCAGTCTGATCTAACAAGGAGCATGGATCTGCCCCAGGGCTTTTGCACATGCGCCTCCCACTGCTGCCTCTTCCCTTGAGACCTGTTCCCCCTGCCCTGACAAGTGGCCTTTTCCCATCCCCAAGGCCCGAATCTTACTTTTTTTCTTCCTGTTAACTAGTTTCTTGTGTTTCTTCTCTCCACTTAACCGGCCTCTCAGGGGTAATCTTAGAGTCCCAGCCAGATACAGTTTATGCATACTTATCGTCTCATGCTGGGGAGGCTGAGGCAGGAAGATTAAGAGTTCAAGGCCAGACTGGATGATATGAGACCCTGTCTGGAAAAAAAGAGTAAAAATACATTTAAAAAATGAATTATTGAATGGAGGGGCAATGTGTTCTGTGAAATCAACTCCAGGGTCAAGATGGTCCCCAAATCATGTTATAGTCAGAGCATGGCAGAAGTAGGAGCCCTGGGAAATCAGGGACAGTCTCTTTTGGTCACTTTTGTGTTTGGTACACAATTGGTGCTCCATAAATGCCCATTAGGCCAGTTGAGCAACTGAGTGACTGTTGGGGCTGAGTTCTGGAAGCTGGAGTGCAGGCTGTTTTGGCTCCAGACTTTGGTTGGGTGCTGAGACACTGGATGGGCAGGGACCAAGGCCATAGCACCTCTTCCCTGGGAAAGTCCCTGTTCTGAAGGCCTCACGTGGCTGTCATGCAGGAAAGAGAGCTTCAGTGGGGAGTTTCTGTCAGAACAATGGGTTTCAGAACAGGAAGTAGAGGCCAGCAGCTGGCTGCCTCAGGTGGCAGCTGAGTTGGAGCCGGGAAGGCCTGGACACGACTGACTGCAGCTGCGCCACCCCACCATTCTTCCCGCTTCCGGCAGTGCGTCCGCACACTCGGCTTCACCTCTGAGCCATCGAGTCCAGATTTAGCTTTGTCTATGGGAAAAGCAAGGCTCAGAGATAGTCAGCACTCCTCCTGGGGTCAGCTAGTCTCCAAGTCAAACAGGGACACTAGACTTTGTTCCTCTGCTAGCAGCCCTGTTTGGTGTCAACTGGAAAACAACCCCAGGGTGCTGGGAGGTCCCTTCAGGTCTCGTCTTATTTCTCTTTCTTTTCTCTTTTGAGAGGGTCGGGTAGTCCAAGTTGACCTCCAGCTCCCCGAGTAGCTGTGGGTGGCCTTGAACTTCCTGCCTCCATTTCTGAAAGCTGGGGACAGAGCCTGGGGCTTTGGGCACCAAGCAAGTGCTCTGCCCACCTCAGACTCAGCACCATTCACAGACATTAGGGAGGAGGCAGTGGGAGTCAGGTGTAGGGATGTGGTGGTGGTAGTGCGGGGTAGGGGCTGACTGTCTTTTGTTGCTGTGTGTCCTTGTGGTGCAGTGGACTTTGAGGGGATAGATTCCAACATTATGTATTCATTGGGCTACTTGGGATGGCATTGTTCTTTGCAGAATGGCGTTGGCTGAAGAGATGAAATAGGTTCACGTGGCAGGCGCCAAGCTGCCTCGTAGCCCTGTGTCAACAGCAGTGCGGGGACCCTGGCTGGTAGACAGTGGGGGTGGTGAGCCATGGGGCAGGAAAGCACACAGAGCCTTCTTGTGCCTGCCCTGACCTCTAAGGTCAGGGAGCCGATGGCTAAGAGCCTGGGGTCAGGGAAAGATGTTCTCCTGGGGTTTGTGCTCACACAAAAGCAGGCTTTGTAGAGGATGCTGGGAGTGAGCGCCTGAGTGGTCTTGGGGCGGGGTGGGGGCATTGCTGGTCCCCCTGGCCGTCAGGATGGTGGGCGATGGACAGCTGACCAGGGCCTGGGACAAAACTGAGGCCCAACGGCCCAGTTTGGAGACCACCCTATAATGTCACCCAACCCTGCTCTTCCAAGTTTGTTCACTCCCAGAGGGTTCTGGAGTCCCCAAGAACATGGCAGATGAAGGGGCAGGCCCTGCACTGTCCCTCTGTGGTCTGGGGGAGGTGGTGCAGCCGTGCAGCCCTGCAGCTGTGCAGCTTTGTATGGCTCAGAGGGAGTATTGTACAGGTCAGTTCAAGAATGCTTGAAATGGTTTCCTGGAGGAGGAGATACGCAGGCTGAGCAGAGGGGTGAATCTGTCCCTGGGAAGAGTTGGGGACCCTGGGCACTGGAAGGTATGTGGGAGTTTATTAGGAAAGAAGCAAGGGTTTGGAGATAGGGCTTTGTGGGATGTATAGAAGTTTATTAGGGAAGAGGCATGAGGACTCTCGGTGGTTTTTAGTACTGTCATTTGGGAAAATTCTAAAAATGCTTGAACTGGGTAGTGGGCAGAAGATCATGACTGCTCCATAGGAGCCAGCCTGCCTGTCTTCTTGGCCACTTCCTGGCTCCTTCCTCCATGGCAATCATCCGAAGCCTCAACATCTAACTAGGAAACCACAGGCTGGCTGCTGAGGAGTAGGAATGGTGCCAAGCCCTGTCCAGATTCATTCCTCTGACCTGAGCACTGTGTCATCCTGACAGGGCCCATGGACACCTTCAGCACAAAGAGCCTGGCCCTGCAGGCCCAGAAGAAAGTCCTCAGCAAGATGGCTTCCAAAGCCATGGTGGCTGTGTTTGTGGATGACACCAGCAGTGAGATCTTGGATGAACTGTACCAGGCCACTAAGGAGTTCACCCGCAGCCGGAAGGAGGCACAGAGGGTGGTGAAGAACCTGGTGAAGGTGGCCGTGAAACTGGCCGTGTTGCTGCGGGCGGACCAGCTGGACAGCAACGAGCTGGCCCAGCTGCGGCAGTTCCGGGGCCGGGTCCGTAGCCTGGCCATGACAGCCCTCAGCTTCCACCAGGTAGACTTCACCTTTGACCGGCGCGTGCTGGCTGCCGGGCTGCTGGAGTGCCGGGACTTGTTGCACCAGGCTATTGGCCCACACCTCACAGCCAAGTCTCACGGGCGCATCAATCACATCTTCAGCCACTTTGCCAATGGTGACTTCCTGGCCGCACTGTACAGCCCAGCAGAGCCCTACCGGAGCCATCTGTGCCGCATCTGTGATGGCCTCGGGAGGATGTTGGACGAGGGTGGCATCTGACCTGGAGTCAGCCACCTGGGACCATCTTCCACTGGTGACTGGTCCCCACGAACACAGGTGCCTGTGCCTGAGGCAGCGTCTCCTCTGTTTCTTCTGCTGTAACTTATCTGTTTTTGTCTAGCTTCTGCTTTGTCTCCTCACCTCCTCTTCTTACTTCTGAGACAG
Source organism: Uromys caudimaculatus (assembly GCA_028551405.1). Lineage (NCBI taxonomy): Eukaryota > Metazoa > Chordata > Mammalia > Rodentia > Muridae > Uromys > Uromys caudimaculatus. The sequence goes on along the minus strand of CM052709.1, from coordinate 38,714,265 downwards.
GTCTCATGTAGCCCAGGCTGACCCCAAACTCCCTATGTAGCCAAGGTTGACCTTGACCTCCTAAGCCTCCTGCTCCCACCTCTGAGAGTTCGGGACAATAGGTGTGTGCCAATACCCCACTGTCTGGACATTCTCAGTCTTTCAAATAAGGTTGTGGAGAATCAGGAGAAAAGAATTATACTCCCCTGACCCCTACCCCTGCCAAATGACTATGTTTGTTTCCTAAGTCTCAGGTCCTCCCAAGGTGATGTGCTTTAGAAAATGGAGTTCAAACTCTTGTACCAGACTAGAATTGAACAGGTACCAGCCTGCTACAACAGGTCCTTTTATATAGGTTGGCCCAGGAAGACTCGCTCTGCCAATGCTGCAGGACACTGGGCACTGAGGAGTGATGCTACTACAAACCAAGGACACCAGCAGACAGATGCTGGCCCATGGCTTCTCCAAATGGTTTTGAAAGGAGAGACTCCAAGCACACTTTGTGGGAGGATCGACTCCAAGCACACTTTGGCGTTGGGATCTGAGATCCTGTTAGGGGACTGGACCCAGGCATTGAAGAAAATAAATAAATAGAACTGGTGAGATGGCTCAGCATGTAGGAGTGCTTGCCAACAAGCCTTTTGACTGGATTTTCCCAAAATCTGTGAAGTGGAAGGAGACAACCAGTCTTAGAAAGTTGACCTCTGACCTCCATGTGGACACACCCACACAGAACCCCACCGGGGGCTTCTGGCACTTGGAAACATGGAGGAGTCCTGACCACACAGCAAAGAGGCGCTAATCCGGGTGGAAATTTGTGGTCTTCACTGAGAAATAGTACAGGACTTGCTGTCAAACACAGGGACCCCAGAGGCTGTCCCCAGCTTCAGACCAGGGTAAAGCCACTGGAGACACAAGTATGTGTTACATTATAATTCCGTATTTGGGAAACAAATCTATCTTTTCTCTTTGTATGGTCGCCTGAGTTTGTAACTGACACTGACCGTGCATGTGGAAGCATGCAGCCTCCACTATCTGAGTGTGCCTGTGGTCATGTGAGACACCATACCTGGCTTAACCCAATTGGTACGGAGACAGAACCTTTCCCTTGGAACGCAGGCTTCAGCTATGTATGTGCCCAGCTGAGGTGTGGGTTGTCTAGAATCCCCCAGCGAGGGTTTGGGGGCGTGGTTAGGGGTGGAGCCCCTCTTAGAATTCTCCAGTGAGGGACTGGGAGCGTGGTCAGTGATAGATCTACCTAGAATACCCCAGTGAGGGGTCAGGAGCTTGGCTGGGGTAGCATGCATGTCTTGGGGACGACCCCTGAGACCAGTGAGGGTCCTACATCTGTAGTTCGTGTCTATGGAGGGGCTGGCACAGGTTATCTGAGGGATTGGGAGAGGACACAGAGCATGCAGAGCTGAGTGAATTTAGAGCAATGTTTACAACCTGGAGCCTATGGGGCCAGGCGGGAGTCACCTCCAAAGTGTTTCAGTGTATGCAGACAGATGCAAGTACAAAGAAGATTCTATCAACAACTACAGATTTATTTATTTAGAGACAGGGTCTGTGTAGCCCTGGCTGTCCTGGAACTCACTCTATAGACTAGGCTAGTCTGGAACTCAGAGATTCTCCTACTTCTGCCTCCCAAGTGCTAGGATTAAAGTTGTGCACCATCACTGCCCAGTTTAGATTCCCGAGACAATATTTTGCCCTGTAACCCAGGCTGGCTTGGAATTAATGGTTTTTCTGCCTCCGCATCCCAAGGGCTGGCTGGGACCCCAGCCTGAGCCCCACAGTGCCCTGCTGCAGTCATTGCTCCAGCAGCTTCTCTGTGATCCTGGCTGATGAGGGGTCAGGTCCCTGAAGCCTGTGACCATTCCAGTGCCACAGGGGATTTTCTCACTTTAAGCCTACGGCAGGGTCTTGAAACTGAAACACCAACATGCATGCTGTTGCCCCTTGTTCTGACCAAATGGACCAATAAGGGGAACAGTCTGAGTTTTGTGGGGCTGTTTTCACAAGGGTGAGATGAAAATCAGAGTGCATCAGTAACATTCTTTATTATTTTGTGTCACTGGGCCTCGTGAACGCTACCAGCCCTGTTTCCTTTTTAGCTTTCAATACCCAGGGTGGCTTGGACTTTGCTGTTTGAATGCTCAGAGTCACAGGTCTGTGCTTCTGGTCTTGGGATAGAAATATACTTAGCAGCTTAGGGACTGCTGAGATGGAACAGTGGGAGAGGTGCTTGTTGCCAAGCCTGACGACCTGAGTCTATCTAATCCTGTGTGCCACAGAAAGGAAGGAGAGTCAAGTCCCACAAGTTGTCCTGTGACCCGAGACTGTACTCCATGGCTCTCAAGCACCCACAGACAGATTACTCTGTCCAGCCCAGGGATAACAGGATGGGGGGTAGGCTCCCCCACCCCGTTCTACCACATCCGTAGCTCGACATCACAGGCCGGTGGCTGTGGCTTTCAGAAAGGTGATCTGAGGGTCTACATGTGGCTGTGGCATCACAGCCACCCCGTACTTGAGGTGCTCGCTCATTCCCAACATTTCTCACGCCAGACACATATTGAAGGGCTAATGCGTCCTGGAACCCAGGAGCAGCCTTTCACATCATTCCGCCGTCCTTTCTTACCTAGGGGCTTGAGGGCTTGGACTATGCCACCTACATCCATGTTTCAGAACCCCTGGAACCTCAGGCCCTAAGGCACCACTGATGGTTGTCCTTCCAAGGGCATAAGCAGTGTAAAATATCCTCAGGTCTTAAAGGTCAGCTCCCCTGTCTTGTGGTAGAGTCCCATTGTGCAGTACTGGAACTCGATACGTAGCCCAGGCTAGCCTCCAACTCAGAGATCCCCTTGCTTTTACCTAATGGCTGAAGGCACAGCAAAAAGGCACTTGGCCCTTGCTGTGGGATAGCAGGAATGCAGACACGCACACCCCTGCAGACGTGCATGAAGCACAGGCCTGTCTGGCAGCTCCAGTCCCTCATTGGATGTCCAGCCAGATGTCAGGCTCAAAGGCAAGGCTGGGGGACCCCAAGGTCCCTCTGAAAGGCTTAAACACTTTAGGGCTTATGTAGGGTTCTTTGGCTTCAGGTGGTTTGATTTTCTAAAAAAAAAAAAGATTTTAAAATTTTATGTATGTGAATACACTGTAGCTGTCTTCAGACACACCAGAAGAGGACATCGGATCCCATTACAGATGGTTGTGAGCCACCATGTGGTTGCTGGGAATTGAACTCAGGACCTCTGGAAGAGCAATCAGTGCTCTTAACCTCTGAGCCATCTCTCCAGCCCTTTGTTTTATTTTTTTTAAGATTTCTTACTAGGGCTGTAAAGGTGGCTCAGCAGTTAAGAGCATTGGTCACTCTTGCAGAGGACCTAGGTTCAATTCCCAGCACCCACAGACGGTTCACAACCACCTGTAACTCCAGTGTCAGGGGATGCGATGCCCTCTTCTTGTTTCCATGGGCACACAAACAGCACAGATTCACAACATTCACTAACCCAGACTCTCTCTCACACTCTCACACACACACTCACAGACACAGCAGAAGATAAATCTAAACACATGTTGCTTCCATCCAACTTTCAACGCCCACCCAAAGCCAGAATCTGTGGGGACAGTGGCCTTGCCCTGCAGTCCTAGTGCTAGAGAACACGGTGGATTCAAGGCAACATGGTGTCTCAGGAGAGAGTGACTAGTCCTTGTGGGTGCAAAGTCATTGGCTGCCTTGTGACCTACTGTGCTGACACCTATGTGACAGTCATTATTAGGAGGCCACGTGCCTGCACCTGCTGCTGCTACTGTAGAAGATGGTGAGAATTCGTGTCTGAGTCCTGACCCCACAGAGCCTCCGCTAAGGTGGTTACTTATTTATTTGTTCTATCTTTTCTCATCCTTCTGAGTAGAGGTGCCCTGGGTGGGGTTAGAAAGCAGTCCTGGGATGGGGACACTCATCTGTGGCCCAGAGGGGAAACCACACCACGTCTTGACTTCAGGAAAGCCAGGAAGTCCTTCCATCCCACCCGCACATGTCCTGTACTTTCCCCAGTGAAATGGGCGACAGGGCTCAGAAAGTTCTGTGGAATGACACAGTGTGACCTGTGCAGGGCAATGCCAGCTCCTACAGGAACCAGTGCCCTAGACAAGGAGTCCGGGCCAGCGTGCCTGAGGAATGCAGACATAAGGCCCACGACAGGTGAGGGTCACAGCTCCGAGTGTGCCGCCTTGGCTACGATCACCAGCTTGGACAGCTCAGCTTTGAAGGCCCCAGGCCTGTGAGACACTGCAAGACACAAGCACAGTTAAACCCTCACATGATTTTGAGATCAGATAGTGCTGACAGAGGCCAGGTATGGCAGGGCGAGAGGTGGATGAAAGTAGAAAACTGCAGAGCCAGGTAGTGTGACACAGGAGATCCTGGCCTGCTTGAGTAACTTAAAGAGACTGGGAAATTACAGAGAGCTAGGGGGCGTGGTAAGGGGTGGGGCCCTGCCTAGGGCTAGGGGACTTGGTAAGGGTGGGGCCCTGCCTAGGGCTAGGGGGCATGGTAAGAGGTGGGGCCCTGCCTAGGGCTAGGGGACATGGTAAGGGGTGGGGCCCTGACTAGGGGGCGTGGTAAGGGGTGGGACCCTGCCTAGAATCCCCCAGCCTACCCCCAGTGAGGGAGCTGGAGGGGTAGAGTGGAGCCTTGAGTAGGCTCTTGTGAGGATGTGGATTGTCTTCCCTGGCTCTGCCAGTGTCTCCCTCACCAGGTCCTCAGAGTCTAGTAAAGGTACTTTGGTGCACTTGATCCTCTAGATTTGGGCACTGAATAGTCATTTTTGCTTTATACAGCAGCCTGCCTTGAATGTGTTGTCACAGCAACAGAAAAGTGGACCAGTACTGGTGACTAGGATGCTGTAAACTAAAATGGCTGGAGCAACCTTGACACAGGGTCTATCCCACAAGCGGCTTATATTTAGCTCACAGCCCTTGAGACAGTTTCTGGTCTGCAGTGCACAGTCATGAGGAGCCTCCTCCACCTCTCTCCAAATGGCTCTTGCAGGGTGCTGGCGAGCCTTCCACCTGCTGGGACCCACCTCCACCTACCTGCTGTCTTGGTCACTTCAAACTCCTCACTTTTCAGGGGGACATCACTCTCTCTCTCAAACGCGGCTTTGGACTAAAATAAAACAGAGCACTTCAGCAGACACACGTAATGAAGACAAAAGTCCCCTCCAGTCCCCTCGGTTTGGTGTCCTGGGCACGGTGGCCTAAAGCCAGGCATGCTTTCGAGGGTGAATGTGGTATTCCCAGGGTGTAGTCCAGGCAGAGCCCAGACAGTGGGTTAGAGCACAGGGGATGGACAGCCTCAGTCTCAGTCTGTCACCTTGGGTCCCAACAACACACTTGGTGAGGCTGCTATAGGTGAAGGAGGAGCCTATCATCAGCTACCTGAGGGACAGCTATCTGACAGAGGCCACCCTGGCTCCTCCAGCCACTCTGTAGGGACCACCCCCATAGTGGGTCTCCCGCTGATGTCCTCAACTTGAGTGGGAGCCCTGGGGAGTCAACAGGGCTGAGTGACATGGGGTCCTGTCCCTTGCACTGAATGGTATCTGGGACCCTGCAGGCCCCTCCGTCTTCAGGTCCCCATGACTGGCACTCACATAGGCCATGGCATACTCGATTTCAGCACCTCGCAGCTCAGCCTTGAACTGTGTGAAGTAGAGGTAGGATTTCCCCTGGGGCCTGTGGAAAGACAGAGTGAGCACGGGAGGGTGGAGGGGAGAGGACCCAACTGAGCCCCTGGAAAGAGCAGGGTGACGTGGGACTCCACGGAGGTAAATCTCCAGGATGCCAAAGCCAGGGGTAGGAAGTAGCTTTGTGGGTGCCAGGGAGGGGAGGGGAAGGGAAGGATGACAGCTCCAGGGTGGGGGCTATCTCTTGGTGTTTTGCTTCTTTTATTGTTTCAAGACTGTTTTTTGAGAAAGGGTCTGAGGTAGCCCAGAATGGCCTCCAACTAACTATGTGGCCAAGACTGGCCTTGAGTTCCTGATATCCCAGCTTCTGCCTCCCCAGAACTGAACAAGAGAATCAGCAGCTGACTGTATTGCACAGCACTTTGGTGACTTCCTGCTGTGTGATCAGATTCCCCAGGCCGCTGCCCTGCTCTCTGCCGTCTTCTCCTCCCCTCCCTCCTCTGCCCCGTGCCTTGGTGCCAACACAAAGCTTCCTTGAGATCACAGGACCACCGCCCAGCCTGTTCCCACTTGTCCTGAATGGCTTGTGGTGTGCACACATGCAGTGGCTGCGGGGGGAGGGGGGAACACAGAGACGGGGGTGGGTGGGTGCGGAACCTCCAGCCCAGCGCGTGCACGGCGGCTCACCTCCAGATGGTACAGGTGAAGTGCTGACTGTCTTCACTTGTCCCCAGGCTCATCTGCCACTGCTGGGGTGAGAGGACAGGCTTGGTGAGCAAGGACAGGTGGTTAGCATCTCTGCAAAGCCCGCTACACATGGTCCCCCCAGGCTCTGTGTCCTACACTAGAGCCACAGACACAGCCCTGCTGGTGGATCAAGACACTATCCAGTCCCTTTTTTTCCTGTAAGACATCTTGAGAACAAGCAGCAACAGTGAGACCCTGTCTAAATTCAGTTGGGAACTGTGCATCAGTGTCTAGCACGGGGCTCTGGCTCCATTCCTGACAGATTCCCCAGCCCACTGCCTGCTCTCTGCCGTCTTCTCCTCCTCTCCCTCCTCTTCCAAGTGCCTTGGTGCCAACACAATCACTGGAGCTTCCTTGGTGTCTCAGGACCATCGCCCAGCCTGAGCCCCGCTTGTCCTGTATGTTCTGTGATGTGCACATGTGCAGTAGAGAATGTCCGTGTTGTGCGCATGCGCAGTAGAGAAGGTCCGTGGTTTGTGCACAGGCAATGGGGAATGTCTGTCACCCTAGCACCCAGTACTCAGGACAACCAGGATTTAGTCTCAGCTACATAAAGTGCAGAAATCCAGCCTGAGCTATGTGAGACTATCAAAAACCAACAATCCAATAAAATCAACTGAAACCAAAACCAAAAACCAGCCAGGGCGGAGAGACAGCTCTGCACATAAGAGCACGGGCTGCTCTTTCAGAGGACCCGAGCTCTATTCCCTGCTCACAGCCATCTGTAACTCGTTACAGAAGACCTGAGGCCCCTTTTTGGTCTCCACAGGCACCAGGTATGCAGCTGGTGCACAAACATTCATGCAGGCAAAAACCATACACATAAAATTAAAACATAAATGACAAAAACAAAACAAAACAAAAACCAAAACAACCAGCCAGTTCTCACAGAGAGTATTTCTAGCCCTGGCTGCCAGCCCTCGCCCAGGGACTCCCATCACTGCCCTTCCTGGCTTCCCAAGGGAGGTTTTTCATTGCCAGGACTTACTTGTGTCAACGCAGCAAGTTGTGTGCACTCTCCCTGAAGCGAAGCCCTGAGACCTAACTGCACTCATGCCGAGGCTGGGGGCCCGGCTCTGAGTGATTCCTACCAACTCCACAGATCTGCTAATTCCCGACACTGAGCTGCTCCAGAGCCTCCGAATTCTGAAAATAGCCCATCTGAGAAATGCTGCTAAGAGGGTCCACACCTTGCTATTTCTTTAGTGACAGTCTTGTGTAGTTCAGGCTGTACTTGAGCTCTCTGTAAAGTGGAGAATGACCTTGAACTCCTGATCCTCCTGCCTCAGCCACCCATCCTGCTTTTACTGGGCCCTCTTACAGCCATTTAATCTCAGGCACAGCCAAACCCTAAAACTGCTGGGCCCATGCTGGGCCTTCCCTCAAGCCTCTCTCTGGCCCCAGCACATCCACTTCCTGTCTCAGGGCTCCTGTCCTGGATACTTCTCATAATGGAATCCCACAGCATGACTTGTGTCTCTGTCTCTCATTGCGCAGCATCCTTGAGGTCCCTCCAGACTGTGGTGGTGTCAGTGCCACTCTTCTTGTAACAGAAATTGTCACTGACACATTCTCCTTGAATTCACTGGGAAGCTGGTTCTGGAAGTGGGATTTGCATTTGTCTCAAGGCACCCTCCATGGCCTTGGGGGGAGGGATGGCCCAGCCCTGTAATGGGCAGCAATGACAACAGCAGGCATAAGCCACCGCCAGAGCTGACTACACACTGCTGGAGAGAGACTCAGGGAACAGGTGCTGCTCCTAAGGACCTGCTGTCCTGGACAGTTTCATCTCAACTTGACACAAGCTAGAGGCACAGGAGAGGGATCCTCAGTTGAGAAAAGCACCTCCATAAAATCAGACTCTAGGGCACTTTCTTAAGTAGTGATCAATGGGAGAGGGCCCAGCTCACTGTTGGTGGAGCCCTCTTTGAGCTGGTGGTCCTGGGTTCTCTAAGAAAGCAGGCTGAGCAAGCCATGAGGAGCAAGCCAGTAAGCAGCACCCTCATGGCCTCTGCATCAGCTCTGCCTCCAGGTTCCTGCCCTGCTTAAGTTCCTTCAATGATGACAGTAATATGGAAGTGTAAGCTGAATACACACTTTCCACCCAGCTTGCTTTGCTCATGGTGACTCATCACAGCAATCGATAGCCATGTTCAGTTCCCAGCATCCCCAGGGCAGCTCACAACCACTCAATAACTCTAGCTCCTCTAACTTCAGAGGGCAACACACCCACGTGTACACACCCGCACATCCAACTACATACACATGCTTAAAAACCCCTGCCTATAGTGGAGAAGACAGGCTGGGAGCTGAATCCTAGGGGCTCACCCATGGGCTCTCCAGCTGACTGCCATCTTGCTTCCTCAGATGGTTTCTTCTTATTTGTTAATCAAGGATTTTCAGAGATGGCCCAGCAGTTATAGCACTGGCTGCTCTTGCAGAGGACCTGAGTTTGATTCCCAGCACCCACACGGTGGTTCACAACTATAACTCCAGTTCCAGGAGATCTGATTTCCCCCTCCGACCTCTGTGGTCACTGCATGCTGGTTTCTGCTCATTGAGTACCTGATTGAAGATGTTTTGCTGTCTGTAGCCTCTCCATTTCTTTTCCTGCTTTGCTATGTACATAATAAACTCACTCATTCAATGCCACAAGGAGGGCTATTATCACTCTCCGTGCCATACACAGAACTCTTATTCACGGGTGTGTGATATTCCTACTCATCAAGGTGCTGTGCACACTCATCCATCTATGGACACTGAGTCACTTCCACCTATTGCTCCTATGGAAAGTTCTGCTCAGAACATTCATGTCCAAGGTTCCGGAGACATCAATATTTCCACTGAATGAACTAATCTCCCATAGTGTGCAGGCAGCTGACCTCATAACAATTTGCCTCTATGTCCTGTATACTGCTGAGCTATTGGCCCTCTTGCCAGTTCACAGGCTGCCCTGAGGACTGCCCCAGGCTCCTCAGGTGAGCCTCCTAAGGCACAGATCATCTTGTGATAACAAAGGTCCCATTGCTCACGGTAGTGACACTGTCATCCAGCACTCAGGACAGAGAGGCAGATAGAGCAACAGCAGCTAGAGGCCAGCAAGGCCTACACAGTAAGATCCCATCTTAAAACATAAACAAAATGACTAAAACAGTAAGAACCACAGAGGCTCATTGATCACACATAGATTGATAGTCAGGGATTGGCACTGTGGGTTGCTGGTTCCATTAGGCGGATACCAAGGATACTAGGGGTCCTTCAGGCTCAAGGGACTGAGAACTCAGTGCCTCAAGAGTCTGGCCACTTTCGCTTGACACCGGCTGTGTGACACCCTGAGTAACTTACCTCGTTGGTCCCTCCTTGGGAAGCGTAGGTGAATGTGCAGGTAAACTTGTCCTGCAGGAGGAAAAATAAAAGGAGGCTGAAGGGCAAAGATCTCAACCCTCAGAGTCAAGACCATAGCATACTGGGCAGGGTAGTGTATGCGCATCACCTCTGGTACCCAGGAGGCTGAGGCAGAACTGGGAAACTGGGACATACGCCAGCCTGCGTGACTTATCAAGGTGCTGTCCTGATGTAAAACAGATCAAAGAGGACTGGGATATGCATCAGCAGTAGAGCCCCGGCCCAGATTGTCAAGGGTTGAGCCTGTCTAGAATCCAGCAGTGAGGGGCTGGAAGGGTGACTGGGGTGGAGTCGGACCTAGACTTTCCCAGTGAGGAGCTAGGCGTGGCTCAGGGGTGGAACCCTGCCTAGAATCCCTCAGTGAGAAGCTGGGGGCGTGGTTCAGGGTTGGATCCCCTGCCTAGGGCTGGACAGAACCCTGGCTCAGCCTATGTGAGATCCTAGGTTCCATCCCTCAGTACCATATAAAACAAAGACTGTGACACCCTCCAGTGGCCATCAGATTTCTTTCCTCTTAGGAGCTCAGAACTTTGCTCAAATCCCTGTGGTTTCCTGGGAAGGTCAAATAGCTTTTAGGCACCACCCCTTTAGAACACTGCCTATGAAGTCAGTACTTGGGGCTCCTGATAGGTATAAGCTTTTACTACTTCCTGCCCGCAACACAAGTCTGCCAGGAAGCACAGGGCTATAATAATGTTCTCAGGTAACGGTCACCAGGGACACAGCTGGCGCAGAGGCCAAGCTGGGGCAGAGGCTAGGCTGACTGCTGGCTTCACAGCCATTGAGAGGAGAGTTGATGGACCCGGGTAAGGCTTGGGGTGCTTCCTCTCTAGTCCGAGTTCAGTGAGCAACCCTCGTGCGACCTGTATAACCAGTCCCCTAGATCTGCTGCTCTTATCAACCAGCATTCCCTTTTCTAGAATGAGATGGGCAAGGGGAAGTCGCCTTGCAGGAGGGGAATGACTGAGAGGTGACAAGTGAGGCAGTCACGTCCCATCTTCAGGTAACCCTGACCCTGCTGTGCTGACTGGTCTCCAGGACGACCAGATCCCGAGTCTGGCTCCGCCCAATACCATCCGTAGACATCGATTCCCCCGTAGGAGACTTAGCACGTACCCCGGGTCCTACGTTCTGGGAGAAGGAATGCACGACACCTCCGGGCCTCACGTCAAATGGCACGGTGGTGGGCTCGGACACAGCGGCCGCCAACTTCAGCACCGCGGCTACCAGGACCACCGCAGTCCAGAAGCCTCCGCTGGGGGCCGCCATCTTGCTTCCGGGGTAATGCGCAGGCGCTCGACAACGTGGAGTGACAAGAGCGGGACACATCCGCGCGGAACTGTGACGCTCTCGCCCCGCCCAACCTGGCGGCTTGCTTTGGCTGCCATGTTGGGGCGGGACTCGTCTTGGCACGTGATGCTCTACAGCGCTTCTGATTGGCGCTCGCGGATGCCTGGGGGAGACTTCATCTCAGCGCTGTTAGGGGTCAGAGTTTGCAAGTAACATTTGCCTTTTCCCCAGATATTCTTTTTATCTCACTTAAATGGGCTCCCGGACTCACTTCGGGACAACATGGGGGATACCCGTGTTTAATTTTGTTAGATTATCTTGTTAATATGGTTTACTTCACTTTTGTTTGTCTATTTTTTTTTTTTTTTTTTTTTGGGTTTTGGTATTTCGAGACAGGGTTCTGGAATTCTCTCCAGGCTGGCCCCGAACTCAGAGATCTGCCTGACTCTGCCGTCTGAGTGCTGAGATTAAAGGCGTAGGCCTCCACCACCACCTGTTGATTGATTTTTGTTTTGTAACTTATTTTACTTTTTTATTTATATTTTAAGTTTTATTAAAAAATATTTTATTGTGAGGGCTGGGGTGATGGTTCACTGACAGTTCTATAGAGGACCAAGATTTGAGGCCCAGCACCCACATGGTTGTTCACAACTTTAACTCCAGTTCCAAGAGATCTGATGCCCTCTTCAGGGCTCTGCAGGTATCAGATATGCATGTGGTGCACAGACAGACATATATGCATTTGCAGGCAAAACACCATACACACATGCAGCTTCTTATGGGTCACCAGTGTGGCTTTGCTGTTACTGGACATACCTGGCCAGCCCTCTGCTGCTGATTAATCTTCTCATCTTTCAGCTGGCCAGCAAAATGGAAGAGTGAGTAAGGAGGCTTGCAGCCATGACAGCTAACCATCCTTCAGCCCTGGGAACTAGATGGTGGCAGAACTGACTCCTAAAAGCTGTGGCTGGACTTGGTAATATATAAGAGTCACCCAGGTGGTACTGGTTTTGAAGGCATGAAGGAGTCATGAAGAGCAGCAGAGGCCTGGGCACTGCGAGCAGCCGCGGAAGGCCATTGGTGAAGGTGCAGCCTCAGTTGCAATTGCTGGCCCAGGACTGAAGGGGTCATGCAAAGGAGGTAAGGCTTGGCACCATGAAGAGAGCCTATGAGAGGCTGTTGGTCAAGCCTAGTTGCAGTGGAAGACAGCAGTGTTTTGGAGATGCCAGTACCATGAGATGACTACCAAGAACAGCAGCAGCAGTGGAGTACAGGCAGCTGGAGCCTA
>CM052709.1:38672631-38701757 GCA_028551405.1 Uromys caudimaculatus | reverse complement strand
TCGTGAGTGGATCCCAGACATTGGACGGTTGGAGTTTGATTTTGCTTTTGATTGTGACTGTGGCCTGATATTTTTCCCTCTTGAAGAAAGAAGGTATTTTAGTGGAGCCCACAGTTAAGAGACTTTGAATTTTAAGAGATTGAATGTTTAAAAGGTACTGAAATGTCAATATGTAAGAATTTGCAAAGACTGTGGGACTTTTAAAGTTATTTAGATCTTGGGGATGGATAAGGAAGTAAGGGTCGAGGCTTAATGGTGATGTGTTTGTGTGTCAAGTTGACAAGGGGTCAATTGTACTGGCTAGTTTTGTGTGTCAACTTGACACAAACTGGAGTTATCACAGAGAAAGGAGTTTCATTTGAGAAAATGCCTCCATGAGATCCAGCGGGAAGGCATTTTCTCAAGTAGTGATCAAGGGCGGAGTGCCCCTTATGAGTGGTACCATCTGTGGGCTGGTAGTCTTGGGTTCTATAAGAAAGCAAGCTGAGTAAGCCAGGAGAGAAGCAAGCCAGTAAGTTACATCCCTCCATGGCCTCTGCATCAGCTCCTGCTTCCTGACCTGCTTGAGTTCCAGTCCTGACTTCCTTTTGTGATAACCAGCAACATGGAAGAATAAGCTCAATAAACCCTTTCCTCCCCAACTTGCTTCTTGGTCATGATGTTTGTGCAGGAATAGAAACCCTGACTAAGACACCCACCAATCCCCCAAACTCAGCACTTAAAATTCTACCAATCCTTACTCTGGAAATCTCTGCCCTGACAAGCTCTGCCCCTCTCAGAAATCCTTTATAAGCACTGCCCCTTGGTCCAATTCGTAGCTCTCGGCTCCCAGGAGAGGACAGCTGTCCCCGGATTTATCCCTCCATATCCCGGACTCCCCACTAAATTTCTTTAATGGACTTCCTGCCTGGTATGACTCTCTCCTCAGAAGAAGCCAAAAAGAAAAGAAGCAATGAAGAAGCAGAGAAGGAGCAAGGCTCCTGAGCTCCTGAGCTCAGCTGGGGAGACCTTCCCCGAAGAGCTCCATCACCTCTGCTGAGGAGGCTTCCTCTCAGAGATATGTGGTTCCTGGGCCTGAGTGTCCCAGGATGCCCTTCCATTGGGACACTGTCCCACATCAGAGCTGTATTGTCCCTGGGTTTCCATCCAAGCAGAAACGCTTACCCCGCCTCTCTCTTACGTCTGCTCTCTTGGTCACTTCCCACCTTTTCTTTCACTGTTATTCAGTGTGTGGAGGTCAGAGGGCAGCTCGCAGGACCAGTTGTTTCTAACCCAAATGGGTTTTGGAGATCACACTTGGGTTGTCAGGCTTGGCAGCAAGCGCTTTAACTTGCTGAGCCATCTCATAAGCCCCATTTCTGTTTCCCACACTCCATTCGAATGAAAAGGATGGACTATTTCACTAATCACAGAGGCCATTTGTGTGCTTCCCAGGGTTGGGACAGAACCTGGCAGAAAACCAGCTGATCCATGTGAGATTACTTACAGGGAAGTCTTTCAGCTTTAATAATTGTTTTCTATAATATTATTGATTTTTCTGGTTTTTTGAGACAGGGTTTCTGTGTAGCCCTGGCTGTCCTGGAACTCACTCTGTAGACCAGGCTGGCCTTGAACTCAGAAATCCACCTGCCTCTGCCTCCCAAGTGCTGGGATTAAAGGCATGCGCCACCACTGCCCAGCATATTATTGATTTTTTAGGACAGGGTTTCTCTGTGTAGCCCTGGCTATCACGAAATTCCCTCTGTAGACAAGGCTTGTCTCAAACTCACAGAAATACACCTAGTTCTGCCTCCCACGTGCTGGGCTGGAGCCCACACTGGGCTGTCCTATATACCTGAGCACTGTCCCCACCCACATCCTCCCATCATGTGCCCTCAGTCCCTAGCCTGGCACCCCAAGGGCCCACAGAGCCCCCCTGCAATCTCTCTGTTCTCCAGCGAACACCACTTGAGAAGGAGCCTCACAGTGGCACCACTTTCATTTGGAATTGTTTAATGAGTCTACATACCACATAATTATAAAAGAATAAGAATTGACAAAAATATTTTCTTTCCATAATATGTAGAGGTGGTTTCTGGTTTGTTTGTTTTTTTGTTTGTTTGTTTTTTCTTTTTTACTTCTTTATGCCAGAACTGTTGTAGGAGGGGTGGGGAAGGGCTATAACCCTGAGGTCAGGACAGGTCCTACTCCCGACCCTGGCACCCCTAGGAGGTAAGTAAAGAGGAGCCGGGCATCAGACAGGCAGGGCAGAAGGCGCCAAGACAGGGGCTTGGCTGCTCCACATAGTCTAAGCGTTGGGAGAGCGTGGGGTCCCCAGCCGCCCAGTGCTGTACCTTCAATTTCATTATTCGGTACCGCTTACTTCCTGTCTTTTAAATAGTTATTTAAAATGCCCACCCCAAACACACATGACTCTGCAGGGGGTGGCGGGTGGCACATGCTTCTGCGCTGGGATGGTGCTGCGAGTTCCGGGCCATGGCAACCTGGTGGAGGCTGTGGGCACAATGGTGGCTTCTCCCCACCAGATCAAGGAGGGCGGCATGTGGGCCGCCACTGCCTCTGTCCTGGCCCCCAGGCAGCTGCAGCAAGCAAATTGGAAGCTTCAAAAATTAAAAGATTACAAAAACGCAAGAAAAGCAGCAGTGGCGTAAGGACACAGGTCTGAGGTCACAGGTGTTCCTGCAGGAAGTGCAGCAATGTCACCTCATAATGCTCTCCGGACTCACGGCAGCGAATGCTGTGTCTCTCGTTTGGGTAGATCTGCAGAGAAGCAGGGCTGTGGTCAGGCCCATCTGGGGACCCCACTGCACCCCTGAGGTAGGGTGCACTAATGGCTCACCACATAGGGCTAGGCCTTGGTGATATGGGTTAATTACTGTGTCACCAGGTCTAGGGTGAGTGGATTTCTTCCACAGACCACAGCGGCCAGCCACATGTGATGTGGGGGAAGGCTGAAAACCTGCTACCCTGGCCTGCTATAAATCCATCCCTGAACAAGTCTGAGGACACCAACCCCACACAAACCTCAGGTCCCTGAGTTTCTCACAGTTAGGGAAAGCAAAGTCATCACCTCCTTCAGAGAAGGATCCCTTCCCCTCTACAGTCCTGGTTGTCTGGCATCTCCCCCACAGTCCACCCACACACCACCATCATCTCCCCACCTCAGGGCTGAAGACCTGTCTCTGCAGTAAGCCCACCCCTTACCAACAAGGCTCTGCCCAGCAGGTCCCCAAATTTCAGGACTCTCACTCTCTTGGCTGTGCCCGGGTCTGGGGCTCCCTGGGCCTCAGTCCTCACCAACTCAGTCACTCCTGTACCCTTAAATGTCCCCTTCCTCAGGCAACTCCTTTTGGGTCTCTAATCATTGGGGGGCACTCCCATGCCTGTAGCCAAGTGGATTCATCAAAACTGGGGTCTCGCTCAGGTGTAGTCACTGAGGACCAGTATTCCCAGCACGGAAGCAACCTGGGATGTGGTGACCATTGGCACAGGCTGGTCAGTAAAGATGTGACTGGACACAGGACCCTTCAGAGCTCAGACAATAGAAAGGGCATGGGGTGGGGGGACAGAGGATGGGAGCCTGAGACTTTGCCTTGGTCCCCAAACCGTGTACCTGGAGTTGGTAGGGCTTCCCTGCTCGGATCAGCTGGGACACCAGGAAGTTTGTGTGGAAAAAGTGAACGTTCTCATCCAGGAAACCATGGAGGATGAGCAGGCGGTTAGGCCTAGAGGAGACAGGGGAGCTGGTAAGGCCCTGGGAAATGGGGACAGTGCCCATGGCGGCTCAGAGTCACTCCCCAGTTCCAGTACAGCAGGCAGGACCGAAGCAGAGGGAAAGGATGTCTACAGTAGTCCCACGCCCAGGCATTCTGGCATGGTGGAATGTTCTGGAAGCATATTCCCACCATGACCACCACTGACATTGTTTGTGTTATGCACTGGCCAGTAGCCACCTGCAGCTCCTCAGAATATTAAAAGCGGTAGGAGTAACCAAGAAGGTGAATTCTCTCTTTTAATTTAGATTTACTTACTTATGTATTTATTTTTGAGGCAAGGTCTCATGTAGCCAGGCTGCCTCTGAACTGCCCATGTAGGTAAGGGTGACACTGAACTCCTGATCCTCCTGCCTCCACCTCGTGAGTGCTGGACTGACCGGTCATGCACAGCCATGCCTGGGTTCTACAGTGCTGGGATGGGGCCCAGGGCTTCCTGCATGCCGGGCACACACTCTACCATGGAGCCCAGGCCCAGCCATTTTATTTCAACTTCATACACTAATATCCAACAATGATGCTCAGGCGAATGACAGCCTTTGATGCTTTTGTGGCTTCATAATGTTGTATACCTATTACTTACTTCTCCAGTTCTAGAACATTCCACCCCTGCAGAGAAAGAGCCATCACAGCATAGTGATGCCTGGGCCCTGGCAGCCCCTCCTCTGTTTCCACAGCTCAGCTTGGTGCGGGAGCCTGACTGCAGGAGCCTTGCAGGGGTGCAGGCAAGAATGGGGATCTCCACAGAGTGGAGAGGCCTGCGCCCCACAGCAGCCACCCATGTCTGATACTTTCATTTGGCAGGTGACCGTGTGTGTGAGATTTTAAGATCCAGCTAGGTCATTAAGGCAGGACAGGAGCTTATGGGGCTTGTGTGGGAGCCAGGGGGCCACAGTTGTGGACTCATCCCCAACATCCCGCACTTCTGGAGCCTGGTCTGCTGACACCCTCCACAGGCACGGGATGCCTGAGCTCAGCAGGACAGCTGGCAGGGGGTGTGGGGGGTGGGGTGGGAGGTGGATGGCCCGCTGGAAATGGCACTGGGTGGCGGATGCTGAGTGGGTGGCTTACTCATTGGGCAGCTTCTCCACATGTAGGGCTACAGACCCTGCCTCGTATCCTTGCTGATTGTTTTCGGGGACATCCATGTATCTTTCCGTGTACCCTGTGTCATAGGCCATCCACACGGTGACAGGAGCACCCGCAATGGCTACCTGGAAGACACAGGGGATGGATCTGGCAGGGAGAGAGGCATCGGATGTGGAGTATGGCCTTGGCCGAGACTGTGGGCCTCAGCGGAGGGCTAGGAAGCTCATGCATGAGGGTGGTGGCCGGAAGGGAGCCCTCAGACGTGTTCCTGTGGGCCTTAAGCTGCTCAGAGACACGTGGGGTGTGGAGGGAGGGCCCATCCCACCTTCCTGCCTCCTCCGCCTCCTCATGGCCGCTGCCCCACAGTGCCCTGCCAGTCCCGGGGCCTGCGCCCCCCTGCTGCTCCTCACAGCATGCCCCACCTCTGCCCCTCCGAGGCGGGGGTCCCGGGCTTGGCCTCCCACATAGAGCTGCTGGCGGATGCCATCCTGGGGTCGGTGGTGGCAGGCAATGAGGAGGGGGACTCGGCCTCGTGGGGCAGCTGCAGGGAGAGATAGCCAGGTGGCAAGGCCCCTGCCGAGGTGCTTGCTCTGGGCTGGGGCTCTGGGGTGGGCACAAGGGGCTAAGGGTGGGTGGGCATCAGGATGCAGGTGGCTACACAGGAGTGAAACCCACCTTGAACACTTGTGGCTTATGGATGAGCCCCATGAGTGAGAGGAAGCCACCGTAGGACCAGCCATGGATGGCGACGCGGCTCAAGTCAATGAAGCCATACTTCTCAGCCACATACTGCAAGCCTTCCACCTGGTCCTCAATCTCTACCTGGCCCTGTGGAAACCCAGCACTCTCATGACTTCCACTGGGGGATGACCAGCATCCCACACCATGTCGCCATGTTGCTAGCGAGAAGCCTGTCCTCTTAGACTCTAAGTAGTATTTAGAAGTATTTGCCCAGAATGGCCCTGCTAAAGCTGTTCTTTATGTTTGCAGGCTGGCACCATCATCCTCATCCCTGTCAGCTGTATCACCACCACCACCATCATCACCACCACCATCATCACCACCACCACCATCATCACCACCACCACCATCATCACCATCTCCCTCACCACCACCACCACCACCACCACCACCACCACCATCATCATCATCACCATGGTCCCAATCACCACGCTAAACACCAGTGTCCCCACCACCCTATCTGTTCCCTTCTTCTGTCATACCCTTCGGTTCCCTGGACTGAGGCAGCTCCATTGTGTTAGGCTGTGTTCGGGTCACCATCCTCTCCCTAAGACACCTGTGTTCTCCGGGACCCACTTGTTCTCAAGGGCTACACTGCAGGAGTGGGACTCACCATCTGATTTTTCAGGGCCCCCTCAAAGTGCAGGCCCCGCTGACAGGAGCCCCGGCCATCGATCACCACCACAGCATAGCCTAAGGATGCCAGCGTGTTTAGCCGCAGGTACTTGATGCCCTTGAAGGAGTTGTTCACTAACTGCACCTGCAGGGAGTGAGCGAGGCGGGGGTGGGAGCTGCAGGGGTGCTGGGGGCGGGTGGCGAGAGCTGCAGGGGTGCTGGGGGTGAGGGTGAGAGCTGCAGGGGTGCTGGGGGGTGGGAGCTGCAGGGGTGCTGGGGGGTGGGAGCTGCAGGGGTGCTGGGGGCAGGTGGCAAGAGCTGCAGGGGTGCTGGGGGGTGGGAGCTGCAGGGGTGCTGGGGGCGGGTGGCGAGAGCTGCAGGGGTGCTGGGGGTGAGGGTGAGAGCTGCAGGAGTGTTGGAGGGCAAGGCCTGGGCCAGGGGGCACCCACCTGTGGGCCCCCATAGACAAAGAGCACAGTGGGGTGCTTCCTCCCAGGTTGCAGGGTGTGTGGCTTGTAGATCATGCCGTAGAGCTGTACATCTGCACGGGTGTGGAAGTGGAAGATCTCGGGGGGCACATAGTCCGGGGGGCAGTCTGAGAAAACAAACGTGATGCGTGGAGTGGCTGGTGAGACCACGCCCACGGCAGGACCTGGCCCACGGGCCTACCTGCCCCTGCTGCTTCTGCCTGAAAGGTGATCTTGGGGGAGCTGCATGGGAGCACCACGGGCATCGAGCAATCCCTATGGCAGGAACTGCCTACCCACCCCCAGGGTTCCTCCACCGCAGGGTTCTGGCCACTGTGGGGAACTGGAGGATGGTGGCAGCCAAGGACGGCTTCAGAGCAATGTACACCCCCAACCATGGCTGCCCTTGGGTTTCCCTGCTATTTCTCAAGGAATGGCACACAGTCACACTGGTCATCTGCCCAGGAGAGACCAGGGCCTTGCTTTCCTAAGACACAATTTCTTCATATAGTCCATGCTGGCTTGGACCCAAACTTATAATCCTCCTGCCTCCACCACCTGAGGACTGGGATGACCACACTTGGTGTAGTGGTTTGAATAGATTTGGCCCTCAATAGTCTCGTGTGTATGAAAGCTTGACAGGTTAGGAAGTGAGGCCTTGTTGGAGAAACTGTCATTGTTGGTGTGGGCACTGAGGTCCCCTGTGCTCAAGCTATGCCCAGTGTGGCTCACAGTGCCCCTCTGCTGCCTGTGGATCAAGATCTAGAACTCTCAGCTCCTTCTCCAGCACCATGTCTGCCTGCACACCACCATGCTTGTTGCCATGAAGATAATGGACCAGGCTGGAGAGAAGGCTCGGTGGTTAAGAGCACTGACTGCTCTTCCAGAGGTCCTAAGTTCAATTCCCAGCAACCACATGGTGGCTCACAACCATCTCTAACGAGATCTGATGCCCTCTTATGGTGTGTTTGAAGACAGCTACAGAGTACTCATATACATAAAATAAATCTTTTTTAAAATGATGTATTGAACCTCTGAACTTGTTGAGGTGGTCGTGGTGTCTTTCACAGCAATAAAACCCTAAGACAGAACTTGGTATCAGGGACTGGGGTATTGCTGTGAAAGACCTGACCGTGCTTTTGTTTGGAGGAATATGGATTTAGGGACTTTGGATTAGTAAAGCAGTGGAATGTTTTAAGTAGGTCTAAATGGGTTATGTTAGTAGGAACACAGAAATCAGTGGTGCTGAGGCTGATTTGAACTGTGGAGGCTTGGCTCAAGATGATTCAGAGAAGAATGTGAGTATGCGGCCTAGAGGCTGCTCTTGTGATATTTTGGCTAAGAATGTGGCTGATATTTGTCCTTGTCTGAATTGAAGCTAAAGTGAAGTTTTAGATTAATTGTATTGGCAGAGGAAATCTCAAGAGACCTAGTACAGACTTTGTTGTGTGATCACTAGTGTTCACTTTCATGAAAAGGAGCAAGCTGAACAAGGAAAAATACAAAAGGAAAGGGGGCACCAAAAAAATGGAATTGAGCTAAATCCCCAGTTTGAAAAGAAAAAACAAATTAAAGATATTAAAGGAATAAGGGAGCCGCCTGAGAGGGAGCCGCCTGAGAGGGAGCCGCCTGAGAGGGAGCGGCCTGAGAGGGAGCCGCCTGAGAGGGAGCCGCTGCCTCAGGCCAAGACCCCACCCAGCTAAGCTCCCACCTTGTGAAAAGGACTTAAAGAACAATTCAGGTCCAGGCATGGTGGTGGCGCGCACGCCTTTAACCCCAGCACTCTGGAGACAGAGTTGAAGATCAGCCTGGTCTATAGCAAGTTCCAGGACAGCCAAACTTAGTCAGTGAAGGAAACCACTGAAAACAGAAAGTTGTGATTGAGTAAGGATGCCATGATCCAGCCCCAGCCAGCGGCAGAACTTGGCCACTCCGGCCACTTGGTTCTGGGTTTCGAGTCAAGGATAGACGAAAGGGGCTACATGGAATCTCCCTTTGTGACCAAGGAAAGCTGCTGAAGCCAGGTGTGTGGTGGCAGGAGGATCCTTGTATGGAGGCCCAGAGAGGCCAAGTCTGGAATGCTCTGGAGGCCCCAAGAGGTTAGAGATGCCAGAGCCATGGGAGATGTGCTGAGGAAAGCCGCTACAGGGTATGGAGCCAGCCTAAGAGAAAGAAGAGATGTGTTGCAGTCATGAACGCTGGGAAGAGCTGGAAAGCTGCACAGCCTTTGACATCAGACATGGAGAGGCAGTGTTTGGAGCTTTTCCAGTGTTTTTCAGTCCTGCTTTGGTCCAGTATTTCCTCTCTATGCTCCCATCCCTGTGTTTTGGAATGGCAATGTATATTCTGTGCCACTGTATGTTAGAAGTATGTGATCTGCTTTTTTATTTTGATTTTATAGGAGATTATAGTTAAGAGATTGCATGAATCTCAGAAGAGACTTTCAACTTTGGGCTTTTTAACATTGTTGAGACTGTGACAGACTATGAGGACCTTTGAAAGTGGACTAAATGCATTTTGCGTTGTGTTATGGCCTATGGGGGCCAGGGGGTGGAATGTGGTGGTCTGAATAGGTTATGCCCCAACAGACTCCTTGAATGCCTGACCTATTAGGAGGTGTGGCCAAGTTGGAGGAAGTATGTGTGTCACTGTGGGGCCTGGCTTTTAGGTTTTCTGTGCTTAAGCTATGCCCAGCGTGGCTAACAGTCTCCTGTTGCCTGTGGATGCAGAACTCTCAGCTCCTTCTCTAACACCAAGCCTGCCTAAACACTGCCATGTTTCCCACCATGATGACAATGGACTGAGCCTCAGAACTGCTAGAGTTGCCTTGGTCATGGTGTCTCCTCACAGCAGTGGCACGCTGAATAAGATGCTTGGGTTCTGGGAGGGGTCTGGGCCTTCTGATACGCCCGAATTCTGCCACTGAGCCCCTGCCACTCCTTTAGGTCTTTCCAAGGCAGGCTCAGGACCGTGGATTAACAAGTACTCAAAGCCCTGTGGACTGACACTGGAACTCAAGGCTTTGCAGGCAGAGTTGCAGTGGACTCAGGCTCTGGGCTGAGTTCTCAGAACACATTGTCTTTTTCTGAGGCCCCTCTGCTAACTGATCCTGTGCTCCCTGTCAAAATTACAACTTCCACAGGGCAGTGGTGGCACACTCCTTTAATCCTAGTCCTCCAGAGGCCAAGGCAGGCAGATCTCTGAGGTGGAGGCCAGTCTGGTGTAGAGTGAATTCCAGGAAAGCCAGGGCTATACAAAGAAACCCTGTCTCAAAACAAACAAACAAACAAACAAACAACAACAACAACAAAAAACTCCTACAACTTCCAAACATCTGGTCTCTGAGGCACTGTCACAGAAATGACCCCAGGGTGCCAGCCTGCATCTGCAGCCACACCTGAGTCAGGAGAGACACAGGGAACCTCTCTTGACCTGAGATGACTATTTCCCATGTGTGCGCCTGTCACTGGGAGCCCAGCTGTCTGCCTTGCCCATCCCCCTGGCTGGTGGGCCAGCTCCCTGAGACCACACTACTCACTGGCCGCCTCCATCATGCTGGCCCAGAAGCGTGGTTGCTTGTGCAGTGGGTCATCATCGGGGCCGCTCAGCTTGTACACATGCACGCAGGGCGGTGTGCTCACACTGCTGTAGTGGCTCACGAACATGTCGAAGTTCTGCTGGCCGCAGGGTGGCACTCAGTGTACAGGAGCAGGCTCTGCCTTCCCCAGAGACAGTGTACAACCCCACCCACCTGTGGATCATTGCCATACCCTTTGCAGATCGTACACCTGCTCCGTGAGGCCCGTTCCCAGGCTAGAGACCCAGGCCTCAGCCTCAATGGACAGGCATCAGCCTGATTTCTAGAGTGTTTTAAGAGGCTAAGGGCTGTGGCCTGGATCAGAGGGAGCAGCCTCCTCATGCTTTCGTCCTCCCAGACCCTGGGAGGCTGGGGTGGGCATGGTGTGGCAGGCACACCTGACTCATGGAGCAGCTATGGGAGAAGCCGAGTGTGGTGAGCCGCACGATCTCGCCTCCCGACTCGTAGCTGACCACATAGAGGTGATGTTCCAGGGGCGTGTCCTTTGTACCTTGAAAGTACACCAGTTTCGTCTGCTCGTTGACCCAGATCTGCAGGCAGTGGGGACTTCTGTGACCAGTGTGCCTCCACCACACTTCCTCCCGTCCATCCCCAGGCCAGCAGCAGCCCTGTAGCATGTCAGACTGAGGATGGAGCATGAGGCACAGGCTACTGTAGGTCCCACAGATGCATCCAGGGGGCAGAAAGCATACCCAGCATGCACAAGGCCCTGGGTTCCACCCCCAACACCACGTAAGCTGGGCATGGTGGAACATGTCTGAATCTAGCACTTGGGAGGATCAGGAGTTCAAGATCACCCTCAGCTATGTAGTGAGATCAAAGCCAGCCTGAGCTATATGAAACCTTTTCTGAAAAAATAGAAATTAAAAAAATAAAAAGATATCTAACCAATTGTTTTATTCTGAGGCTGAGTCTGGCTGTATAGCCCAGGCTAGCCTAAATATGAAGGTTTTCCCTCCTCAGCACCGAGTGTTGGAATGATAGGCCCATCCACATTACTCTTTGCAGAATTTGAAAATGTTTCAGCCTCCATTTTCCCTTAACTCTAGAGTAAAAGGTTCAAAGCCACATGAGGAAGCCCCGTCTATGGCAGAGGTAGGGATGTGGTCACACCAGTATGGGCAGTCAGAGCATTTCCCAGTGTGTGAAAGTACCTAGCACTCACGAGGACCCTGGTTCCATGCCCAGCAACGCAAAGTTAAAAAATGAAAAAAAATTTCAGAAATACACAAAGCAGATTAAAAAATCTTTAACTCTGATTCTTTGCTTGGGAGGACCCTGGGTGAGGTGTCTGGACATGTGGCCACTGTGTGGGCAGCTCCCAGGTGGATGCCGGGCTTCCACTCAGCACTCAGTTACACAGTGCATTGCAGGATCCTGGGCAGCACTGAGGATGAGCCAGGCCTCCCCATGTGCGCCTCCCTGCTGAGGCGAGCATTAAAGTCCTGGGGCCCCTGTGGGAATGGGGGAGGGGTTGGAGACTGGGGTACCTTGGAGCCATGCCTTGACAAGACCTCCCACTCGCCACTGGTCAGGGCGACCTCCTCCTTGATGGGACACTTAAACTCATCTGTGAGAAAGGAGAGCAGAGAGGTGAGGGATGCAGGATGGGGACAGGTGCGGTAGACTGAAGCCAAGGGAAGCTGCTGGTGAGCAGCCTAGCCTAAGGGGCAACCAGGTGGGAACCTGTATGAGAGGATCAGGGGCCAATGGGGCCTGTCCCTCCTAGTTAGGGAAACCCAGCACTTCCAGAGACCAGCCAGAAAGTGGCCTTTCTAACTTACAGCAGGTGTGGCATGTGACAGTCACTGGCCACTTCTCACTAGATCATCCTGGGCCATCAGAACCAGAACCAGGGTTTTGTCAGGCAACTAGGCCCTGCCAACACTCAGGAGAGAGTGGCAGTAGGATCTCTGTGAGTTCTGGGCCAGCATAAGCAACAGACTGAGACCCTATCTCAAGAGCAAACCCAACAACCACAAATAGAACCAGGTTCTGTTTCCTGGAGGCCTGCTGGGTTAACAGGTCTGGGCCTGCTTCTGAGGACCAACTAGACAGAAACCAGGCATTTGCTAGGGTACATCAGATGTGGACTGGGTGGCTTGTGGTGGCAAGTGACTGTCCTGTGGTGTTCTCATAGTTTAAGGCCACCAGAAGATCTACCACTACCCAGGCCCCACGCCCACAGGTCCCACCCCCACACAAAGCTGCTACCCCTGCTCCCAGCCCCGGATTTCTGACTGTGCTTCTCAATACCACAGGGTCTCAGTGGCCCACAGATCACCTAGACACACTCCATCTCCTTATGTGTCCTCCCAAAGCTGCCTTCTTCCCCACCATGTCAATCTCCCCATTCTCAACAGCCACTGTCCTTCATTTTTAATTTTTCAGTGCATGCAGTGCCTGCAGAGGCTAGAAGAGGGCATAGGATCCCCAGGAACTAAAACTACAGACAGTTTGTGTTCCCTGTGAGTGCTAGGAACTGAACTCTGGTCCTCTGCAAGAGCAGCCAGTGTGCTAAGAGCTGAGCCATATCTCCAGCCCTGGCCCCTGCCTCCCACTCTCCCTGATTTTAGACAGGGTTTCATGTAGCCCAGGCTGGCCTCAAGCTCACTAAGTAGCTGAGGATTACCTAGAAGTCTGGACTTTCTGGCATGTTATGACAGACATGCCAGCACACATGGTTTCTGTGGTGCTGCAGATAAAGCCCAGGCCTTCCTGTGTGTCAGGAGGACACTGTACCACCTCAGCCCCAGCCCAGCCTGGCCCTTCTGAATCTCCCTTCCTTTTGCTCAGGTCTCACTTGCTCAGACATTCAGCTGCCATCACATCATGCCAGGAGGCAGGTGATGGAGCGAGCCTGAGCCAACCTGTGTGACTAGGCACCCTGGCATCTGGGTCTCAGGATGGGCAACCATGAGCTG
The DNA here is from genome assembly GCA_028551405.1 of Uromys caudimaculatus. Taxonomy (NCBI): domain Eukaryota; kingdom Metazoa; phylum Chordata; class Mammalia; order Rodentia; family Muridae; genus Uromys; species Uromys caudimaculatus. The sequence goes on along the minus strand of CM052709.1, from coordinate 38,688,550 downwards.
CAGGCAAGTTTCTAGGTAAAAGCTCCCTGAGTGGTGGCACCCCAGCAGGGTACACAGAGTCGGTGACATTCCTGTGACACTGAGTCACTACTAGGAGAGACATGAAGATAGAGCCCTGGTCAGTACCTTAGGTCACTCGGTGCCAAGTAGCCAGGACATGAGGCCCAGTACCAGGCCCTCAGAGATGCCATCCCAGTTACTCTGTTCCTTGAGCCCATGGCTGCCACAGCCTGCTATGGCACCATGTAGCATTTCTTAACTGTGGTGCTTACTGAAGATGACCCATCTTCAAGGAAGGCTTGAGCATTTTCTGAGGACATGTGTAGCTGTCACCACTGAGGGAGCTGCTAGCATGCAGCAGGTAGAGTGGGAATACTGCTCCCTGAATGTAGCCTGTGGAGGCTGGGTCTGTGCAAAGGCCCTGAGGTAGAGGACACAGCTCCATCGCATAGGTTGAGACCTAGAACCGTCTAGAAGTGCCCCCAACCCCTTGAGGTCACCTGCCATCTTGCCAGAAGCCATGAATTGTCTCCTAGAAGCGCCATCTACCACCTCAAGCCACTGACTCCTCTCTCCTGATGAGCCCTACATTCTCTGTGCCCCCGATGGGACCCCAAGTCATCCTTACTACCATGTGCCTGCCCCACTGGGAGAGATCATCAGCCAAGGACCACTGGGACAGCTCTGGCTTTGACTGTGGCCTGATCTGATGCTTCTTGCCCTGAGCCCCACAGAAACCCACATAGTCACTTCACACTGATGGAGAACCAACTACTTCCTGCTTCCTTCCCGGTCCCAGCCCAGTCCTAAGTCCTGTTTGCAGCCCATGCAGACACCCTCCCCAGCTTCTCCCTGCTCCCCCACCTGAGCCTCCTCCAGGCTCCTCCAACACACAGCTCTGTCCTGCACACAGCCCTTTTGCACGGCTGTGTCCCTTGCCCCAGGCCTTTCTAGTCCTCCTCAGATCTCTGCAGTAGCATGTCACCCAGAGGCATGGGCTCACTGTTAGAACAATGTTCCCCATTCTCTCTGCCACCTGACCTTCTCTACATCCCCCAGGGCCAGAGACACCATCTTTAATTGCCCTGCATTATTACTTGATGCTCCAGTCTCAGCTGTAGGAGACTGGAGTCACAGGTGAGCACCACCACATACCATGTTCCTTCTCAGACATTAACACCTTGGTTCCTAGAGCCAACTACTTTGGCCAAGGCCGAGAGTATCTGAAGCTCTGAAACCATATAGCTGAGGCTGGGACACAAACATGGCCAACAGGTAAATAGAAGTGAGCAGGTAAGGCCCCACACCAAGAAAGGAACAAGATGAAACTAAATGCAGGTGACACACAGCGGTACACAGGAGCCAAACTCTAATGCCCTAGTGGTGGCTATTCAGCCTCAAACCCGGGTGTGTGTGGGGAGAGGGCTGAGGTACCATTAACATATTAAAGTAGATGTTGGAAAGTCTGCCCACCATCCCAGGTCACCCGTTGTTTCAGGCCCCGCTGGCTAGCAGACCCTGCCCCCTCCACTGGGCTACATTCCCCCTACACAAACACCCTGCCATTCCTCTGGCCTCATTATAACTCAGCCATTTTGGCTATGCCAGTGTCTTAGCCCAGGCTGCCCCTCTTGTTCTCCCTCCGTGTCCTCACATGGCCTAGCTCCGTCTGGTCATGTTTATCCTGGACTCTCCTAGATGTCCTTCCTTCTTTCTTTCCTTTATTTTCGTTCTGTAGCAACGGCCCTGCTGCACAGGCATTTAGGAAACCCTACCTAACCAATCAACAGACATGTAGCTGCCGGCTGCCAATGGCACAAGGGCCAGGTGGGGACAGGGTGCGGCTACCGGCCCAGCCTCCTATGTGACTGAGGCTTTGCTCACCTTCTGTAGGGCTGAGGGGCTCCGTCCAGTCATAGTCATTGGTTTTAAGTTCCACGGTGACCCTGTACAGGTGGCAGAAGCCGGTCTTGCACTCGTTGGCACGGAGGAAACGAAAGTCTTGCTGACCCTCAGCCTGAGGGAACGGGTGGAAGATATCGTGGACCTGTGGGGACGGATGATCAGGTCAGAGGACTCTGCAGGTGAGCCCAGCCCAGTGTCACACTGGGGACCTGGGTGTGGGGACACTGGGGCACCCTGGCACTTGTGCTTACGTTGATCCAGACATTGGTAACTTCTTCATAAATGATGAAGGGCTGCACGTTCTTGGGGACGGCTCTGGCAGCCGCCTGCCGCTGGGCCTCATTCTCAAGGGTCGGGATAAAGAGGGCGGGAGGCAGGAGGACAAGCTGGAGACGTTGCTGGGGACGGTCCAAGAACATGGCCCAGGCACTGGAAGAACAAGAGAGGAGGCAGCAGAAGGCCTCAGTTGCTGGCAGGGGACACAGGGGCCAGCCTTGGTGGAGTCAGCCTATGGTCAACCAGAGTAGAAGGAGACCTAACTGGTGTACCATCTCTGGGACAGATTAAATGAAGCTCTAGTGACAACAATCCATGTGACTTAGACCTGGGACAGCATTCTCAAATGGGACAGATGGGTTCTGTTTTTTTGTTTTTTAAAGGTAGGATCTTTTGTCTGAGGATGGCTTTGAACTCTCGACCTTCCTTGCCTCCACTTCAGTACTAAAATGACAGGTGTGTGCCATCACACCCAACATTAATGAAATGGACACTATTATTCTATTCTATTCTGGTGCTAGGCATGATCACAGGGTCTCATGTAAAGCTACACCATGGCTCTGTACCCAGGCCTTTTAAAGGTTTTGTTTTGAAATAGTTTTAAAATGGCCATGCACCTGCCATCCAGGAGTGGGGAGGTAGAGGCAAAAGGATTAGGAGTTAGGGGTTATCCTTGGCTACAAAGCAAGTTCTAGGTCAGCCTGGGCTACACAGCAAGAAGAAAGATGAGGAGGAAGTGGTGAGGAAGGCTGTTTGTCTCTGCATTCTATCCCAACTGTGCAGAACTCAGGACCCCAAGGGCTTAGAGGTGTTCCCACATCCTGTCTGTGGCCCAGTGTTTCCTTCTACCCTAGGCTATCTGGGATTGCCCCACCCTCAGAACTTTGGTCAGACTGACCTGACACCTGAGTCTCCTGATTTGTCTCCTGCCAGCTAGAGCTGGGAGGGGATCCTGAGGGAAAAAGTCATGGCTACAGGGCACTGAGCTCCACTGTGCTGGGGCCCAAGTAGCCCCCGGGTACTTGCCCATTCCCAAGACACTCACTATCTGCCATCCCGTGTCCAGCCAGCCCGGGCGATGTACTCAACTTTGGGGAAAAGAGAGCTGAACGGCTGTACCAGTTCCTTCTCGCAGCTTGACACGATCTAGAGAAACAGGGCCATGTCACGTACACCATCACAGCCTCGCCTGCTGACGGTCAGATGCACGGCACCAGCATGGTGTCAAACAGGTTGGGAATGCCAGTTTCAGGAGCTCTGACGCCCTCTCCTGGCCCTCATGAGCACTGCATGTCCATGGTGCATGCATATGTGGACAATCATACACTAAAATAAATAGCCAGGTATGGAGTTTTATGCCTGTAATCTCAGCACTGGAGAGGCAGAGGCAGGACCATCTCTGTGAGTTTGAGGCCAGCCTGGTCTACATAGTGAGTTCTAGGACTCAAAGAAAGACCTTGTCTCAAAAAGAAAAAAAAATCAAAATAAATGAATCTTAAAGGAAGGAAGGAAGGAAGGAAGGAAGGAAGGAAGGAAGGAAGGAAGGAAGGAAGGAAGGAAGGAAGGAAAGCAGGCAGGTAGGCAGGCAGCCTTCTGAGGTGAAATAGGTAAGGTGGAAGTCATACTGGATTGGGGATCCTACTCCAACATGTTATGTCATATAAAGAAGAGATACAATGAGACAGACAGACACAGACAGACACATACAGAGACTGACACACTCTGTCTCTGTCTCTCTGTCTCTCTCTGTGTGTCTCTCATGGTTTCCACTAGAACCTCAGGACAGGTGGTCATCTGAGCAGTTGGTACAGACCCTGTCCAGCCCTCAGAGGGAGCCAGCCCTACCAACACCCATCTGTATGGCTGCAGACAGCACCTCTGCTGTCAAAGCCACCAACCTGGAGAATCATCCCTGGAGAATCAAGGGGTCTCAGGCAAGCTGAGCAAACAGATGATGAGGAGAGAGAGGAGGCAGGGTCATGGGTAGCGACCCTGGTGAGGTCACCAGCCCACAGCTGGTCAGCAGCCACAGCCCACACCCAGCTCAGCAGACTGTGTGTCGCAGAGGCTTGGGTATGGCTGAGGATGGGGCAGTGACTGAGCCCTAACTGCACTTGCAAGCCCAAGTTCAGTTCCCAGCACCTACAGCTCATGTCTGCTTGTAACTCCAGTGCAAGGGTCCAGCACCTTCTTCTGGTCTCTATGGGCAGTGCACTCATGTACATTTAAAAAAAGATAAGAAAAAAACCCTTGAACTTCCCCCCGCCCCCCAAAAAAACCCCACAGCTTGGTGGTGATCTCCACATCACTGGTAATGCTGGAATGTTCTGAAGATTATACAAAAGTCTTGGTGAGTGAGGGCCTAATATTCATAAAGAAAAAAGTACAAATAACAAAGATATGGAGCCGATCTTATACTTCCCCAGACGCTATTAAAGTTTTTATAAGAACTTGCTGGGGGCCAGTGGAGCGGCTCCACAGGAAAGGATCCTGTCACCAAGCTTGATGACCTGAGTCCCCATGTCTAGTCTGACTGCTAGAACCCACGAGGTGGAGGAGAAAGCTGACCCCCACAAGCTGCCCTCTGACCACACACACACACACACACACACACACACACACACACACACACACACACACACACAGATTATATCAACCTAAGAACTAAATCCCCGGGGACCACACTCCTGCAGCTGCACAAAATGCCTTCCTGGTGTCCCCAAAAGCAAGCACCCCACAGCCTTGAGCCCAGGAGCTGCCTCAGTGACTTTCAGTGTCATACACCCTTGGTGACCTGAGGGATTTGGACTTTGGAAGTGCTGTCAACAGGTCTCACTGGACTCAGGGAAGGTGCATCAGAGTAGCAGACAGGCCTATAGAAACAAGTGAATGCACTCACTAGAGACCTGGTATCAGGGGCCATGTTGCCCTTGCTGCTTGGCACACACTCTGAGTTGCAAGGCCTTACTTAGTGAGCAATCTAAGTGAGCAATGCAAGGGAGAGAGGACAGAGAAGGATCCAGAACACTGCCCTGCCCAACAGGAGTTGACCTGGAGACACTGGCAATGTGCCCCAGTGTTCTGGGCATATGGCCACCACAGGAGACAGGTGAGGCCAATTGGCTGTACCACACACATGTCACAGAGAGTAGGCTAGCTGCACACAGCCTCTCTCATTCCTTGTGCAAGCTTCCCCAGATGCTGGGCTCTTACTTTGCCCTGATGATCTGTCTGGATCTCAGCCAGCTTCAGGGCAATCTTGGGATTCTTGCTGCCTGTGGAGGGGAGGGGAGAAGGCCAGGTGAGTGTCAGGCTGTCGGAGGCTGCTCTGGCCAGGGACTGTGTGACTGCACCTGTGGGAGGTGGCACGGCTCCTCTTGGGCATGACACAGTCTTCAGGACAGGGATAATTTGACCCAGGGCCTGGACCACATTCCTAACGGGGGATATAAGATGTGTTACTTTGTCACCTGGGAGCACAGGCCAGGTTATGACAAGAGCTGGAATAGGATCAATACAATATATAAGGATCACAGCCCTGTTCCTACCTCTGTGCAGTCCAGGAGGTGGGGACAGGAACAGGACACATCACCACAGGCAGCCAGGCCCAGGCCTTGGGAGGCAGTGGCCACAGGCTGGGACAGTCCACACCTCTAAGAGGTGGGATGTGGCTAGAACTGTTTTCTTAGAGATCTGGAAACAACTCCTGGGAGTTATCTGGAAGATGACTCAGGCCCCAGCACAGGGTACCATGGGACACCTGAGTCTTACTTTCCACATTTCTTAAGCATGGGCTAAATGTGGATCATTCTCACAGGTGTCCTGTAGGGAGTCTAGGTCCTACAGAGTATCTCAGAAGGTTCACTGTGTGTCTGCAATGGAGGTCTGGTATTTTTATTTGGTTTTTAGAGATAGGGTCTCATGTAGCCCAGGCTGACTTTCTACAAAGCCGAGGCTGACCTTGAACTCCTGACCCTCCTGACTCCTGCTGCAATGACAGGCATGCCTTCACAATACCCAGTTGTGGTGCTGTGGATGGAGCCTGGGGCTCTGTGCACACCAAGCCTTAGTCCAAGGCCAGTGACTCCCATAGGTTTGCAGGCAGCAGGCCTGAGGTTGAATCAGGCTGGCAGGGGCTATTGCTGGCTCAAGGCTTCTAACGCCTTGAGACATCAAAGAAACAGGGCTCAACCAGGAGAGCCAGTCCCTTTCAATCGCTCCGATTGTTTTTTTTTTGTTTTTTTTTGTTTTTGTTTTGACAGGTGTTCACTATGCAGCCTAGGATGGCCTGAACTCATGAGCCTCCTGCCTCAGCCTCCTGAGTGGTGAAATGGCAGGTGGCACCGCTATACTGCAATATCTCCCATTAATTCAGCCTGCTTGCCTGTGGCTGTCCCAGTGTGGAGATGTGCAGAGACATGCCATTTGGCGGTTGGAACGCACTGCCACACTCACTTTCTGGACCTACCTAGAGGATCTGGGCCTCTGTGTTCTGTGGCCTCTGAGTTCTAGGACCATGAAACCCAATAAAGCCAGGTGGAAAGACGCCAGAGGGCAGAACTGCACTAGCTGCAAGGTAGAAACCTCATAGCAGCAGGTTGTTTTGCCACAGGTACCCACCTGTCCTGGGGTAGCGGTAGGAATCCGTCTTCCTCTCCTCCAGGGCAGGGGAGGGCACATGAATGACCTCTACCTCAGACTCGTCCACTTCCTCATACAGGATGCGCAGCGTCTTGAGGCCTTCGGAGCCTAGTGGGGCACAAGGAAAAGAGTCAGGCTGCTCACCCACGACAAACAGGGGCTCTGGGCCTCAGAGAGGTGAGAGGAGCAGGCACAAAGCAGCTCAGAAGACACCTGCTTGAGGTGTAAAGAGTGAGGCTGGTCCCTGAAACCAACTGCTCTAGCTCTAGCTGAGGCCCTGCCCCTGTGCTGTTCCTGTGAGGGAGAAACAGCACAGTGAGGTCAGAGGGAAACCCTGGGCCAGTATCACAGGAGTATTCACAGGACCAGGACACAACAACAAGGGACAGCAGAGGACATGGGGAGTGCACTGGAGCCTTAGGAAAAGCCACATTTGTCACACTGCACCTCAGAACCAGAGGCCAGTGTGGGGTATGCATCTCTGCTGTCTATGGCCCTCAGTCAGGGAGATTTTGTCATGATAACCTGAACACACACACCCACATGTTCTGGAAGTACAAAATACCACAATAAGGGACTAGAGGCACGGTACAGCCCAGTGATAGGCTGGTCAGAAGTGGAGCCCGGCCTAGACCGGCTCAGGGTGGCTCAGAGGTGGAGTCCCTGCCTAGAATCTCCCAGTGAGTGGCTGGGGGTGTGGTCAGGGGTGGAGCCTCCACCTAGAATCTCCCAGTGAGTGGTTGGGGATGTGGTTGGGGGTGGAGCCTCCACCTAGAATCTCCCAGTGAGTGGCTGGGGGTGTGGTCAGGGGTGGAGCCTCTACCTAGAATCTCCCAGTGAGTGGTTGGGGATGTGGTTGGGGGTGGAGCCTCCACCTAGAATCTCCTAGTGAGGAGCTGAGGATGTGGCTCTGCTGCCTATGGCTCACCCAGGAGTCTCTTTTCTCCAGTAATTTAATGGTTTATATGAATGGCAGGCCCAGGTGAAACAAGATCTTTGTCCTCTTCCTGTCCTGTGCAGACACTGACATGGGTATTTAATGGGTCCCTAAGTGTTGGTCCTGGGACCACATGGACTAATTCAGGGGAGGCATTGAATCCTTAGAGTACAGTACCGAGAAGTGCATTCCCTACCTTCCCAAGAGGCTGTGGGGCACCACCAGCACCCAGTGAAGCGGTCAAACTCCTCCTGGATGACGAAGGTGGCCACACCTGCTGACTTGGGATTGTCCAGGACACTGGCTGAACCTGGGAAAGGGCACACTGTGAGTGACACACAGCCTCTAGGAGTCAGGAACTTATGAGCCAAACGCCATACATGACTACAACAGCCATCTTCAAAACATGATGACATGACCAGGCAGGCTGCCACCCCCAACCCTGTTCATGCCTAGGCCTCACCCTGGTGACAGAAGGTGAGCCGCCGTTCCTCCCCAGTCTCGATGTTTGCCACCCACAGGTCACTGTTGTTGATGAAGGAAAAGAAGGCAGGGTCTGCGGGGCAGATCTTGGGGTCCATGCGGGGCCCAGAACACTGGGTCTTGATCTCCAGCGGCTTCATCGGGGACACCTGGGGACAGGAAGGTTGGGATAGTCAGGGTGCTGGTCTTACATCCCCACCCCAGGACACCCCAGGTCAGGCCTCACCATGAAGCCATTCTTGCCACCATCCCTGCAGTGGAACAGGCTGTTGCTGGCCTGGAAGAGGAAGAGGCCGCTCTCACTGTGGAAGTCATAAGAGGTGATACCGAAGACGCCCAGGCGCTTCCGCTCCCGCAGCAGCTCCTCCTCTCGTGAGTAGACACCATGGTGGGGTGTGGCCTGGGGACACGGGGGGGGGGGGCACAGACTCGCTCAGACTCCCCATTGTAACACATAGCATCTTACGATGTCCAGGAACTTGTGATGTCCCCACATCCCCATCCTGAGGACCTGTGGGGACATCCCAAACCCCGTTCACGCCCTTCTAAATCCACAGCTGTATAGAACATGCCCAAGGTTCCGCTAATCACTTGCCCGGGATCCCCACTGGGGTGGGGTGGGGAGATCCCGGTAGGCAAGCTATCTGGACAGAATCACAAGGACATGGAATGAGTCTGTTTGAGACAGGGTCTTGTGTGGCCCAGGCTAACCTGGAATTCTCTACTTAGCAGAGGATAATTCTGAACTCCTAATCATCCTGCCTCCACCTCAAGTGCTGGGCTGGCAGGCATGCACCACACTGCCTGGTATGATGGGATGGAACCTAGGGCTTCCTGTGTGCCAACTGAGTGCTCCATGAAGTAAGCCTCAGGACTGGGCTTGGGTCCAGCTCAGAGCTGGGGTGTGGAGGAGGCAAATGTGATAGCCTGGGGTCCAGTCCTAGCACTGCGCTGTGCGGAAGGCTACTCAGGAGCTAAGAGGAGCAACCAAACTGGGAGTGAGTGGGCAAGATGGGAGGGACGCGGGTATGCCACTGTGATGGTGTTATTTCTCCCTCTGAGAGATCCCAGGCCTTTGGCACATGCTGGGCAAGGCTTGTCACTGAGCTGCAGCCTTGTGCAATGTTTACAGCCACAGTACAGCCACGCAAGGGTGTCCCCTGCACTCGGCACCTCTTGGCAGTCATATTAATCATTAGCCAGGTCTATGAATCAGCCTTCGTTTGAAGGTGTAGACAGGAGAGAGAAGTGGGCCTGATAAGTGCCCCACTCAGAGCTCTGTTCCCAGAAGCCAGGTGTGGCATGCATGGCTCACCTGGAAGTGGTCCAGCATCTGCTTCCAGGACAGCAGCAGCAGGGCCTCCTTCCGGACCTTCTTGGGGATCTCAGAATAGAGGAGGGAGTTCTCACGGCTGCCATAAGGCATTCCTGGGGAGGAGTCAGAGAAAGCTCAAGAGTTTGGGGGCCCTACCTGAGAGGGTATCAGGCCATGGCTTCCTCTCTGTAGTCAGAGTGTCCATCATTGTGTGCACATAGAAGCCATCATGTATCTCCTCTCTCCCCCTGCCTCTCTCTCTCTGCCTTGAACCTACAGGAATCTACCTGCATTTTTCTCCCAAATGCTGGGAGCCAGGGTCTCCGACTGACTTAGATGGCTGACCAGTGAGCCCCAGGTGTCTTCCCTTCTGACAGTGACACCGGGGTGACAGGTGCAGTCAGCACATTTGGCTTTGACACAGATGCTGGGGATCTGAACGAGAATCCTCACATTTGTACAGCCTGCGCTTTACCTACTGAGTTGTCACCCCAGGCCTGCTGTATGCTCACTTCTGTGGTAGGCTCTTCCACCCCGAGACTCAGGGCCCAGTGGCTGCAGCAGCCTCTGGGAGTCAGCCCTCCTGCGGTCAGGGGTGGCTCTAGAAGGTTCGTCTGCATGAGAGACACTGGCAAAGATTGAAGATAAAAACCAGTCTCAGATCGATTAAGACTAAATCTTAGGAGAGGAGGGAGGAGTGTGTACTCATGTGTGCATGCATGCATGTCACACACTCGGTCACAGCAGGTGCTTTTAAAGAGTGTTTCCTCACACTGCAGCCCTGGCTCCATCCACTCCAGCCTGGATCGGGGACAGCTCCAACTCTGCCCTCCTCAAGTCCCATGCCAGAGGCTCTTTGTGGGCATCACCTCTGAGGACAAAGGGATTTGAGCCCTGACTGAAGGGCATGAATAGTCGCTGAGGGAATGTGGGCAATGGACCGGGGACAGAACACATGCATGTCTATGCAGCTGGATCTCTGCTGGAGAGCCATCAAGCTCGCAGCCGACTCCTCAGCACCTCTGAGGCTGGATGCACGGCTGGGAGCCTACAAGCCATCCTCCTTACCCGGTGGCCAGCAGCTACACAGGACATGTGCACCCCCTCTGGGTCATTTTCCTTTCTTTTGCTTTTTTGGACAGAGTGTCCTTTAGCCTAGGCTGGTCTGACTTGCTAGGTAGACAAGGATAACCCTGAATTCTTCTTGTTCTTCCAGCCTCCACTTCCTAACTGGAAGTGACAAGTGTGTCCTCCACAGGTGGGGAAGCTGAGGTCACAGTGTACGGCAACCCCATAGCTCATAGCAGGTAGTGGTCAGGTGTGTGTCTTCCACAGGTAGGGAAGCAGAGGTCATGGCTTGTGGCATCATTAGCAGTTACATGGTCAGCAGAGAGTAACCAACTTCAATGTGCCTCAATTACCCCTTTCTGGTGCAGAATGCTGGGAACCAGGGCTATCACTCCTCTGAGTACAGAGCTGTGTGGGAGTATACAGAGCACTTGGCAGCCTCAGAACACAGTGCCTCTTAAAGTGACTTGCAGGACGCATGACCTCTGCCTTACTCCATATCTGTAGCTGCCAGGACTGTTTGGCTTTATTGTGGTTTTCTGTGACAGGGTCACTGTGTATCCTGGAACTCGATATGTAGCCTAGGCTGGCCTGGAACTCGATATGTACACCAGGCTGGTCTTGAACTCATTATGTAGCCCAGGCTGGCCTGGAACTCATAGGTAAACTCAGTTGGCCTTGAACTCACAGATATCTGCCTGCCTCTCCTAAGTGCTGGAACTGAAGGCATGTGATACTGGGAAGCATACTTTTAAGAGTGTGACACCATGAGAGGGCCCATGGGTAGAGGTACCTGCCACCAAGACTGATGACCTGAGTTTGAGCCCTGGGACCCACATGATAAAAGGAAAGTAACATAACAAACTCCCATAAGTTGTCTTCTGATCGTCACACACGTGCCGTAGCACACGAACCTCCACACACAATTAAGAAATGTAGGAAGTGAGACACTCTGAGATGTGAATTGTCCCTCGGTCCTTCCAAAGGCCTACACTGGGCTAGTGGGGTAGCTGTTCCCTATCAGTGGCCTGTGCTCCGGGACACTACTGTCCTCGGGGCTTCTGAACAGGAAGTCCAAAGCAAATCTGTGCCAAGGACATCAAAGCCACCTCCCCTGAACAGCTGACTAACAAGCAGTTCCACCAATGGCTCAAGCCAGTGCCTTCCTGGATGGGCCTCCAGTGTTGGCAGCACAGCCCACGATGCCTGGCATGAAGGCAAGGTGAAGATGAATGCTAATAGCCCTTACTCTGCCTCTGCTGCCTGACCTACTAAAGGGCTGTGTCCCCCCCCCCCCACTTTGACTGTTCACCCTGCTAGCCTCAGGCAAGATAGGTGCCCTGGGCCCACATCCACACTTAGTCAGCTTGGATTGTGGCCTCAGCCAGCCTGGCAGGGACCAACCTGGACTAGAGTACTCAGTGTATCTTGGACCCAAGACAGGAGCCAAGAGTCCAGGTCTCCCCAGACCCCGAAGCCTCCCTATCCTGACAGGAAGGTGCTACAGGCCACAGAATGGGCTGACAGGAAGTCCAGCAAGTCCCCTCGGAATCCAGCCCATCATTCACAGAGGACTTTGGGAATCCCCAACCAAGGACTCTGCCACCTAAGCCTCAGTGACACCCGGCAGAAAGACGGGTGATAAAGTCTCAAAGGGACCAGTAGGTGATCTGAGACCCACTGGTTAGTGAGATGGCAGGGTTGCTTGGAGAGAACTGGCCATTGCCACAAAGTTCTCAGCTCCCTGTACGTGTTCAGGGTCTGTCTCCACTACAGATTCATCTGTGGCCCTCCACCCCCATGAAGACCTCCAACATCCTGCACTGACCCCAAGGACAGAGCATCCCTGCCTAGATGTAAGCAGCCACATGTGAATGACCAGCAGGTTAAGCCAATCAGGTTTCTTCTCCCAGGAATCTGGAGCCAGAGAGTCAATTTCCCCTGCTGGTGGGAAGACAGGAGACCTGAGGTGCCAGCATTGACTCTGGCAGAGTTGGGCCCAGAACCAGAATGATGGTTTCATAAGACTCTGGGTTGCAGGTACCTCATCTTGAGACTAGTGGCTTTGTGTCCTGGTTCCTTAAATCATCCCCAGGTTTGTCATACCAGATGGCTTCGTGACTGAGAGCCCAGAGGTTCTGTTCTTTCCCATGGTCCTGGGGCCTGAATTCAGAAGTCACTGTACTTGTTAAGACAGAGCTCTGCAGCTCTGGATGTATGATGGCTCTCAAGCAGGGGAGAAGATCTGAAGCCATTAGCATCCTCAGTAGACTGAGGCGAAGGGAGATATCAGACAGAGAAGTAAACCATGGATTCAGGAAGGCAGAGATGGGAGAGACGCGGCCATAAACAGATGCTGCACACTTCACAAGCTGGAAGAAGCAGGAAGGTCCTGCCCAGAACTCAAGGAGGAACACAGCCTGGTTGCCAGCTTCCCTTCAGCAGGGGCAGGCTGGGGCAAGTCCACCAAAGGCAGAACACAAAACAAGTGGGCGGGACTACCACTGAGAGGTAGGGGCCCAGGACCTCAGGTGGGGAAGGTCAGCCTACTGTCTGTCCTCCTGGCCCACCTCTGTTGAGGAGACTCAGAAGTGAGTCTGGTCTGCTTTTCTCTGTGGGAGCGAGACCATGCACCATGGCTGCTGTGGCTCAGAGCTGTCACACAGTTGCTCAGCAGACTGTTCTCAATCACTCTGCATTTGCAGTTTGTGCTTTGCAAAAACCCATGTGACTTCCTCTTGGGACAGCTCTAAAGAGGAAGTATGGGACAGTGGGATGAGGACAGCCACCCAGCGTCCATCTTGGTTCCTGTCATCCATGTACAGCCACCAGTAGGCAGGTGACAATGTTCATTTATTCATGTATTAAAATGCTCATGGCCTGGACATGCGCAGACATGGTCTCAGAGACTAAAGCTACATGACCAATAGCAACAAAACTGGCTTGGAGGATGACCAGAATCATGTCCTAAAAAGTGTTTCTCAACTGTAGGTGACAGCAATCCCCAGGAATCCTGGCCATCCACAAGTGACCCAGCCTGGTGTCCACAGTGCAGAGGACCATACTTCTAGACAGCAGCCAGGATCACACTCTTTGCAAACAAACAAGCCTGACTGATTTGCAGAGAGTTCTTTCTTCTAGCTCTTGTAGCCCCGGCAGGGTAGTGTCTGGACACCGAGCACACTTCCTGTCCATGTGCAGGGCCAGGTGCAGGCCTGTCTGCAGAAGCTATGAAAGCCTGAAGGGAGACTCACATTCAAGGGTCTGGTGGCCCAGTGGGGACACTCAATAGCTGCATAGACAACAGGCACACCTGGGTCCTGCAGCAGGATGGTAAGCCATGCTCTTCTGCTAGCCCATGGCAAGGCTACATGGAAAGGGTGTCAATCTTTGAGCCTCAGAATCCATCATAACACGTCACCACACAGAGCTCCTACTGGGACAGCACGTGACCCCCCACAGGGAACTGTGTCCTGTCCTGCTTCCCCAGGAAGTCCTGCCCAGCCAGGACCAGGTGCCTGGGAAGGGGCCCAGCTGGGAACAGTTCCTAGACTCAGGCCAGCCCTGAATTGTTGTCTGTGTGGCTGACCTTGGAGGTGGACTAACATTGGCTGCCCTGGGCCTGCCATCGAAGGGCAAGGGGGCAGGGGCAGCTTACCCAGGTAATAGAGGCGGTGAGAGTGGGGGCCAGACTCGTCAGACTTCTGCACAAACTGGAAGTCGTGCGGGGCCTTGCTGATGATGAGGCCGGATGACTTGCGACTGCCGTGGATGATGCTGCGCAGCCCGTCCCATGAGTGCTTCTGCACACAGAAGCGTGCTGCTGTGTCATTCATGTCGCCTGCAGCCACCTGCTCAACTGGGGAGACCCCACTGGACATCCTCTGGGGCTCCTGTGACGGTGGCGAGAAGCTGTGAAGGGAGGCGGTGCAGCATGTAAGAGGCTGTCTACCTGACAATCTATCCTCACCATGGATACTTCCAGATATGTCAGTCATACTGAGCAGCAACACTGACACCCCAAGTCCCACTGACACCCCAAGTCCCTCTCAAATTATTGCAACTTGTTTACACTGCACGCCTGAGAGTCAAGGCTCTGCTGAGTTAAGCCAGATCCCACTTCGGTCCACACCACCCATTCATCTAAAACCCTTCCAGATCTTCCATCTTTTGGTTGGGTGTGGCAAAGGGTGGAGTCATCACCTAGAATGCCCCAGTGAGGGGCTGGTGCAAGGCTCAGAGGCAGATGTTAGACTAATAACCCAGGACTGTAAGAAGTATACAACAAAAATTCAGTGTGTTTGCTGCTGTTTGACCCCCTCCTATGACTTCCAGACTCCTGAACACCTCCCTCTTCATAACTGCCCTAGAGAAACCAGCCCTTACTCAGATCCTCAAACAGGCCAGCCTCCTTTTGCACTTGTCCCAGGGTACATGTCACCCTTTCTGGGCTGGGCTTTTCCATCTCAGGTAAGTATTAAATAGGTCCTTAGCAAGCTTCTAGCCATCCATTCTGAGATGGTGCGATAGTCTTTCCCTGCCCACCTGGCTGCCCCTCTCCATCAAGCACGACCACCATGGTTACTGATGAATGCCTATCCCACCCTCACTTCTGTCTCACTCCTAGCTTTCCTCAGATGTGCAACCCAGCACTCCGTAGGCATCACTAACAACGAACAACTCTTGAGGCTTCCAGATGAAAAGCCAGTTATGTCACTGCACACAGGAGACACAGGAGACCTTCACATAGACATCACCCAGGTGAGCGTGTCCTCCAGGCCGCCCTGCTGTCCCTCCTGTCCATGGCTGGGAATGGCCACAACCCAGCAGCCTTTCCCTCTCACTGCCACTGGGCTCAGCTCTGTCTGAGCAGAGCTAGACCAACCAGGCAAATATTTGCTTTAAAGAAATCTAAACACCATCAGCCAGTGACCCAGTTCTGGCAGTGCCAGAGTGGCTGGGGGGAGCTCCAGGGGCTGATCCCCTCCTACAGGCTCCAGGAGCTGATCCCCTACAGTCTCAAGGGGCCGATCCCCCTATAGTCTCCAGGGGCCGATCCCCCTATAGTCTCCAGGGGCTGATCCCCTTACAGGCACCAGGGGCCGATCCCCTCCTACAGTCTCCAGGGGCCAATCCCCTCCTACAGGCTCCAGGGGCTGATCCCCCTACAGGCTCCAGGGGCCGATCCCCTCCTACAGGCTCCAGGGGCAGATCCCCTCCTACAGGCTCCAGGGGCCGATCCCTTCCTACAGGCTCCAGGGGCTGATCCCCTCCTACAGGCTCCAGGGGCCGAT